>PVKV010001869.1:58429-188141 GCA_004027835.1 Alouatta palliata
TTTTTTTTTTTTTTTTTTTTTTTTTTTTTTTTTTTTTTTTTTTTTTTTTTTTTTTTTTTTGAGACAGACTCTTGCTCTGTCACCAGGCTGGAGTGCAGTGGCGCACTCTTGGCTCACTGCAATCTCCGCCTCCTGGGTTCAAGCAATTCTCCTGCCTCAGCCTCCTGAGTAGCTGGGACTACAAGTGTGTGCCACCACACCCAACTAATTTTTGTATTTTTTAGTAGAGACGGGGTTTCACCATGTTGGCTAGGATGGTCTTGATCTCTTGACCTCGTGATCTGCCCGCCTCGGCCTCCCA
Organism: Alouatta palliata; assembly: GCA_004027835.1. Classification (NCBI taxonomy): domain Eukaryota; kingdom Metazoa; phylum Chordata; class Mammalia; order Primates; family Atelidae; genus Alouatta; species Alouatta palliata. Next base: position 58,731 of record PVKV010001869.1, read on the forward strand.
AAGTTCTGGGATTACAGGTGTGAGCTACCGTACTCGGCCCTCTTTTCTTTTTTATTAATCTGGCTAGCTGTCTATTTTGTTGATCTTTTCAAAAAAACCAGCTCCTGGATTTATTGATTGTTTGAAGGGTTTTTTGTGTCTCTATCTCCTTCATTTCTGCTCTGATCTTAGCTATTTCTTGTGTTCTGCTAGCTTTTGAGTTTTTTTTTTTTTTTTTTTATCTTGCTCCTCTAGATCTTACAATTTTGATGATAGGGTGTCGATTTTAGATCTTTCCTCATTTCTCATCTGGGCATTTATTGCCATAAATTTCCCTCTATACACTGCTTTAAGTGTGTCCCAGGGATTCTGGTATGCTGTGGCCACGTTCTCGTTGGTTTCGAAGAATATCTTTATTTCTGCCTTTATTTCATTGTTTATCCATTCAACATTCAGGAGCCAGTTGTTCAGTTTCCATGAAGTTGTATGGTTCTGAGTTAGTTTCTTAATCCTGAGATCTAATTTGATTGCACTGTGATATGAGAGACTGTTTGTTATGATTTCTGTGTTTTTTGCATTTGCTGAGGAGTGATTTACTTCCAATTATGTGGTCAATTTTAGAGTAAGTGTGATGTGGTGCTGAGAAGAATGTATATTCTGTGGCTGTGGGTGGAGATTTCTGTAGATGTCTATTAGGTTTGCTTGTTCCAGTTCTGCATTCAAGTCCTGTATACCCTTGTTGATTTTCTGTCTCGTTGATCTGTCTAATGTTGACAGTGGAGTGTTAAATTCTCCCACTCTTACTGTTTGAGAGTCTAAGTCTTTTTGTAGGTCATTACTAACTTGCTTTATGTATCTGGGTGCTCCTGTATCAGGTGCATATATATTTAGGATATTTAGCTCTTCTTGTTGTATTGATCATTTCACCATATGTAGTGTCCTTCTTTGTCTCTTCTGATCTTTGTTGGTATAAAGTCGATTTTATCAGAGACTAAAATTGCAACCCCTGCTTTTTTTGCTCTCCATTTGCTTGATAGATCTTCTTCCATCCCTTTATCTTGAGTCTATGTGTGTCTTTGCATGTGAGATGGGTCTCCTGAATACAGCACACCAATGGGTTTTGACTTTTTACCCAGTTTGCCAGTCTGTGTCTTTTGATTGGGGCATTTAGGCTATTTAGATTTAAGATTAATATTGTTATGTGTGAATTTGATCCTGCCATTTTATTACTGGTTGCTTGTTTTGCCTGTTGGTTGATGCATTTTCCCTGTTGCTTGATCAGTTTCCTCACTGCGTTGTTGGTCTTTAGCATTCACAGTGGCTGGTACTGGAAATTTTTTTCTGTGTTTAGTACTTCCTTCAGGAGCTCTTGTAAGGCAGGTCTGGTGGTGATGAAATCTCTCAGTAATTGCTTCTCCATAAAGGATTTATTTCTCCTTAACTTATGAAACTTAGTTTGGCTGGATATGAGAGTCTGAGTTGAAAGTTCTTTTCTTTAAGGATGTTGAATATTGGCCCCCACTCTCTTCTGTCTTGTAGGTTTCTGCTAAGAGATCCACTGTGAGTCTGATGTGCTTCCCTTTGTGTGTTGCCCAAACTTTCTCTCTGGCTGCCCTTAGCATTTTTTTCTTCATTTCAACCCTGGAGAATCTGACAGTTATGTGCCTTGGGATTGCTCTTCTTGAGGAGTGTCTCTGTGGTGTTCTTTGTATTTCCTGTATTTGAATGTTGGCCTGCTTTGCTAGGTTGGGGATGTTCTCCTAGATAATATTTTGAAGAATGTTTTCCAGCTTGGATTCATTTTCCCCATAATCCCATATTTCTTGGAGGTTTGTTCATTTCTTTTCACTCTTTTTTCTCTTTTTTTGCCTTCTCTTTTTATTTCATTTAGTTGGTCTTTGATCTCTGATATTCTTTCGTCTTCATGAACTAGTCAGCTATTGAAACTTGTGTATGCTTCATGAAGTTCTCATCCTGAGTTTTTCAGCTCCATCAAGTCATCTGAGTTCTTCTCTATGCTGGTTATTCTAGTTAGTATTTCATCTAATCTTTTTTCCACGTTCTTAGTTTCTTTGCATTGAGTTAAAACGTGTTGTTTTAGCCCAGAGAAGTTTGTTATTACCCATCTTCTGAATCCTGCCTCTGTTAGCTCATCAAAATCGTTTTCTGACCTGTTTTGTCGCCATGCTGGTGAGTCATTGTGATCTCTCTGGGGAGGAGAGGCATTCTGGACTTTGATGTTTTTGTCCTTTTTGCACTGCTTTCTTCCCATCTTCCCTGAATGGACATCCTTTCTGTTAAGGTTGGGGTTATTTCTCCTGTATGAGGCTTTTTTTAAAAACACAGGTATCAGTGTGCCACTTGAAACAGTCTGTCCATTGACTGCCTATGGAGGCACTGCTGGGTTGCCTCAGTCTCAGCCAGGCTGCTGTTTATCCTTCGCCTGGTTTCTGTACTGGTGGGGTCAGCCCCGCCTTCCCAATGGCGAACTCTTTCCCTCTGCCAAGCCCTCTGTTCCTGGGTGGAGGATGTGTTAACTGTGAAACTCTCCCGGGAGAGAGACTCTGGTTGCTGGATCTTGTTGAGGACGGGCCTGTCTGGTCATATCCCCCTCCCTGCTTTCAACTATCCCTTCTGTGTGGTGGGCAGTTCCTTTTCGCAACTTTTCTCAGTGTTAGTCCAAATCTCCGCCCTGGTCTGAGCTAACAAGGCATGGGTCTGGCTGGGGCTGCCGGCCTGGGCTGTCTCCCTGGTCTGCAACTCCAAGTGGTTCTCAGCAAGGCAGCATTTTCCTGGTCTGTGTGCTGCTGAAGTCTCAGAGTCAATTGCTATATCTGATTCAGAGAACTGAGGAGTTGATGCCCCCACCAATCCTCCGTGCCTGATACACTTTCCAGGTGGGGCAGTGCCCTGCCTTGCCTTGGCTGGATGCCTTTGGGCTGCTTTCGCTGCCTTTTTTGGGGGGTGAATCCTGCTGTTCAACCAGTCTCTTTAAAACAAACCAGTATCTCGCTCAGAGATGCAGATATCATTCTGGTTCTATCTCACTCAGTGGTAGCTGCATTCCGGAGAAGCTTCTTTTTGGCCATCTTCCCCCTTCCAATTTTATTTTTTATTAAAATAAAATAATTCTATTAAATATATTTATTTTTATTAAATAAAATAATACAATTTTATTTAAAATGTGTTATAGTTAAGGAAATCTTCAATAATAATTATTACTACTGGAGAAAATTGAAATTGCACTTAAATGTCACTGTATTTTGAAATCTCTCTTTCTAGATTTACAGTGATTAGAGGCTTTTAGCTATTTGTACATTTTGTTTGGCAGTCCAAATAAAAATCAATGTGAACAACAAAACTTCAGTGGAAATTCAGAGCAGAAGTTGAAAATCTATTAGGAAAAAAGTATCAACTAATACTGTACATTTATGTCCCAAAATTTAGGATCATTCGATAATAAAAAATAGGGAAGTGTCAAATTTTGATCAAGTAAAATGGAGAAATTTATTCCACAAGTGAATTGACTAAATTCACAAATCACATTGCTTTCTGATTATTACTTTTAAAAATATCTACTTACAAATTAGACTTTGAGATTTGTGTTTATTTCTCTTTGTAGCTTTTTAACCAATGATTTGAGTATCTATTAGGTAAATGAAGTTCGGATTTTTTTAGAAGAAGCTGCAGTTAGACAAGAAATAAATTGTCAACTTGATTATATTCAAATATGTTGTCTGTTTACCCAACCATCCCATTAAACAAGACTTAGGGAGTTAACTGGCCTAACTTCTACCTTAACACCAGATAAGTGAGGCTCTGAACACATAGAAAATAAAATTTTGAGCCTGGAGGAGTGGTTTACACCTATAATCCCAGCACTTTGGGAGGCTGAGGTGGGTGGATCACCTGAGGTTGGAAGTTTGAGACCAGCCTGACCAACATGGAGAAACCCTGTCTCTACTAAAAATACAAAATTATCCAAGCATGGTGGTGCATGCCTCTTATCCCAGCTACTCAGGAGGCTGAGACAGGAGAATCGCTTGACCCTGGGAGGCAGAGGTTGTGGTGAGCCAAGATTGTGCCATTGCTTCCAGCCTGGGCAACAAGAGCAAACTCTGTCTCAAAATAAAATAAAATAAAATAAAATGTTAAATAACATAAAAAGAAAAGAAAGTTTGAATCCATGAAGACAATTTTACTTAATACTTAATGCATCACTAAATTTAATTTGAGACATTCTTCCATGCAGTATATACTAAATGTCTGATGCTTTGGAGACTTTACTCTCCAAACAGTGATTAATTTTGTTCTGACATAAGACACTCAATACATAAATCCGTGAAAGTGAAACATGTACTGTGAATACAATGCTTCAAAATGCCTGTGATTGCAGAGTGCTGAAATCATTCTCTTCATTAGTCTGAGGTCTCATGTTCAGGGTAGCAACTTATTTTCTTAGGTAGCGTTTTCAACCCAGGATATCTGCTAAACCCTAAGAGCATTTTAAAATACCTGATACTTACTCCGTGGCTCCAACACAGAGCAATCATGAAAATCTATGGAAGTGAAATCACTTGAGGTACTGAGCTTTTTAAAGTATCTCATGTGATTCTACTGTGCAGTTAAGTGGCAAACCATTTGCCTTAGCAATGCCTTCAAATCATGGTATTTCCTATCGTCTGCATTCCCAGAGAGCAATTTTTCCACTGGAAACAATTTTGCCCCTTGGGGGACATTTGGCAAAATCTGGAGGCATTTTTGATCATCACAATTTGGGAGAGTTGTTGAAAGCTGTATTGCCAAGGACGTTGCTAAATATCCTGCAAGGCACAGCTCACCACAGCAAGGAATTATTCAGACCAAAATGTCAAGAGTGACAAGGGTGAGAAAGCCTGCGATAGAGTCACCAGTGTCTCACGCACTGGGAGACAAAAAGCCACATATTTATGTATCTGAATTGTTTGTAACATATCTACCATCTCTCTTCCAATTCTAAAGACTCTAAGAAACAATAGGAACAGGAATTGTTTTTCTTTCTTTCATAGTTTGCTTTTTAAGGTTGTTTATCTTCCCTACTGCCAGTTTAAAAGTAAATGAATAGGATAAAAAGTTCAGGCAGTTAATTGATTGATTGATTCATTGGTTTTGCACATTTGACTCTTATTTATATGTTGCCAAAACAATTGGATTATTATGTTAAGTAGTACATATAATTTTTAAAAATACAATACAATCAATCAATATGATAGAGACATCTGAATTCAAGCCTAAGGGGAAATTTAGAGCAGTACAAATGTTTGTCTGCCTCATTTATCCTTATGGTAATTTCATGCAGGTGACCAAGGAAATAATAAATTTTCATAGGAAGACCCATTTCAACATTGCAATAAAAAGTCATATGATTATGAAAAATGAAAAATGTGCTCATTTGTTTGCATAATAAACTCGTCAAAAATAAGTTAATTATAAGCTGCCATTGTGAGGCGGCTTGAAGTATAAGATCACAGAGGCTAGTGAAACATTAAATAATTTGAGCTTGGAAGAGAGGTCAGGATTAGAGAAATTTAGCAGTTGTTTATGTGGTGGGAAAGAATTGTGGTCTCTGGGCCAGGAGCAGTGGCTCACGCCTGTAATCCCAGCACTTTGGGAGGCCGAGGTGGGTGGATCACAAGGTCAGGAGTTTGAGACCAGCCTCCCCAACATGGTGAAACCCCAACTCTACTAAAAATACAAAAGTAAGTCATGTGTGGCAGCACATGCCTGTAATCCCAGCTTCTTGGGAAGCTGAGGCAGAAGAATTGCTTGAACGCGGGAGGTGGAGATTGCAGTGACCCAAGATCCCAAGATCGTGCCATTGCACTCCAACCTGGGAGGCAGAGCAAGACTCTGTCTCAAAAAACCAAAGCTAAACAAAAAGGAATTGTGATCTCTGAATTTCCTAATGAGGAGTGTATAAGGAAGAGCAGAAGGGTTGAGAACAGGAATTTAGTAAGGGAACAATGTTATCTTATTTAAAAAACTGTAAGGTCAAGAGATCAAGACCAACCTGGCCAACACGGTGAAACCCCATCTCTATTAAAAATACAAAAAAAAATTAGCTGGGCATGGTGGCACACGCCTGTGGTCCCAACTACTCGGGAGGCTAAGGCGGAAGAATCGCTTGAACCCAGGAGGCAGAGGTTGCAGTGAGCCAGGATTGCGCCACTGTACTCCTGCCTGACGACAGAGCGAGACCCTGTCTCAAAATAAAATAAAATAAAATAAAACCTGCAAAATTGATATAAAATGGCAAAATATAAATAAAAACCGATGTTTCAGTTAATTGGCAGAATTCATGCCAGAGGAGTGGATTTCCTCCATAATCACAGATTTCTTTTTTTTCAGAGTGATAAAAGAGTGGTCTAAATTACTTAGCTATTTATTTACTCCCTGTTGAATTAGAGTTGCATTCCTAAAGAAGCCTCAGTGATCTTTCGCATGCTTAAGGGAATACGAATTCTAGTATTTTTTAGTAAAGGGAACTATACACTTGACATCCAAATTGTTAAAAACACTAGGTAATTCAGGATGTCCAGAGTTTCCATGAGGGCCAGTAGTCACACAGGACTGATAAAAGGCCAAGATTAGCACCATGATTCCATGCAGTCAGGTATAAGTAGGCTCAGACCACATCAGGGCACAAGTTTTTATTACTGTAAATCTATGTCTTCCATATACTTGGGCTACAGCTTTTTCTTAAGTATCTTCATTTCTGCATAATAATTGCCCAATTCTTGTGACTGTGGCTTTGCCTTGGTTTTCTGGTTTGAACTTTTTGCTGAGGCTGGAGACTTGCCCTGAACTCCAGTCCAAAATAGTCCTTGCTAGTGCCCTAATCCTTATACCACGGCTTCTGATCTGCAAAGCCTGTAGCTGAACAGAGCTAGGTAAATACAGTGATGGATTAATAGTAAATTAGAGCTCCCCAAGTGAGTGAATGAGGGGATGAATGAGCGAGGGAGCGAGCGAAAACACAACATTAAACACATGGTAAAGTTGTCAGTGATTCTTGACCAAAAACTAAGTCTTTAGATAACGAGAGAACAAGTCAGCTTTCATCATTTTGATCCTGCATGCAAAAAATAGAAATGAAATATTTGCAGTGATGCAAGATGGCTTTGAAATCAGGAAGCCTTGGCTCACACTATTTCCCAAATTGGCACATTCATTGGAAATGGTGTTCAAAGTAACTCCCACTAGGAATGGGAAAAGCAGCGACTGCTTCTGTGAAAGAATATACAACAGCATTTCCTTTTGGAGGGAACATTCATGCTTGCCACTGTAAGCATGTAAATGTGCAGAAAGATGAAAGTGTCACCTATACAAATTTTATTTATGTACTTATTTTTAGGTAACAGCTATCTGTAACAATAACGGCTGATGAGTCTAACAATAAGTCTGTTTATGTCATGTTTTAAAATAGCCCAAGGAGTGTCTAATTTCACTGTGTGAAATCCTTCTATGTAGAGACTCAAAGGAAATTAAATTAAATATTATGCATGATTGTTTTGCTGACAAGATAGCTACTGACAGAACTGACATGGGCCAACCAAAAATGCTGAGGATGGTCTTTGGTTCAGGGCCCCTTCCATACAACCTTTAGCTTCTTTAACTGCCGCTGTCTCAGATCTACAGAGAGTCTTGCAGCACTGACCTAGAAAAAACATACCGTCATGTGGGCAATAAGACTGTAACATTCTGGATAACTATCTTCTATGGCCACACCGGAAAAAAAATTAATCATAGAAATTTCAAGTTACTAATACGGGGGAATACTTCAGGGGAGAAAATATGACAGCAGTTGAGACCTTTTGTTACTGGTCAAGTTATAAGATCAGCTTAATGTTGGATGAGATTACTCTTTTTCAATCTGCTATATTTCATGGGAAGCATTTTCTATTTGGGGAACTGATGTATCTCATAGAACAAATGATTCTTTTTCTGATTTCTAGTATTTATATTTTGCACTTTTGGTTTTTCTGCTTCCTCCACTTGCTTGTTCCCAATACCTTCAAATTTTTATTCATTTAATGAGCAATATTGAAAGAGGAATATAATACATTTATTATAATCACTGCCCTATAATTCTTAGAATAATTAAGTAATATAGAAGCCAGGATTATACAGAAACATTCCTCATATTTAAAACACTATGGTATAATTTTATACTTGAACTACTTTTTGATAAAATTTATTTCTAGTAGGAGCCTTGTTTTCACAAATATGCCAGTCAATCTCTTGAACAATATTCATTGTTACTGAATGTGTTTGGCAAATAATTGGGCTGTCTCTAACTAGCTATTCGACATTGCCATTTCTGTGGGTGGACCATAGGAATCATAGGTACTTGGATCTAACATTTCTACATGAATGCATGCTGGAGACAGCAGCATATATAAATAGGATTAAGTTCAAAAAGATCACATGGAAGAAAAATATAGACCACAAATACCAGGTGGACCAGTTTGCCTTTTTTGCAAGTATTTTAGGACAAATTTAGAAATGGTCACACTGACCACAAGGTAAATGTGAATCAGCACAATGGGGCTTCAACTAATGAAAGGAAATAAAATTCACCGACATTTAAGGAATGAAAATAATCGACTTGACACCCTATTTGATTGACCCATTCCTCATCAGGAGTAAAAAACTGAAGTATTTGGGAAAAGGAAACTTCATATTGTCAGTATATTTTAATGTCAGGTTCTTCTCTCTAGAAACTTGTGAATGTTAACCTGAGTGTCTACCCCTAAGAAATACAGAAACAGGCAGATTTACATAGAAATAATACTGTGATGTTAACATTATTTAGAATCATTAAATCTTCTTGATGTATATATATTCTTCTTTTTAAACCTTTGTTTCAGTCAGGGTTAAGTCAAGACAAAACATTGCATTTGATTATTTTAAGGTAGAATGGTGCTGGGAACCAAACAGTGGACGTATTTGGCATATCTGTATGTCTTGAAGAATTCTGGATTTATCTTTATTATTGGACTACTTCATCAAACATTATTTTCCAAGAGAGTCCCATATTTTAAACAACCTATTTGAGAGTCTATAGGCTTAAGAAATTCCTGCTTTGTCTTTCCTGTTATGTAACAATTGTAACATTTTTAAAAATCTTGTTTTGAGGTTTTCCTTCAGCACTTTGAAATTATCCCCTATTCTCCTATTTACTTAATTGTTGCTGCTGAGAAAACGGAAATAAATCTGCGCTTGTTAGCTTTATAGATGGCTGGCTTTGTCTTTCAGGAAAATTTATAATTTTATATGCCCTTTAAACTTTTATCAAAATAATATATTTATATGTAGGGATTTTAAAATCCATTTTGTATGATGTAGTTTAGAACACCTTTCAATCTAAATTAATTTTTTAAATTGGGGGTGACCATCAGTCGTGATATCCTTAAATACTTTCTCATCACTCTTTTGATTCTCCTTTCTTATCTCCTTTGTTACAAATCATGACATTTCTATTTTACCCCACCACCCATGTTCTCTTATCTTTTCAAAATTTCTACCTTTTACTTCCTTCCTGATAGTTTCAGAGAGATTATGAGCTAGTATTCTAATTTATTAATTGATGGTGGGTATATATAGACCACTCTTCAACCCACTCACTGAATTTGCAGTTCAGCTGCAGTATTTTTTGGAGATTTATTTATATTTGTCTCTCCTTTATGACTGTTTATTCTTTCTTAATTTTATCACATGCTCTCTCATCTCTCTGGCAATATTTCTTAGGCTAATTCTAATTTTCTACAGTCCTTGTCTCATTAACTCTGTCCATGCATTACAATTTACTCAGTTTTTCCTTCTCTATAACACTATGGCACTCAAAATTTAATTTTTTTGCCTTGTGAGTAAATATTCTAATATTCCACCTTGGATCTTAATTTAGGTTCTAGCAGAGGAAGTGATAAACTAAGAATATTGTGATTATGTGATTTATTAGAATATTCTTGAATGAGACCGTGTTATTAGAATCATATAATGATATTTCCACAGTGAAGACAGCACAGTAAAAGAAGAGGCTAATTATATAATTAGAATCATAGAATTTTACAAAATAGTTGTTTATTGATGACAGTTTTATTTTACTGTGGATCTATCAAATAGTTCTCTCACAACTGTTTTAAAAGGTAAGACTCTTTCAAAAACAAAATAACATATATGTATGTATGTTAAAGTAAAATTTCAATTTGAACTTTAAAAATATTATGAGCAGAATCATTCTTGGGGGAAAACATTATCTATCTATCTATCCATCTAAATATCTATATAGATACATGTCTGTCTTTAATATCATGTAACTGATATTTATTGGGAAATGTATTTCTCTAAATCTGATGTATTTTAATAAAGTTCGATGTAATATTCTCCAAAGTGGCATTTTATGGTTAATACATTTTAAGTCTTTGCCGTTAGTTGACTCTTCCTTTGTATGTCATAATGTTTTAAATTAAGCACAATCTCACAACAGAAGTTGAGGTATCTGATAAACTCAGAGCACATATTACTAAAAGGAAAATTTTTGTGTACTAAAATGTGTAAATATTTAAGGTCATCTTTTTTGCCTTCATTCTGAGTATATCTCATTAATGATTCTTTGTATAAGGCAAAATTTATAAAATGAGTTTTATTTATTTATAATTAATGTTAATGTTTAGCCAAATATAGATGCTGAAAATCAGAATCCTATTCACTTATATTCCATCCTAGTGTGAAACATAAACTTACTAATGCAAAAAGGAAAACTATCAAAAGATTCTTCCCACAATAGGAGATATTCAAATTACAATAATATTTCAAAATTAAACTTGTAAATTGCTTAATTGCTTATTAATTTATTCAACTATTTTCTCACATTTTATAGTAACATTTTAATACCTTTGTTTTCTGAAAATATTATTTTAAATAATTACAAGACAAAATCACTTCCAAATCTGATTGATAAGTAGTAAAGAGAAGACTTTACAGCCATGACACGGGTTTTTTTTCTGAATTCATAGCATTTAATCATATAAATTTTGTAATTTACTTACTATAGTATGAATATATAAAACTAATTCTATAATTTAATAACTAGCTTACATAGTTAGATTGGTAGACTATGAAATTTTTAATGGACAAAATTATGAGTTATGTGGACATCACCACCATTTCAAGGACATTTCTATTCCAATGTTCTCTTAAGTCAGCAAGAATATTGCTTGTGCTACGAAGCTGCACTCCCAGAAAATTTGTACTTTTATTCTTACCATGAATAAAATTTAATACTTAATGTTGAATCTCTAACTCAACTGAATATACCATTCAAATTTCAAAGTTTTGATTTAGCAACTTGGATTGAAGTATCAATTCCTGGTATTAACTGATTTCCTTTATTTCAAGCACCTGATAATATAAAACCGATTTATTTAAAAGTTTTGAAATTCTTTTTCTGTTTATGGAGTCAACTCATTTTCCACTATCCCTATACTTACGACCACATTCAGTTTTGAACAGCCACTTTTTTTTAACAACTGTGAGACATCATACTTTACCGAATGATACACAAATGCAGAAAATGAACCCTTGTCCAACACGATATTAACGTAAGTACTACATCTTAAAGTAAGTGTTGATATTCTTTCAGCAATTTCCATCTTTGATCAGGGTCACATCACTGACCACAAGAAAAAAACACAAAAACCTGCTGAGGATGTTAAGTATTAACAAATATTTTTTTTTTTTTTTTTTTTTTTTTTTTTTTTTTTTGAGACAGAGTCTTACTCCGTCACCAGGCACCAGGCTGGACTGCAGTGGCGCGACCTCGGCTCACTGCAACCTCCGCCGCCTGGGTTCAAGCAATTCTCCTGCCTCAGCCTCCCGAGTAGCTGGGACTACAGGCACGCGCCACCACGCCCAGCTGATTTTTTTTGTATTTTTAGTAGAGACGGGGTTTCACCATGTTGACCAGGATGGTCTCGATCTCTTGACCTCGTAATCCGCCCACCTCGGCCTCCCAAAGTGCTGGGATTACAGGCGTGAGCCACCGCGCCCGGCCATATATTTTTGCTGGTTACATGTTCATTCTCAACTTCCTTGTGAAGCGTAAATTCAATTCAGTGCATAAATTGTTCTTATACTTGCAGTTTTGCTTGTTGAGCTCACTTACGTGAAAGTGCTTATTCTACTAGATCTAGTGGACACAGTAGAATGAACATGGGATGGTGATACACGAAGAATCAGATACATTCGAAACAAGACTCCCTAGAGGAAAGCCAATCTCTTGATGACTTGCATACATTTTCATTTTCAAAATATATGAGAGGGAAACGTTTCACCAGTCCTTCAATAGCCTCATATCCCACTCAAATGTTTTGTTTTGGGTCCTAACTTTTAAAAAGTGTCTTTAAAATACAAAGCAAGAAAGAAGAAAATGAAATTCTTCCAAGAAATATGACCAGGAACTACTTTAAGGTCTCAAAGTGAAAGGAAGAGACTAAGTGTCTACTCTTAGCACTCTGTAATTGCAAAATTGTGTCAAAATGCCTTCACTCAGAAAGCTAAATATTTGTTTTTCCTTATTAAGCTTGATGTTGCCCACTTTGCTTGCTGAATAAATGTTGGGGCCAGGGCCTTGCATAATTCTATTCCTGTTAGTGTAACCTGTTGTGTTTTCAATATGAAAGGTGAAATCATAGACATAGTAATAGCCTAATTTTCCATGACTTTACTCAAACATTTTTCAATTGTGTACAAAGGTGTTTGCTTTGTACTGCAAAAACCACCCTACAGCATACCCTTTATCATGAATTTCCCCTGATGATTAAATAAAAATCATAGCAATAAAGAAATCAGAAATTCTTAGAAATGTGGATCCTATATATCCTGCATTTATTTCTTACAGTGCCCGCTTTCTCTTTATTATACTCCAATTGTCTTGCCAGTATATTTTCTTTTAAAATTCTTTTAAAATTGTATAATTGCTTTAGTAGTAAGATACTCATTTTCTGATGAAAGTTGCACTTAGAAAGAAATCATTTAAAATAGCCTAAATTTAAAGAAGTTTTAAATTACTTTCAGGCAAGCAAAATACTAACTACTTGGTCTAGTTTAATAAATCTTTTAAAGACATATTTCTATTAACCAGAACTATATAGAGAGATAGCTATTATAAGGCATTTCTAGTTAATTCAAAAATTTTACCATCTAAAAACATATCCAGTACAAAAATTAAAGTTTGAAAAAATGAACAATATTTTTAAGCTTCAGAAAATTAAAAAAAAAATCTAGCTCAAAGTATCAGAACCCTGGGAACATTTTTAGTTTAAAAAATATATTTTATTTCAACCTGAACCATTTGACTAAATGTCTCAGTTTTCAGCTCAAAATTAGTTATAGAGCTTGTGATAGATATATTGTCCAAAACATTTTTAGGCAGTTAAATATTAATTTATAACATTATTATTAAAGATCCATATAATCTGCTCAGGTAAGAATATGGAGAATTTGGGAGACTTGTTCACATTTATGCAATAAATAATCATTTGACAGAGGTAGACATTTCTAGCAAAGTAACTCTCAACTTTTGAAATATTTCCTCTGCTCTTAATTCATTCATCAATTTATTAATTCGTTATTTAAAATGAAACAAACCACTATTTGTAGAATGCTTTGCCTTAATAAAGACTCAGAAAGTTTTTGACATTATCCAAGAAAATTAAAGGAGGATTGAAACTGAAGCATTACCAATGGTGACTAAGCTTTATCTGCGAAAATTCTTTCAGCAGTGAGGTAGACATCATAACTAATAATATTGGGAAAATAGCATCAATTGACTCAGTGGTCATTGCTGGTAATTAAAAATTTTACTAAATACATTAACTTTCTCCATAAAATATTTGACGTTCACATTAATGTCAATAAGGTAGACTTCTCCGTTAGCCTTCTGAGGCTTATCTTCTCGTTTTGCTTTCCTGTGAGGAAATTTTCTTTTTTACATAGGTATTTTTGTGCTGTCTTCTACTTTTCAGCACCCTATCCATTGGGTGAATGACATGGTTGCATTTACAGAATTTAAGTACCTCTTAATGATTGCATAAAATGACACAGCAATTTTTTTAGCTCTGTCAAGTATTCTATAAATACTGCTTGTTCAATCTTAACAATGGCATTACTATTTGAAGTGGAAATATTATTGTCTAGTTTCTGCTACTTTACTTCCTCTCTTGGTTCCTGAATTTTAAGTACCCAGAGTTTCTGTAAACTATTATAATATACATCTAATAAGTTAATTTTGTGCTGTGGTTATTTGACTAATACAGCTTTGTTATAAATAAATGAAAAGCCAGAAGATAGTATTAAAAAACAGTGTTTAGGAGCAGAAGATTGGAGCAAGATCTGCCTATTAAATGTGAGCATTTGGGAACTCAGACAACTCCAGAAGACCGGGACTGATATGCCACCAGTCTCTGCTATAGCCCTGCTGGTGGTTTGTGAGGAGTGGCCATAATAATGGCCACACTCAATTCTGATTTTTCAGTACTTATGTCAAACCACTTGTTAAGTACAAACTATCCATGACTTATGATAGGGTCACCCATTAAACCTGTCATAAGATGAAAATATTGTAAGTAGAAAATGCGTTTAATAATCATAATTCATATCTTTATATTTTTAGTTATGTCCGGGTGTTTTTAGATCTCCATGACTATCTTTTAAGAACTTTTCCTACATCCGTTATTATCAGTTGTGTATTTGGTTGAGTCATGCTGGAGAGGCAAGAAACTTGGAGAATAGCGTTTCTACTGTCAATCATCCTACCAAAATCCTGGAAGAGATCAATGTCCCTGAATTACTAAAAACAACTGGTTGTTGGTAGCAACAATGAGAAAGTTAACCTGACAGTGGCTGAGAAGAGGCCTCAGATATGTGAGACTGAGAATTCTTCAATTTATGTCCCATTGTTGAGCAGAGAGCACCCTTCTGTGCTAAAAGGAATGTCTAAAAACTGGAGTTAATTATGTTTGTCTTCTCTCAGCTACTGGTTTTTGAGTTCCTTGAGGCTAGACAGTGTTTTTCATTTGTACAATTATTCAATTGATAGCTGGAGAAAATGGAATGATTTTAATCTCAGGTCTGTCTGCAAATATTGCGTTCTTATAATCTCAAACAGTTCTGTAGAATTAAAACATTTTGTTTCAAATAAAGTTGTTTAAAAAATTTTTTTGTATTTTCCTTTAAGTTTGGGGATACATGTGCAAAATCAAAAAACAATAGATACTGGTGAGGCTGTGGAGAAATAGGAATGCCTTTGCACTGTTGGTGGGAGTGTAAATTTGTTCAACCATTATGGAAGACAGTGTGGCGATTCCTCAAGGATACAGAGCTGTTTTTATATGCTGAGACCTTTCAGTATCCCTTTCAAAATTTACCTCCTCCCTCAAGCATAACTTCAAGCAAGACTGTTTATATGGTAGTGAAATATTTTTTCTTCTTCTTCTTAGTTTTGAACTAGATGTTTGTTCTCTGATGATACTTGTTGGCTCCCAAAGCCTAAAGAAAATCACAGGGAATAAAACACAGCTCTCTTCCTTTGATGTCTGTCCAACTGCATGGAAGAACTATCACTTCTTTCACATGAAATTTCTTTAATTTACTTTCTTGACTGTTAAGGGATGACAATTAAAGCACCCAAGCTCTAAAATGGAACCCAAAGGTATAATGAAAAAACAAAAGAAGCATTCCAAGAAATACATTTTAAGATTTCACTGTGGTTACAAATGTTAAGATTAAGTATGTATTTTTTAATGTACAATAAAAAAACAAATTTTTTGATAATTCAGACTAAAATACTTTAACTTGATATATATTTTAAGTTTTTATAACTCTTGATTATAGTTTTAATTCTGTCATAAAATTTAGATACAGTGTTTCATCTTGTTTTAATATATAAATTCCAATTTTATTATAAAGACAGAGCATTCCTAGTATTCTCATTTACATTTTAATTGAACAATAATCAAAACAACATGATAAAAACATATGTTTGTTTAAGTAATGATTATATAATCTGCAATACAAGAGAAGAAGTGAGCTAAATGATAATGTAGAAATATCCACCCCCATAAATCCTAATTTTCCTCTCTCTCAGAACAAGTAATTTTGCCTATGGATCAAAATAATATTACCAGAATGTTATTGACAGCAATTTGTCACCACCTTCATACTCATCAGAGTATTTGAATTAAGTACAATATTGTTTGTCTTTGAAATATTACAATTTTATCATAATATTAAAATATGGAGACATTAACATCTCGTGTAGAATTATAAAATGTGTACTATCTGGTAGCTTCACAATCATTGTAACTTACTTTTATGCTTTTTGTACCTTGGACTCCAAAGCTTTTATGTAAGACATCTTTACTTTAAGTGGTTATTTCAAAGGACAAATAAAACAATAAATGTGAAATTTTGGCTAACATCTAGTCTTCATAAATAGTGTTATATTTGATCGGTTAGTGAAATGCACATTTTATTCAAACATAGGTGAATATTAAGATTCATATTAAATAATGTGAACATACTTGTATATACTTTCTTTGCCGTTATAACAGAATATTTTGGCAACACCAAAGCTATCCTTGAATCTACACCAATATTTCTGAAGTCCCTGAATACTTTCATCTGAACCTGAAGGATTCCTAGTACATTATTACAATTATTATAATTTACCTTCCTTACACCTCTAAAAAAGGTCTAGCGTACCACTCCAAATCTAGACACTGTCAACACAGCATATGTACTTGTAGAAAACTCTCTCATAATTAGAAAATAAATAAAGTTGTGAAGATAGATTCTTTAAGATCATTTAACAACTTTTTTTCTAAAACACTCTTTGCTTAACAACAACCAGAAGTGGAGTAATAATAAGTATCCTTCAGCCAGTGTCTAACATGGGGCTTATGTACTATCAACGAAAATTTTAATTTTGTTAAACATACATATATTATTCCACATTTTTGATAACTAAATCAAAATATTTCTCTGAGTCAAAAAAATATTTTGATATTTAACTTTGAAAGAATATCTGGTACAAAACATGAAGCATGATTCAGAGAAAATATTATTCTAATACATTACATTTAACGTATGAGCATATTTACTACAATGTTGGGTTTTTTTGGCTTTTAAGAAAAACAAACTTTTCATGTTATTTTGTTGTTTATGAGTCAATTGTGTATAGAATAAATTTTTTATATAATGTTTCCATTTGGATTTGAATAAAGAACATGCAATAGAGGTTCTAGTTGTTAAGAAAGAGTGAGCATTCACGCCTGTAATCCCAGCACTTTGGGAGGCCGAGGAGGGTGGATCACAAGGTCAGGAGATCGAGACCATCCTGACCAACATGGTGAAACCCCATCCCTATTAAAAATACAAAAAAAATTAGCTGGGCGTGGTGGCGTGCATCTGTAGTCCCAGCTACTCAGGAGGCTGAGGCAGGAGAATTGCTTGAACCCAGGAGGCAGAGGTTGCAGTGAGCCGAGATTGCGCCATTGCACTTCAGTCTGGCGCCTGGCAACGGAGTGAGACTCTGTCTCAAAAAAAAAAAAAAAAAGAAAAAAGAAAGAGTGAGCATACTCTACTCTGTCCTTTCTACTGATGACCATGAAAACTCCCGGACAAAACAATACATAAAGCAACAATCAAAAGACATTGAAAAGTAAATTAGCACAAAACAACTGGTAGGAAATTAAAAATGCTGTGTATAAAAGTGAGAACTTCTGTAAATCTGTCGTTCTATAAAAATAATCAAAATGATGACAAAATTTTTCAAAATTCACTTCTTCACTTTGGAGATTAACCAAAGAGTTAAAAAACAGAGGAACAGTTACTCAAGAAAGACTGCTGAACCTCAGTGCAAACAGGATAATTTATAGCTTTTTAACTTGGCCTATTCCCATCTTTCACTAGCTGTCTTCACAGTAATCATGAAAAACAGTAGGCTCATCACCATGGTAGCTGTGAAAATCAGCAGCTTTGCCACCCCTGGAGGAAGAATGAGATTGGAGCTCCTCAAAAATTTCTATCCTTAAAGCCTTGTAACTATGTGATCTGTCTTACAGATCTCTCTATTTATAGGGTTTCATGATTATTTGATCTTACTTGCAGGAAAGCTCTATCCCAAGATGGCAAGGACATTTATCAAAAATAATCAGTAGCAATTGTTTCACATGGCATTTGCCTGAAGATACAGTGCCAGGTGGGGCAATCAAGAGTCTGGCCAAAAATGTAAAAAGAAGATTTTTGGTAATGAGATGCTCATAAAGAACATTGAAAGCTCTGAGATATGCCTGGAAAACTGGAAAATCACATACATAGGCAGGGTTGTGTGCATGTCCAGAAAATGCCTGAAGGCCTCCACTCTTTCACTCCTGGGTGACCTTAAGGCTCTGTATAAACAAAGAATTAAGGCTAAAGCAGAGTTTTGAATTCCTTGGAGCACTGAAGTTATACTCCAACACACAGACACACACACACAGACACACACACACTACACACACATCCACACACATTCTTAGCCAAGAGTGGCAGGCTTATAGTTTCCATGCCTTTAGGAAGATATTGATACAATCAGTAACTGACTACTGAGTGAACCAGGTAGACACTTCAGTGGATGCACTCTCAAGGAGAAATAAACATTAGGAGATTAGTTCAAGAAACTCACTAAATAAAAACCAGTGGAAGCAATAACAATAGTAAAAACAACAAAAAGGCAACAACAATAAACCTAAAGGAGAGGAGGAGAATCTGATTTCCTGTGTTACAACATTGTATTTTCTTAAATGTTACTTTCCAAAAACATGATGACATATGGGAAATATGAAACATACAGAAATAAAAAATCAAGAGAAATTGTGCCTCAGGAGAACAAAAAGATCTCTACATTTAAAGAACAACAACAGAACCCATATTCAAAGAATTAACATATGAAAATTATGTATTACCAAATAAAGAATATCAATAAAACAGTAATTATAACAAAGAATGAAATATAATTCTGAGGCTAAAAAGTAAAATAACTAAAATAAAAAAATTTATTAGAAGGAGTCAACAGTAGGTTTGACATGACAGGAGAATCAGTGCAATTAAAAACTCGTCAACTGAGATTATCCATTCTGATTAAAACTAATAAAAAAATAAAAATGAAAGGAAAAAATGAGCATAGCCTCAGACATGTATGAAACACATCAAATATACCAACACACATCTGATGAAATCTCAAAAGGAGAAAGTGAAAGAAGTAGAAAGAATATTTGAAGAAATTATAATCAAAACTTTCAAAATGTGCTGGCAAATATTATTTTACACATCTAGAAAATTCAACAGTTTTAATTAGGATAAACTCAATGACAGTCACACCAACACATCACTGTCAAATTGTCAGAAGATTGAGAGGAGTAGTATTGTCAATATTGAGAGTAGTAAGAGAAAAACAGTTCAACACACACACAGATAAACCTCAATAAGATTAATATCTAACATCTTGTCAGAAATCACAGAGGCCAAAAGGCAGGAGGACAATGTATTTGAAGTGCTGAAAGAAAAATTCTGAAAACCAAAAATTTTATATACAGGAAAAATATGCTTCAAAGCTGAAAATTAAGTAAAGCTATTCCAGAATAAACAAAAACTGAGATACTTCATAGTTATCAGACCTGCAATACCAAAAACAAACAAACAAAAAAACAACTTAAGGGAGTCCATTAGGCAAAGAGGAAAGAATGCTAGATGGCAGCTTAAATCCATAACAAGAAGTAAAGAACATTGGTCAAGTTAAATACACAGGCAATATGAAATATAGTGTAAATGTATTTTTCTTCACTTTTTTCTCTTTCTATCTGATTTGAAAAACAATGGCATAAAACAGTTATTATGAATCCATTTGAGTGGCTACTAGAGTATAAGCATGTTATTTAAATGACAATAATAGCATAAGGAAGGGATAGGAAATGGAAAGATACATGAGTAAAACTTCTATATCAAATTAAAATTAACTAAGTATTACATAAGATTTTAATTATAATCTCAAGGATAACCACTGAAAAATGTTTGAAATTTTTAAAAGAATTGACAATGGAATTAGACAGTGAGTACACTACAAAGTAATTATTTAACACAAAGGAAGGCTATGATTAAGTAATAGAAAAAAAAAGACACAAGACATATAGAAAACAGATTATAAAAACCACCAAAAGCTTGAATCAACTAGATGCGACCCACAAGATACAGTCTTTAGATTCACGGACAAGTAAGTTAGCAGTTAAATAAAAAAATACTAAAAATGCAAGTATTTATCAAAAATCTGGAATGACTATCCTAATGCCAATAAAATAACCATTATGATAAGAAGTTATAATTGAGACAAAGATGGATACTTTATAATGATGAAATGGTCAATTCCTTAAGAAGATATAATAATTATAAAACTACATGCACCCAGTACATAAATACCATAAGCAAAATGCCAAATACAAAGCAAAAATGAACAAAACTGAATGAACAAAGCAAAAATGAACAAAATATATACAAGTCCATATTAATATATGTAGAATTCAATATCTCACCATTAGAAATGAATTGTACTAGTTAGAAAACAATAGAATACTTTATTAAAACTGTATACCAACTAGAGCTAACAGATGTCTGTATAACATTCCATCCAACAACAGTGAAATGCATGTTTATCTTAAGCACACATAGATCGTTCTCCATGTTAGATCATATTCCAGGACATAAGATAAGCCTTGATAATTTAAAAGGATTAAAATTAAAAAATTATCTTGGGGCAGATCCAAGATGGCTGAATAGGAACAGCTCTGGAGTGCAGTTCCCAGCAAGAACAATGCAGAGGATGAGTGAACACCACATTTCCAAATGAGTTATTACTGCCCACAGAACGGGAGATTCCCAGGCTGAAAAGCATCATGATTTTCCAGCATGACTGTTTCAGCTGGTACAGCAGGTCTCCACACAAAAACTTACAAAAATCTGGGTGGCTGTTCCAACCAGCACCTGGAATGCCTGGGAGACAAAGTTGCCCATTCAACTGAAAAAAAGAGGGCTGAATCAGGGAGCCAGGTGATCTGGCTTGGCAGATCCCACTCCCACAAAGACTAGCAATCTGAAACACTCTGGATTGAGAATTTTGCAGCAAGCACAGCTGGACCTGGGACAGTCCAGCACTGTTGAGGAAAGGGTGTCTGCCATTACCAAGGCAGTCCGTCACTATGGAGGCAATCCACCATTACTGAGGCAGTCCACCACTACAGAGGCAGTCTGCTGTTACTGAGGCAAACTGCCATTACTGAGGCAGTTCTAACTATACCTCTATAAACAAAACCACAAAAGAGTTCACACAGCAGGTGGGCAGAGCCCACAGCAGCTCAGCAATGCCTCTTCTGGCAGACTGTGACTAGGCTACCTCCTTGCTGGGCAGGACAGCTCTGTCAAAGGCAGCAGCACGTCAGGAACTTATAAACAAAGCCCCACTTTCCCAGAACAGAGCACCTGGGGAAAAAGGCAGTTATGAGTTCCTCTACAGCAGACTTTAATGTACCTGCCCAGCAGCTCTGAACAGAAAATGGAGCTCACAGCTCAGCACTTGAGCTCCTATAAGGGACAGACTATCTCCCCAAGCAGCTCCATAACCCCTGTATATCCAGAGTCCCCTCATAAAGGAGAGCTCAACCTGACATCTGGCGGGTATCCTTCTGGGACAAAGATAACAGTAGAAGAAACTGGCAGCAACCCTTACTCTTCTGCAGCTTCCACAGGTGATCCCCAAGCAAGCAAGGTCTGGAGTGGACCTCCAGCAGTCCTACAGCAGAGGGGCCTGACTGTTAGAAGGAAAACCAAAAAACAGAAATAAATAACTTCATCATCAACAAAAAGGATGTCCACTCAGAGACCTCATCCAAAAGTCACCAACTACAAAGACTAAAGGTAGATAAATCCACAAAAACGGGAAGAAACCAGCGCAAAAAGGATGAAAACATCCAGAACGAGAATGCTTCTCCTCCTCCAAGGGATCACAACTCCTCATCAGAAAGGGAACAAAGCTGGAGGGAGAATGAGTCTGATTGACAGAAACAGGCTTCAGAAGTTGGGTAATAACAAACTTCTCCGAGCTAAAAGAACATGTTCTATCCCAATGCAAAGAAACTAAGAAAAAAGGTTTGATGAAATGCTAATGAGAATAAACAGCTTAGAGACTAATATAAATGACTTAATGGAGCTGAAAAACACAACATGAAAACTTTGCTAAGCATACATAAGTTTCAATAGCCAAATCGACCAAGCATAAGAAAGGATATCAGAGATTGAAGATCAACTCAATGAAATAAAATGAGAAGGCAAGATTAGAGAAAAAAGAGTGAAAAGAAATGAACAAAGCCTCCAAGAAATAGGGGATTATGTGAAAAGACCCAATATACGTTTGATAGGTGTACCTGAATGTGATGAAGAGAATGAATCCAAGCTGGAAAAAATGCTCTTCAGGATATTATCCAGGAGGACATCCCCAACTCAGCAAGGCAGGCCAACATTCAAGTCCAGGAAATACAGAGAACACCACAAAGATATTCCTCAAGAAAAGCATCCCAAAAGCACATAATCGACAGATTCACCAGGGTTGAAATGAAGGAAAAAATGCTAAGGGCAGCCAGAGAGAAAGGTCAAGTCAACCACAAAGGGAAGCCCATCAGACTCACAGCAGATCTCTCAGCAGACACCCTACAAGCCAGTAGAGAGTGGGGGACAATATTCAACATCCTTATAGAAAAGAACTTTCAACCTAGAATATCATATCCAGACAAACTAAGCTTCATAAGAGAAGAAGAAATAAAATCCCTTATGAACAAGCAATTGCTCAGACATTTCATCACCACCAGGCCTTCCTTACAAGAGCTCCTGAAAGAAGCACTAAACATAGAAAGGAACAACCAGTACCAGCCACTCCAAAAATGTACCAAATGGTAAAGAGCATTGACACAATGAAGAAACCACATCAACTAATGGGCAAAACAACCAGCTAGCATCAAAATGGCAGGATCAAATTCACACATAACAATATTAACTGTAAATGTAAACGGGCTAATGCCCCAATCGAAAGACACAGACTGGCAAATTGGATAAAAAATCACTGGCTAGCCATGTGCAGAAAGCAGAAACTGGACCCCTTCCTGACACCTTACAGTAAAATTAACTCCAGATGGATTAAAGACTTAAACATAAGACCTAACACCATAAAAACCCTAGAAGAAAATCTAGGCAAAACCATTCAGGACATAGGCATGGGCAAGGACTTCATGACCAAAACACCAAAAGCATTGGCAACAAAAGCCAAAATAGACAAATGGGACCTAATCAAACTCCACAGCTTCTGCACAGCAAAAGAAACAGTCATTAGAGTGAATCGGCAACCAACAGAATGGGAAAAAATGTTTGCAGTCTACCTATCTGACAAAGGGCTGATATCCAGAATCTACAAAGAACTGAAACAGATTTACAAGCAAAACACAAACAAGACCATTCAAAAGTGGGCGAAGGATATGAACAGACATGTTACAAAAGAAGACATACATGAAGCCAACAAACATATGAAGAAATGCTCATCATCACTGGTCATTAGAGAAATGCAAATCAAAACTACATTGAGATACCACCTCACGCCAGTTAGAATGGCGATCATTAAAAAATCTGGGGACAACAGATGCTGGAGAGGATGTGGAGAAATAGGAACACTCTTACACTGTTGGTGGGAGTGTCAATTAGTTCAACCATTGTGGAAGGCAGTGTGGCGATTCCTCAAGGACCTAGAAATAGAAATTCCATTTGACCCAGCAATCCCATTACTGGGTATATATCCAAAGGACTATAAATCATTCTACTATAAGGACACATGAACACGAATGTTCATTGCAGCACAGTTTACTATAGCAAAGACCTGGAACCAACCCAAATGCCCATCGATGATAGACTGGACGGGGAAAATGTGGCACATATACATCATGGAATATTATGCAGCTATCAAAAACGATGAGTTCGCATCCTTTGTAGGGACGTGGATGAACCTGGAAACCATCATTCTCAGCAAACCTACACAAGAACAGAAAATCAAATACCGCATATTCTCACTCATAGGCGGGTGTTGAACAATGAGAACACATGGACACAGGGAGGGCAGCATCTCACACTGGGGTCTGTCGGGGGAAAAAGGGGAGGGACAGCGTAGGGTGGGGAGTTGGGGAGGGATAGCATGGGGAGAAATACCAGATAGAGGTGATGGGGAGGAAGGCAGCAAATCACACTGACATGTGTGTACCTATGCAACAATCTTGCATGTTCTTCACATGTACCCCCAAACCTAAAATGCAATAAAAAGTATATATATTAAAAAAAAAAGTCAAAAACCACTGGTGTGCTGTATCCAGGAAAGCCATCTCACATACAAGGACACACATAGGCTCAAAATAAAGGGATGGAGGAATACCTACCAAGCAAGTGGAGAGCAAGAAAATGCAGGAGTTGCAACCGTAGTCTCTGATAAAATAGACTTTAAATCAACAAAGATCAAAAGAGACAAAAAAGAGTATTGCATAATGGCAAAAGGATCAATGCAACAAGAAGAGCTAATGATCCTAAATATATACGCACCCAATACAAGAGCACCCAGATACATAAAGCAAGTTCTTAACAACCTACAAAGAGACTTAGACTCCCACACAATAATAGTGGGAGACTTTAACACTCCACTGTCAATATTAGACAGATAAACAAGATAGAAAATTAACAAAGATATCCAGGACTTGAACTCAGATCTGGGCCAAGAAAACCTAATAGACATCTACAGAACTCTCCATCCCAAATCCACAGAATATACATTCTTCTCAGCAACACATCACACCTACTCTAAAATTGACCACATAATTGGAAGTAAATCACACCTCAACAAATGCAAAAGAACAGAAATCATAAAAAACAATCTCTCAGACCACAGTGCAATCAAATTAGAACTCAGGATTAAGAAACTAACTCAGAACCGCACAGCTTCATGGAAACTGACTAACTGGCTCTTGAATGTTGACTGGATAAACAATTAAATGAAGGCAGAAATAAAGATGTTCTTCAAAACTAACGAGAACGGAGACACAATGTACCAGAATCTCTGGGACACATTTAAAGCAGTGTCTAGAGGAAAACTTACAGCAATAAATGCCCACATGAGAAGCAAGGAAAGATCTAAAATCAACACCTTATCATCAGAGTTGAAAGAGCTAGAGGAGCAAGATCAAAAACCTCAAAAGCTAGCAGAAGATAAGAAATAACTAAGATCAGAGCAGAACTGAAGGAGATAGACACAAAAAACCCTTCAAAAAATCAACAAATCCAGAAGCTGATTTTCTGAAAACATCAACAGAATAGACAGACCTCTAACCAGATTAATAAAAAGGAAATGAGAGAAGAATCAAATAGATGCAATGAAAAACAATAAAGGGGATATAACCACCTATTCCACAGAAATACAAACTACCATCAGAGATTACTTCAAACAACTCTATACATATAAATCAGTAAACCTGGAAGAAATGGAGAAATTCCTGGACACTTGTACCCCGCAAGCCTAAACCAGGAAGAAGTTGAAACCCTGAATAGACCAATAACAAGGGCTGAAACAGAGGCAGCAATTAAAAGCCTACCAACCAAAAAAAGTCCAGTTCAAGATGGGTTCATAGCCAAATTCTACCAGACATACGAAGAGAAGCTGGTACCACTTCTTCTGAAACTATTCCAAACAACTCAAAAGAGGGAATCCTTCCCAAATCATATTATGAGACCAACATCACCCTGATACCAAAACCTAGCAAAGACTCAACGAGAAAAGAAAACTTTAGGCCAATATCCATGATGAACGTAGATGCAAAAATCTTCAATAAAATACTGGCAAACAGATTGCAACAGCACATCAAACATCTCACCCATCATGATCAAGTAGGTTTCATCCCAGGGATGCAAGGCTGGTTCAACATACGGAAGTCTATAAACATAATTCACCACATAAACAGAACCAAAGACTAAAACCACATGATTATCTCAATAGATGCAGAGAAGGCCTTTGACAAAAATCAACAGCCTTTTATGCTAAAACTCTCAATAAACTAGGTACTGATGGAACATATCTCAAAATAATAAAAGATAACTATGACAAACCTACAGCCAATATCACACTGAATGGGCTAAAACTGGAAGCATTCCCTTTGAAATCTGGCACTACACAAGGATGCCCTCTCTCACCACTCCTATTCAATATAGTATTGGAAATCCTAGCCAGAGCAATCAGGCAAGAAAAAGAAATAAAGCATATTCAGTTAGAAAGGAGGAAGTCAAATTGTCTCTATTTGCAGATGACATGATTGTATATTTAGAAAACTCCATCGTCTCGGCTAAAATCTCCTTTAACTGATAAGCAACTTCAGCAAATTCTCAGGATAAAAAATCAATGTGCAGAAATCACAAGCATTCCTATACACCAGTATCAGACAAACAGAGAGCCAAATCAAGAGAGAACTCCCATTAACAATTGTTACAAAGAGAATAAATTACCTAGGAATAAAATTAGCAAAGGATACAAAGGACCTTTTCAAGGAGAACTGCAAACCACTGCTCAGGGAAATAAGAGAGGACACAAACAGATGGAGAAACACTCCATACTCATGGTTAGGAAGAATCAATATTGTGAAAATGGCCATACTGCCCAAAGCAATTTATAGATTCAATGCTATCCCCATCAAGTTACCTATGACCATCTTCACAGAACTGGAAAAAAACACCTTAAACCTCATATGGAACCAAAAGAGAGCCTGCATAGCCAAGACAATTTTAAGCAAAAAGAACCAAGCTGGAGGCATCACGATACCTGACTTCAAACTATACTACAAGTCTACAGTTATCAAAACAGCATGGTACTGATACCAAAACAGAGATAAAGACCAACAGAACAGAACAGAGGCCTCAGAGGCAGTGCCACACATCTACAACCATCCGATCTTTGACACCTGACAAGCAATGGGGAAAGGGTTCCCTGTTTAATAAATGGTGTTGGGGAAACTGGCTAGCCATGTGCAGAAAGCAGAAACTGGACCCCTTCCTGACACCTTACACTAAAATTAACTCCAGATGGACTGAAGACTTAAACGTAAGACCTAACACCATAAAACCCTCGAAGAAAACCTAGGCAAAATCATTCAGGCATAGGCAAGGACTTCATGACTAACACACCAAAAGCATTGGCAACAAAAGCCAAAATAGACAAATGGGATGTAATTAAACTTCAGAGCTTCTGCACAGCAAAAGAAGCAATCATTAGAGTGAACCAGCAACCAACAGAATGCGAAAAAATTTTTGCAATCTACCCATCTGACAAAGGGCTAATATCCAGAATCTACAAAGAACTGAAACAGATTTACAAGCAAAAAACAAACAAGACCATTCAAAAGTGGGCGAAGGATATGAACAGACACGTTACAAAAGAAGACATACATGAAGCCAACAAACATATGAAAAAATGCTCATCATCACTGGTCATTAGAGAAATGCAAATCAAAACTACATTGAGATACCACCTCACACCAGTTAGAATGGCGATCATTAAAAAATCTGGGGACAACAGATGCTGGAGAGGATGTGGAGAAATAGGAACTCTTTTACACTGTTGGTGGGAGTGTAAGTTAGTTCAACCATTGTGGAAGACAATGCAGCGATTCCTCAAGGACCTAGAAATAGGAATTCCATTTGACCCAGCAATCCCATTACTGGTTATGTATCCAAAGGATTATAAATCATTCTATTATAAAGACACATGCACACTTATGTTCATTGTGGCACTGTTTACAATAGCAAAGACCTGGAACCAACCCAAATGCCCATTGATGATAGACTGGACAGGGAAAATATGGCAAATATACAATACGGAATACTATGCACCCATAAAAAACGATGAGTTAGGGTCCTCTGTAGGAACATGAATCAATCTGGAAACCATTGTTCTCAGCAAACTGACACAAGAACAGAAAATCAAACACTGTATGTTCTCACTCATAGGTGGGTGTTGAACAATGAGAACACATGGACACAGAGAGAGGAACATCACACACTGTGGTCTGTTGTGGGGGAATAGGGGAGGGACAGGGTGGGTAGGGAGGTTTGGTAGGTATTACATGGGGGGAAAAACCAGATATAGGTGACGTGGGGATGGAGGCAGCAAACCACATTGCTATGTATGTACCTATGCAACAATCCTGCATGTTCTGCACATGTACCCCAGAACCTAAAGTGCAATAAAGTATATATATAAATGTGGCTATAACATCTGGCATTCCCAGCAGCAGTGAATGAGGGTTCCTGTCACCTCACATTTTTGCCAGCCTGTGGTGTCAGTGTTCTGGTTTTTGGTCCCACATGTGTGTGTCCAGGTGCATGATTACTTCTGGGACACCCTATGTGCTCTCTCCCAGAGCTTTTTGTTGGAAAGTTTTTGCTAAGACCTTTCCTTTTTTTTTTTTTTCTGTGTATTTTCCAAATCTCTCCTTAGGAATAAAAAACTTAAAAGACTACATGAATATTCAGACAGATTCATTGGATACTTTTTTTTTTGGAGACGGGTCTCACTCTGCTGTGCAGACTGGAATGCAATGAGTGAGAGATTCATAGTTCATTGCAACCTTGAATTCCTGGGCTCAAGTCATCCTCTGCCTCAGCCTCCCAAAGTGCTGGGATTATAGGCATGAGACATTGTGCCCAGCCTACTTGTGTGTTCTTTTACACTAAGATTTTATTACTACAATTTTTTAAAAGCAGAACATTCACTGACTTTATTAAGAAGTTAGAAGTTAGAACTACTGTAAAGGAGGAGTTAATCAATCTCGAATGAGTTCGTGTAGTTAAGGGAACTATGAATCAGAATTGAGTGAACTCTCTTCTCTACATGTCATGTGTTCTACAGCCAGCACCAAATTTAAAGAATAAATATAAAGAAAACACAACTGCAATATTCAGAGAATCTCTAGAACTCAAAACTGAAAATCAAGTGAGGAGGATCTTGAAAGCTTGCTTATTTCCTCTGTATCTTTAAGAGTTAAAAGAAACCATACGGCCCATGTCGTTCTCCTCCCCAGGCCAATTTCTCCTTTTCTTCAGTGGTCATTCATATCTAGTGCCTCCAGGCATCAATAAAATCTTGAATTTTAGAAAATGTATTAAGATTTTATGTTCAGGATGGCACTGACTTTTCACAGAACCCAGTAATAATATTCTGCTTCATCTCTGCATTTTTCTGAACCTGCAGGGTTTTCTTAAAGGAAGCTTCTCACTCTGTCTCCCAGGCTGAAATGCAGTGGTCTGGGGGAATGGAGATATACATAATATTTCAGTTTTGTAATTTTTATTTCTATGTTGCGAGTGGCTATAATATTGTTATATTACATTCTACATTTTATATAATATTAAATTAAAAAATAGAAAATATTACCATGATTAAATAAATCGAATAGCTAAGAATTGGCTAATATATCCTTGGATGTATAATACAGTTTCTGGATCTTAGCTAATGGTAGAGATAAACAAATGAAAGATTCCCTGTATGATCATTGACTATTAGGATCTCAAGGCCCAGCTAAATGATACAGGCATACTTCAGAGATATTGTGGGTTTGGTTTCAGGCCACTAGAATAAAGCAATTATCACAATAAAGGAAGTCACACAAGTTTTTTGGTTGTTTCCCAGTGCATATAAAAGTTATGTTTACACAATACTGTAGTCTATTAATTGTGCAATAGCATTACATCCAATAAAGAAAAACACAATGTGCAAGCAGTTGAAAAATACCTTATTGCCAAAAATGCTAACAATCACCAAAGCCTGAATTAAATCACAACGTTTTTTGCTGTTGGAGGGTCTTCCCTCAGTGTTTATGCATGCTCATTGATCAGGATGGTGGTTGTTAAAGTTTGGGGTGACTGGCAATTTCTTAAGACAACAATGAAGTTTGCTGCATTAATCAACTTCCTTTCACAAAAAAATTCTCTGTATAATGCAATGCTGTTTGATAGCATTGTACCTACAGTATAATTTATTTTTAAATTGGAGTCAATCATTTCAAGTTCTGCTGCAGTTTTATCAAATAATTAAGTTTATGGACTATTCTAAGTCCTTTGCTGTCATTTCAACAGTGTTCGTGACATCTTCACCAGGAGTAGATTCCAACTTAGGAAACTACTTTCTTTGTCCATCCAGAAGAAGAGACTCCTTATTCGTTCAAGTTTTATTGAAAGATTGCAGTGATTCAGTGACACCTTAAGGTCAGCTTCTGAATCTACTTCTCTTTCTATTTCTGCCATATCTGCAGTTTCTTCCTCTAATGAGGTCTTAAACCCCTCAAAGTCATCTATGAAGGTTGGAATCAGCTTCGTCCAAAATCCTGCTATTGTTGATGATTTGACCTCCTCCCATCAATCATGAATGTTCTCAACGGCATCTAAAATGGGAATTCCTTTCCAGATGGTTTTCAATTAATTCTGCCCAGATCCATCAGAGAAATCACTATCTATGGCAGCTGTAGACTTACAAAATGTATTTTTTTAACTAGTAACACTTGAAATAAATCTTTGACCCATGGGCTGCAGAATGGATGTTGTGTTACAAGACATAAAAGCAACATAAATCTCTCTAAATATCTCCATCAAAGCTTTTGAGTGACTAGGTGCATTATCACTGAACAGTAACATTTTGAAGAAGATCTTTTCTTTCCTGAGCAACAGGTCTTAACAGTGGGCTTAAAATATTCAGTAAACCATGCCGTAAATGTATGTGCTGTCATCCAGGCTTTGTTCATTTATTTATGGGAAACAGACAGAGTAGATTTAGGATAATGCTTAAGTGCCCAGGGATTTTTGGAATGATAAATGATCATTGACTTCTTAAGATCACAGGCTATATTCACCCCTAAGAAAAGAGCCAGTCTGTCCTTTGAAGCTTTGAAGCTAGGCATTGACTCATAGATGACATCTTGCTTCAATATAAGGCCATTTTATCTACATGGAAAATATGGGTTTGTTTTTGTTTTTTAGCATAGCCACCTTTAACAATTATTTTAGGAAGATCCTCTGAATAACTCACTGCAGCTTCTCCATCAGTACTTGCTGCTTTACTTCGCAATCTTGTGTTAAGGAGGTGGCTTCTTTCCTTAAACCTCATGAGGCAACCTCTGTTAGCTTCAACTTTCCTCCTGCAGCTTCCTCACTTCTTACAGACTTCATAGAATTAAGAATTAGGGCCTTGCTGTAGATTAGGCTTTTGCTAAAGGGAATGTTGTGACTGGTTTATTCTTCTATCTAGACCTCTCAACTTTTTCCATATTGGCAATAGAGCTGTTTTGCTTTCTCATCGTCTCTGTGTTCACTGGCCTAGTACTATCAATTTCTTTCAAGAATTTTTCCTTTGCATTCACAGCTTAGCTAAATGTTTGGTGCCAGAGGCCTAGACTTCAGCCTATTTCAGCTTATAAATACCTTCCTCAGTAAGCTTAATCATTTCTAGCTTTTAATTTAAAGTGAGATACATGCTACCTATCCTTTAACTTGAAAACTTAGAGGCTATGATACTATGATAGGGTTATTAATTGACCTAGTTACAGTATTCTGTGTCTCAGGGAATAGGGAGGCTAGAGGAGAGCCAGAGTAGTGGGGGAATATCTTGTATTGGGGTAGTCAGAACACACACAACAGTTAGCAGTTGAGTTTGCTCTGTTATATAGGTGTGAT
Source organism: Alouatta palliata (assembly GCA_004027835.1). NCBI lineage: Eukaryota > Metazoa > Chordata > Mammalia > Primates > Atelidae > Alouatta > Alouatta palliata. Next base: position 90,627 of record PVKV010001869.1, read on the forward strand.
TCGTGGTGCCCAAAACAATCACAATAGCAACATCAAAGTTCACTGATCGTAGATCACAATAATAGATATAAAATAATGAAAGATTGGAAGCACTATGAGAATTACCAAAATGTGACATAGAGACACAAAGTGAGTACATAGTGTTGGAAAATGGTGCCCTATAGACTTACTGAATGCAGAGTTACCACCACCTCTCAATTTGTAAAAAATATGGTATATGCAGAAGACAACAGAGCAAAGTGCAACAAAATGAGATATGCTTTTTCTATCTTGTTAAAATTGCTGGGAATAAATTATGTCCTGTCCCATTACCCTGCTTGTTTAATTACCCACTAATTCATTAGCCTTGGCCTCATATATAGCATCAGTGGCTGACACAATATGTGCTTTTTGCTCGTGAAAAATAAGTTCACCAGCTTCTCAAACTCACTAAGTTTCATGATCCTTATAGCACTAAGCTCTAAATTTTCAAGTGTGAAGTCTTCTTTCTTCTTCAGGGTCCAAGATGATGGCCATAGCACAAATGACTATATCCCTATTTTGGTCAAGAGAAGGAACAAGGAGAAAACAGTTAAACGACATTTTCCAGAGTTTGTAAACATTATTTCCACTTATGTCTCTGGGCAGACCTTTGTCACTTGATCCAGACTTTACAGGGAGGCTGGAAAGAGTTACAGTCATTAAACTGGGCCTATAGTCACCACACATTCGATATTCAGATTTTAAGGGTGAGGTGAGGATGGGATAGATAGCCGCAGCCCTCGCCACACCCACCAAATGGGATTCCTCACATCCATGTCTTCTGGTTATCTATTTCTGCATAACACACAACCCTAAAACTAATGGATTAAAGCAATTGTCCTTTATAATCAAGATCTGTGGGTCAAAAAATTGAGTAGGACTCAGCTGACTGATTCTTCTGCTCTAAGAGTTGACTGCAGTCACTGGGTGATAGTCACTGGGTGATAGGTAGCTGGGCTAATCTGCAAGGCCCAGAAAAGGCTATATTTCCATGTCTGACACATTCGTGAGCGTGATTTAAAGGTTTTGCTAAGTTGGTCCATTCTCCCTCTCTATGTATTCTCATGGTTTCTCTACATTGTCTCTTCAGTGAGTACATATTTTCTTATATGTTTGTGTAAACTTCAAGAGTGAGTATTCTATGAGAAAGGAAGTAAAAGCCAGTAGGATCTGAAATTGGCCTGGTGTCTTTTCAGATGCAACAGAGAGGATATAGATGAAAGAAGCATCAAAAGAACAGAACCATCTTAAATCTGCCACTCCAGATAAATGTTTCAGGATTATGTTAGTTACTCTTATAAAATCTGAATCTCTTTGGGCAAACTAAAAACAAACAAGATTAGATTTAAGAAATAGCCCAAAGAGTTTTCCTAGAAACAGATTACTTATGAAGCACTAAGTTATGGTCATAACTTCACTGTAGGATTTTTTTATCATTTAATTTTTTGTGTTCTGGCAGTGATTAACAGTTGATATAACTATGCATCGTGTTTTCATGAATGAAAGCTTGGTATCTTCAGTTTAAGTCAGTCTTATTGAAAAATCCTAGTGGCACAGCTTTCATAATTCAGTTTGAATATCATGCAACTGTATATTTGGGGTATGTGTGTGTGTTCACGTGGGTGTATTTTCTATTTTAGAAAGACATTAAAGAAAGGGTAAGTGTCATCATGTTAGTTTGTTATTTATCTAAAAATGGATATTTTCTTTTCTTCTGAAATAAAAATAAAAATTTTAACATCGAATTTGGTGTTAGATGCAGAAAACAAAATAACCTCAAAATAAACATAGAAGGTTCACCAAGTGTCATCTGAGACCATTATAGCTTCACAGACACTTTATAATCTTCTTTAGCTAAACACACACCAAAAGAGCTCATTCTTTGCTGGCTACCCATCTATTTACTTTGCAAGTAATAAAATAAGAATGAGCCCTTTCTGAAAGTTTTATTTGGAGATTGTGAATTTATTTTTAAACCTTCAAATTCTGAGGATCATGTGTGCTTATAAATGTGGTCTCTTCATTATTCTATTTTTTTTAAAAGAATTCATTTTGAAATAATTTTAAACTTACAGAAAGGCTAAAAAATATTTAAAATAATTTCCACAAATTTGTTGCCCTGCTTCCCCAAATGTTAATAGCTTTTAAACCACACTACAGTTATCAAGATTCAGGAAATTAACAGTAATTAGGTATTAACTAATCTATAAACCTTATTCAAATTTTATCGTTTATCTCACAGATGTCCTTTTTCTGGTCAAGATTTAGTCCAAGATTGCACAATGCTGCTGGTTATCAGTCCTCTTTAGTATTTTCCAAATCTGTGATAGCATCTTAGCCTTCTTGTCTTTCATGACCTTAACACTTTGGAAGAATATTTGCCAGTAATTTTGTGTACTATTCCTCAATTTGGAATTGTCTGATATTTTCTTATGTTTAAGTTTAACTTTAGCTTTTTGTATAATCATAAGTGATTATAAGTGATTATGTGTTCTTCTGAGTTATCATATTGGGGGCATATGATATTTATATGTCTCACTACTGGTATGTGTCAACTGAAAACTTGAGTGAAGTAATAGATGCCAGGGTTCTATACTATGGACTTACAGTTTTCTCTTTCTATAATTAAAGTATTTTATGGTGAGATTCTTTGCTACTATGGAAATATTCTATTTTTCATTATACTTTGTCAGCACAAATTTGGCATTATTGATGGTTCTTTCAAGAAAAAATTATTACCGTGCTATATTGCAAAAAAAAATAATTTTCTATTTCCATGATTCTTTCCACATGTACTAATTGGAAATGCTGCTAATCAATACAAACATTTCTGGGTTTTATTTTCCATTTGTATTAGTTTGTTCACACATTGCTTTAATGAGATAGTTAACTGAGACTGGGTAATTTGTGAAGAAAATAAGTTTACTTAACTCATAGTTCCATGGGCTTAACAGGAATTATAACTGAGTGGCCTCAGAAAACTTACAATCATGGTGGAAGGCAAAGAGGAAGCAAGCACATCTTACCATGAGGGAGCAGGAGAGTCTAGAGACAGCGAGGGTGGAAGTGCCACACATTTTAAACCATCAGGTCTCATAAAAACTCATTCATTATCATGAAGAAAACATGGGAGAAGTTCACCCGCATGATCCAGTCACCTTCCACCTGTCCATACCCCAACACTGGGAATTACAATTCAACATGAGATTTGATTGGAGACAGAGCCAAACCATATCACCACTCTACTGTGGTTTTGTAATAGCAATTATTAACATTAATTTTAAGTTAATCCTGAGTTTTAGATGTTGCTTGTCATTCAGCTTTGGTGTAGTGATTGTTTCATTACTATGATTTATTTGTTATTAAGGCCACTTTCTAGGGAATTATGAACGATATTTCTCCTCTTTCCTGTCTGTCTTCTTTCTTCTCCTCTGAAAGTTTTTGTTTAACAATATTTTCACTTTATTGTCCCTCTTATTTCTCTCTTTCATTATTTTGCAACCTTGTCTAGAAGCTATTGATATAAAGGGCTTTGGATGTGATACCATATAAAGAAATGTAAACAAATTAGCAGAAGTAGAAACAGTACTTTATTTTGCTTTAATTTCCCAAGCCAGAAAACTGACCCATTAGAAATGTGAGAAAAATCGGCTTGATATGGTAAAAGCCATCAACGATATAGTTCTCTTTGCTACCTACAGACCTAGAAAGAGAGACTGGATACAAATGTCTAAGAAATCAAGGGATTGGTAGGAAAGAAATTAAATAAACAAGTTCTGAACAAAAAGTAACTGTTCCCTAAAGAGTTTTTTAAAAGAGAATAGTTTTAACTGGATCTTGAAATAAGTGTCTGACATTGTTTGAACAAAAGCAGCAACAACCCTCTGGCCATAGATCTGAATGTTCTGAGGAGACTGGGCTGTGTTACTTTGGAATTCCACAAGGCAGTAAGTGAGGCTAGGGTCATAAAGATGATTGGCTGGATGATTACTGAGGATCAAAGGAGAGGAATAGTTGAAGAACTACTTCAATTTAAAAAAAAAGAGACCTGTAAATTAAATTTATTATAGTCTTAAGAAAAGTTAAGGATATGTATTATGTAATAGCATTGCAAGAGTCAAGGCTCATCTTGAGGCAGAAAATAAAACATTTTTAAACATAATCATTCTGTGCTATCATTTTACCATAGATTGCTGACAGGAAAAAAATATTTTGTAATCTCTCTGATAAAGTTAAATAGCTAAATAAACTGAGTCAACACTAAAGCTTGATTATGTAAATCATTAACCTTTACATACCCCTAGTCTTTCATCTGCACAATCTAAACAGCAAATGCCTTGCATGTTAACTAGTCCATGTCTACACAGTGCTCCAGGCTCACAAGATAAAACTTCATTTCATGTCTGATGTAGGTGATGGGGGGATGAAGATAGCAAACACCACCATGGCACGTGTGTACCTATGCAACAGTCCGGCAAGATCTGCCCATGTACCCCAGAACTTAAAGTACAATTTTAAAAAAAACTTCATTTCAATCCTTGATATGGTGACACATGGGATATCACCTATTGCTCAACTACACTTAAGCCAGTATGGGTCTTAGTGGATCAGTTCTGTTCCATCCTGTGAAAGAAAACATCAAGCATTAGAAGGAAGAGAAGGAAGCTTTGTAGCATGCTCTTAAGCCATTGTGCATTCTAAATCAATTTTCCAGAACACTTTATCTCAATTCTTAAATATTTCATCATGCACTACTTTAGCAATTATTTTCACAGTATTCCTCTTTGAACATGTTGAGATGTCTTATCCAGAAAGTACAGTATTGTGGTTAAGAGAATACTAATAAGCCCTGAACAAACCAATTTACATCCCTAAAAAGACACAGGTTTCTGACTTTGATCATCAAACCTAGCAAAAGATAAGATTTGTAAAGTGCTCACTTTGTGCGGTCAGGTTTTCTGAACACTTTTATTAGGTGTGTAAATTTTCTCATTTTCTTTTTCTTTGCTTTGTTTTTGTTTGTTTGTTTTTTGAAATGGAGTCTTTCAATATTGCCCAGGCTAGTCTCAAACTCCTAGTCTCAAGAGATCTCCCACCTCAGCCTCCTGACTTGCTAGAAATACTGGTGTGTGCCACCACCTCCAGTCTCCTGTATTCATATTTTAAAAACCCATGGCATAGGTGTAATTGTTATTCAGTTTTCATGGAAGATAAAAGTGTAGTGCAAATGTTAAGCAACCTACTCTTAGTCACGGTTATTAAGTTAGATGCAGGATGTGGACCCAGTACCACAGACGACCATTAACCCACTTAGAAAAATGCCAATGTCGTTTTGATATTCTTGTTTTATTTATAAAGTAGATACCTTACTATGTATGAACCTTATTTATGAAATAAAAATGCATGCATTCACTTATATCAGTTTCCTTAAAAAGTTTAGTTTTCTACTTGTTCAAATTGGTATTGATAGAAAAGTGCTTCTCTAAAATCCAGTCTAACATTGTTCTGGAATACAAAAAGAAAAATTCTATTTGATATATAGCCCAGGGAAATCTTGGAAGGGCCTGGGGCTGATTGAGATGGAGTTGGGGCTGAGGATGAATCCTCCACAGAGCAGCACTGGTGATAGGAGACCCAGTGCTAGCAGGAGGTGTGGACAAGAAGGGGGAGCTGGACTGATAAATTACTTTATTTGCAATATTGTATTTCTTCATTTTTGACTGATGACTCATTCTGTAGTAGTGTATTATTTTAAAACACTTTTCTTCAAATTAAGTCATTTCTATATGCTCAAAAGGGAAAAAAGGCATGTAAAATTACACACAAAATGTATTTCTATCATGATGTTATCACACAGAGTTACCCTCTGTTCATTGTTTTGTCAAGAGGCAATAAAAAGGGTCGCTATACTGACTGGTGTCTGGAGCTCAGGGGATTCTCAGGACACAACAATACTTGCAAATCCAGTAGTAAAATTTTGTAGTAAAATACAGAAAGCCAAAAAAGCAAGATCAATATTGATGTAGCACTTGAGGATTGAAAGTTTAGGCCACCTAACAAAGTAAGAAAATTTAGACCATTTCTCAAGCTAAGACGCTGCCTGAAGCTAAAGAGTGAGTAGTAAAGAGTGAATGTTGCAAATTCTGACTCTAAACTTGTGCTCAGTTGCAGAAATGAGAACGAAGGAACATACATGCCTTCCCTCTTTGCTTTGATATGTATTCATTTTTTATCTATTTACCTTTTATCCCCTCTCCTTGCTACTCCTATGGTTGTTAACATAAGATGTGATTAGTGTTAATCTTAATAATTCAATATTTTAATTTCAGTGTATTAAAGGGAGATTGTCACTGAAACAGAAATGTCATTGCACAAAGTTAGAAAAACAATGCATTGAACTATCTATAACTTAAAAATTTAATAGACCTGTAATTAAGTCATCCTTTGCAAAGAATCATGAGTGTGGTTATTGAGGCACATAAAAATGACTGGATTCACCGACATTAAAAACACAGCTAAGTTTTTGAGATGGTATCACTGTCAAAAGAATCACTTGCCTGAATGCAAACTGTGCAAGATTTAAAGTGGACTTTGGGATGCCCCCTTCCACAGGAGAATAATGGCCTTCGGAAGATGAAATGAAGAGCACAGAGAACTACTGATTTAGGAGCTGCTTTCACGGAGCAGAAATGGAGCTTTATTAAAAAACATTACCCTCCTTACAGCAGGGCTCTATTATCTTTCCAGTGGGATCACAGAAATGCTATGTACTAGGCGTGGCCCTGTGCCTTCACTATTCCCCTTTCTGAAAAGGAGTGTTTATTGTGCTTTTCTGGATTTGTTCAACCCTTGTCTTTGTGGGAGTGAAGGGACGCAGATAATTTCTCTTTATAGTTCATGGATCTACAGATAAAGAGGATCCACTCAGAGATGATGTTGAGATTAACACGATATCCTGGAACTGGGACTTTTGAGGTAATGCCATTTGAAAGGGAGTGAGTACATTTTATGTGCATAAAAGGAAAAGTAAAACATTTTTGTCAAGAGAGCAACTGTGGTAGATTGTAATACTATCAAAGTAACTCCTCTCCTAGTGAGCCCATCCTTACAGAATTCAGGCTTGAGCAAAGAGTAGTTTTGGCCAAGAAATATCAGGAATGATGTGTGCTATTTCAGAGAACTTTTATACAATTATCAAGTGGTTCATCACTTACTGTTCTTTTGTGCCATAGAAAACTGTCCTAGGTGGTGGCTATTCCTTTAGCCTGCTTCCTATTTGGAGAATATTGAAGTCAAGTTACAGACAGCATTGAGCCATTGTATAACAGATGTGACAAACTTATATTTATGAATCCCACTGAGACTCTGAGATTATTTGTTACTATAACATAACTTAGCAAGGATAACTCATACACTGAAATGTTAGTCAGGAAGAATCAGTTTCTACAACTGTAGGAAATAAGGTAAGTATTAGAGGTGACACTCATTGAAGTTAGAAAGCAGATATGTTATTTGTCCATTAATTCCATAAACAATTATTGAAGATATAACTGTACTTTGGGAACCGGGCTATTACTGTTATGTTCTCTGATGTCCAGGAATTCATGTGGCCAAGATTTTCTTATTGTGGAGTATTAGAAATCAGTAATTTAGGACCAAAAGAGAAATAGCTTTATAGAAAATATTGTAAAAATTATTGTGTTATTTTTATTAGCATGTGCCAGTGTGAGCTAAGTATAAAAGTATGCAAAGTATTGTCTCAAAGAAAGAATGAGAATCAAGAATTTGTCACTCAATCTGGTAGTTATTTAGAAGTGATGTCCCAGATAATGTTTATAGATCAGCACCGTATCCAGGAAAACAGATCTTTTCTTCCAAAGAAGAGGTTCCATGGGTCATATGAGAACACACCAGTTTAGCAAGTCCCAAGGAAGGAGAGCCACTAACTTTCACAATTTTAGTAAATGGTTGGTTGACTGAGAATAAGCCCAATGTAATCATTAATTCACCTAAAACTATGTAACACTTTAAGAAACATGTTCTGAGAACTAAGTATCTTTTCCTTCTTGCAAGTGTTATTTAAATACCCTTATATTCTAATGGCACAAAATAAACTAGGGTGAAGAACTCCTTGTGTCCCTGTGTATTTTCATACCACTTCTAAAGTAAATCAATCGTTAATCAGCAGTATAGACATTCAAGAAAGAGCAGAAGAAGGGAAGCAGTAGTGATGCTTCTTCATGGAGCCAGAGACAGAGGTTTCTACAGCAAAATATAAAAGAAAGCTCTTACTGTGAGATCTGTAGGACACAAAACTTGGCGATTGTGTGGTTATAAGAATTACCTGAAAAAGAAAACCCGTTATTGAGAGGAGGATAGAGAGTAGATTTTTTTTTTCATTGCATTGCAACATTTGAAATATAAAGAGTAATTAAAAGTAATAAAAATACTACTAAATGGTTCAAAATGTGACCCAATATTATAATATAGTCATAATATTATCATCATTTGGTAATGTTTATTTATCTATAAATTCTTAGGGAGAATTAAGTAGATAACACTCCTTTACGTAGTAATAATTCCCTCCTACTTTTGCCAACTTAAGACTAATAAAGGTTGTCCAGATCTTTTCCTAGATGAGACATCCAAATTGCTTCACATCTCTGGAATTAAAATGACAACAAAAGAAAAAAAGACTATTTGATGTAATAAAGCAGAGCACATTAACGTGGCTGAGTCCATATTCAACATCTCTGGAAGATTTCTGACCCATTCTGGTGGAAGAGACAATAAGCAAAGAAGGTTCAAAAGTGATGTAAAACACACAACATGAATGACGGTAGTCATGACAAGTGTCCTTTTTGTGTTTAACTCCTTATACATTTTAATGAAAACCATGTATCTTCCTACCTCTGACACCTTTCTACCTCTAAGACCCTTTGCAGTGCTAAAATCTGAAAACATTCTTTGACTTCGTTTTAAACACTGAAATGCCTCTCAAATCTATTCTTCCCCTTTGAAATTACAAATGCCACTGTTGTAGAATTGGTTCAGGCTTCATGGCTGGCCCATTGAAACTTAGCTCTAGATTCATACTTTGGGTCATATTTTTTAAAAAAGTCTTAATATGACTAATAGAAATTTAAACTCACTTATTGGACAAAATTATACATCTCTCAGAAAACATAGCTCTCTCTTGATTATCCTGCTTGCTTAATACTTTCTCTAATTATGGATTCATTTTTTTCTCAGCTTTATTGAGGCATAACTGACAAATAAAAATGGTATAGTCCATATGATACAATGTGATGTGTACACACACACACACATACACACACACACATAATGAAATGATTACCACAATAAAGTTAATTAATATATCCATCACTTCTCACAGTTATCATTTTTGTGAGGAGAATGTTTAAGATTTACTTTATGAGTAGTTCTCCAGCATAAATACATTACTATTAACTGTAGTTCCCATGTTGTACAATAGCTCTCAAGAATATTTTTGTCCTGTCTAAATGAAACTTTGTACCCTTTGCCTGTATCTTCCCATCCCATCCCCCACTCCCAGTCCCATGCAATAAATATTCTGCTCTCTGCTGCTTGAATTTTATGACTTTTATTAGCTTTATGAATTTTTATGATCTTTTTAAATATTCCACATATAAATAAGATCATACAATTTTTTTTCTGTGTTTGACTTGTTTTACTTAGCATAATGTTCTTCAGGTTCATAATGTTTCAAATACCAAGCTTTTATTTTTTTTGACTGAATAATAGTCATACACACACACACACACACACACACACACGCACATATTTATGTATGTATAAATATCTCTGTATAGAGTTTAACCTTGAAGAACTCAGGTTTAAACTGTTTGGGTCTACTTATATATGAATTTTGTTCTGTCTCTGCCACCCTAGGACTACAATACCAGTCCTTCCTCTTCCTCCTCGTCGTCCTAGTCAATGAGAAGATGATGAGGATAAAGAGTTTTAGGATGATTCACTTAATTGATGGTAAATATGTTTTATCTTTCTTATATTTTCTTTCTTTTTTTTTTTTTTTGAGACAGAGTCTCACTCCGTCACCAGGCGCCAGGCTGGAGTGCAGTGGCGCGACCTCGGCTCACTGCAACCTCCGTCGCCCGGGTTCAAGCAATTCTCCTGCCTCAGCCTCCCGAGTAGCTGGGACTACAGGCACGCGCCACCACGCCCAGCTAATTTTTTTTGTATTTTTAGTAGAGACGGGGTTTCACCATGTTGACCAGGATGGTCTCGATCTCTTGACCTCGTGAGCCACCGCGCCCCGGCCTCCTTATATTTTCTTAATAAAATTTTCTTTTCTGTAGGTTAATTTATTGTAAGAATACAGTACATAATATATATAAAGTATACAAAATATATATTAATCTGCAATTTATGTTATCAGTAATGTTTCTGGTTAACAGTAGATTATTAGTAGTTAAGTTTCTGGGGAGTCAAAAGTTCTATGTGGATTTTCAACTGCATATACGTTTGAAGTTTTTAACTCTTGTGTTGTTCGAGAATCAACTGTATACCACATTTTCTATATCCACTTATTCGTCCATGGACACAAGTTGCTTCCATATGTTGGCTATTATGAATAATGTTGCAATGAATATGGGCATACAGATATCTCTTTGACTTGCAGATTTATTTTCCTTTGAATATACACCAGAAGTGGGATTGCTGGATCACATGGTAGTTCTCTTTTAATATTTTTGAGAAATCCCCATACTGTTTGACATAACGGATGTGCTAATTTACATTACTGCCAACAGTTTTCTCCATATCCTCATGAACAAGTGTTGAGCATTTTTCATATACCTGTTGGCCATTTATATAACTTCTTTTAAGGAATATTTATGTAGGTCCTTTGCCAATTTTATAACTGGATTTTTTTTTTCACTATTGACTTGAGTGTCTTATATTTTCGATATTAACCCCTTATCAGGTGTGTGGTTTGCAAATATTTTCTTCCCTTCCATAGGTTGTCTCATCACTTTGTTGATTCTTTCCTCTGCTGTGCAGAAGCCTTTTAGTTCATGCAATCGGTTTATCTGTTTTTTGCTTTTGTTGCCTGTGTTTTGGGGTCACACCTAAAAAAATCATTGCTTATACTGCAAAATCATTTTTTATATCAATGTCAAGAAGCTTTTCCCCTATGTTTTCTTCTAAAAGTTTTACAATTACACGCCTTATGTTTAAGTCTTTAATTTATTCAGATGTCTTAAGGAGTGGGACTTAAATGGAATTCAAAATACAGGTACCAGTAATTTAATTAAGTGAAATCCTAAAGAAGTGCTTATATGGCCCCAAATCAAAATATTTCTCTTTTACTTATACAGGAAAGTGAGTTGAATTATAACAATAAAGACTTACATAAGACAACCACCACCAACAAAAGCTTTTTTATTTTGTGAAAAGAATTGTTTAAAAAAACCCAAGTTTTATAATGTTGATGATACTAAGGGAATTGTAGACAAAGCTACTGGACAAGTTGCAGGGACTTACATGTAAATTGTAGAGAGACATTTTCTATATCGATTGTGAGGAGTAACTGGGAAGCTCAGGAAAAGTGTAGCCTAATTGACCTTTAAAACATTGATTTGATTTATGAAGAAGAGAATACTGATAGTAATATCAGAAACTCCCTCGCTGTAAATAAAGTACCGTTATGAAAGAAATTAATATCAATAATTTATTAATAATGTGTTTTGGGGTTTTATGAAGTGTTTGTTTTTTAACTTTTATATTCAATTACTTTTTTATGGAAAAGTTGCAAAAATAGTACAGAGAGTTCTCATATGCTTCTCACCCAGCTTCTCCTCAGATAAGCATTTCGCATTACCATTGTCCAGTTATGACACATATTTCCATGTCCTCATGAATATTTGTAGTCTTTTGTCTTTTTGATAATAGTCATTCTAATGAAGAGTACTAATGAGCCATTTAATTGAAGAGTACTAATGAATTACTTTGTAGAATGTCCCTCAGTTTTGGTTTATCTGATGCTTTCTTATTATCAAAATGAAGTTGTGCATTTTTGGCAATATATTTACAATTAACACTGTTACATTACTATTAACTAAAACACAGACCTGACCTTCTTTGGATTTCTCCTATTCCCCCACCCCCCACCCAGCCACGTAATGTACTTTTTCTCCCCCAGGATCATATGCAAAATACAGTTTCATTTTGTTTCTATTTGTTCTTTGTCTCTTCCAATCCGTAACAGTTCTGTAGTCTTTCCTTATGTTTTGTGACATCTTCATATATAATACCATGAAAGCTGAAAGTGTCAGTTTCAGTTCAAAAGCTGACAAGCTTGTGACCAAGGAAGAACTAATGTTTTAATCTGAGTCCAAATGCAAGAAAAGATTAATTTCCCAGCTCTATCAGTCAGGCAGGAGGAGTTATCTCTTACCCAGTCTTTTTGTTCTATTCAGCTCTTCAGTTGATTAGATGAGGCTCACCCATATTACAGAGGACAATCAGCTTTACTAAGTTTACCAATTACAATGCTAAACTCATCCGGAAGCACCCCCACATAGAAACCCAGAATAAGGTTTGACCAAATGACTTGACACCCAGTGACCGTGTGGTTGATGTATAAAATTGCCCCTCAGATCATAAAACACTGAAAGTTATGTTTCTTCTTTTCTCAAATCCCTACCACGAATAGATAACCTTGATCAATAATATAACAATACAAAAATATGTGATCTGAATTTTAAAAGAAATGATTCAGCCTCAAGCAATAAAGCACAGATTTTTAACAGTCCTTAAAATCTAAAATTTCTCAACGCAGCAGAAACATTTTCTAAACTTGAGTTTTATTTTTCCTGGCAGTAATTAACATTCTCTCAAAGTAATTTCAGGATTGGTTTTGTGGATAATGCATGCCTTTTTTGACATTAATATTTCAATATTTAATTTAAAACTTAGCCCCCTTAAGTATAATTTAAATGTCGGGGAATAATAAATGGATTACATACAAATGCAATGAACTCTTGATGTTTTTATTAGGCTTTCATAATGGAATACAGGGTATAGGTGGAGACTGAATCCTTTATATATATTATTAAATATAACATTTTATTTTAGAGTATTATAACAAAAGGTATTACCTACACATATTATAAGTTAGCTTTTTGTGCATTTATAAGTAAAATAAGAGAAAATCTCTTATAGTATGTACAAACTCAAAGCTGTTAAAATATCCATTTGCCTAAGTTAAGACTTTTGCTATGCACATAATAATAATATAAAGACAAGAAGTCTGCTAAAAATCATTTTAACCCTTTTCTTAACTGTACTTTGTAAGTTTATACTCCAAAAATAGGATATAGGGAATGTTTAATCACCAAATGAAAAAAAATAGTGATGAAGACCAGAGAACTGAACTATTGGCACCTAATTCATTCAGTAATATATTTGTTGATCAACTGCTATGTGGTAGGACTGTACCAGATGATGTGGATGTATCAGTGGCTTGAAACAGAAAATCTCTTCTCTCTTGGATTTTATAATCTGGCGGGAAAGACTGACATAGCCAACTAACTAACTGGATAAATGTATAACACAGTATGCTAGAAGGTGGCAACAGGCATAGAAAAAAAATGAGGTAGAAAAGGAGGCTAGGGATCGCTTTGGGTGAGGTGAGTGAAAATCATTAAGAAGATAACATTTGAGCTAAAGTTCGAATAATCTAGGACACTTCTAGTAGACATTTAGGGGAAGCATGTGTCAGGTGAAAGAAACCCCAAAGCAACTCCACTGAACAAAGAGACTCATCTGTCACAAGCCACATAAACCTCTCCCCTGCTCCATTTATCCAAATGACATGAGATTTGTCATTTAAAAAATTGTCTACTGTTTGTCTCCTGAGCTCTGATGTAAGCTTAACAGAGACAAAATTTGTGTCACTTTTATTCACTGCTGACTATGTAGTGTCCAGACCAGTGTGTAGCATATATTAAGGATTCAATAAATTATTGTTTTTAAAAATGTTACTTCAGCTATCAGCTAACAATCGCTCATAACCACGAAGTCTGAGTAAAAAGCAAAAATAAGTGTTATTCCTCACATATCTGCAGATTAGCTAGGACTGCTTGGGTTTAAGCGCTGCTGGCTGGGGTGGTTTCACGGTGCTTCACGGGGCCAGCTGAACAAGTAGCTCCAACCTGCATATGTTTCATCTCTCAGCCACTGGACAAGCTGCAGCCCATTCTTTTCATGGCAGTGTTGGAGGTTCAAAAGGACATGCCGACCTACAAGCATATATGAAGTGCCTGTTTCTATGGCACCTGCTAGAATCCCACTTACTAAAACAAATCATGTAGATAAGCCCAAGTCAAGCAACAAAATGTCCACTTACCAGTTGTGTGAAGAACTGCAAAATCATATGGCAGAGTATAGATCCAGGGAAGGGTGAAGGATTGGGACCAGCAATTCAATCTACTCTGCGTGCCCTTGTTGCTGCTCTTTTAATTCAGATGTAGAGTTGACCATAATCAGAATTGGCTACAAAAAAGAAGATTCTGCACATTTGTGCCCCAGGGAGTCATCGCCAAGGCCTTGTTGGAAAAACCAATGCAAGGTACATGGCTTTTATCAAATGCTTTTCATTTCTTAATTTCTGAGCAAATGTAAGCATCCTTATGCTTGCCTATTACTGTCTCTACTCTAAATCAGAGGATTTATACAAAACCTATGTCCTTGAAACAGTGCAAGCCACTATCAGTTAAGTGTTTATTTTTCTCAGCATAGAAATTATTTAGTAGAGGATTTTTCTCTTCTTTTTTATTTTCTTGCTTTATTCTAGTTAGAGGAAATCATGGACAAACTTGCTCACATTCTCAATAGGAACAGGCTCTGATAAATGTTTATAGAATCCTACTAAACAGCAAACCAAAACAAGTTAGAAAACAATGAATTATAGGAAAATATTCATTGAAATACATTCAATCAGCATATCTTGAGTATCTAATGTATGTCCTGCATTATTATATTTACTTAGATTAAAGTGAACAAACCACACAAAGAACTTGCCTAAACTTACATTTCAGTGGGGGAGAGAGACGACAAACATATTCTCCAGGCTAATTACTAAATCATGCGTAGATTTTATTAGGGCCAGAAATCAAATGTTAATTTAAACAAAAGATCCAAAAGTGGAAGAGAAATGTTCTCAAACTTTAAATATTTTCATTCATTGAGCATGAAGTAGAACCCAAGAATCTTTATTTTAACAAACTCTCTTAAAGATTGGTCGACGAATAGAAGTCATTCTGGATATCATTAAGGAAACTTAGAGCGTAAAATCTAAGGACTATGAAATACACTGAGCAGTCATCACATGTCACGCATTGCCAGACAGGAACCTTGATTTTGGTTAACTATTATCTCGGATTAGGAAAAACAGAAACGTTGATGCAACAAGTGACATCTACATGCATCACACTCAATTGCTGATAATGTTTTGATAAACTAAATTTCATTAGAAGTCATGTAACTAGGGCATTATTTTAAGTCCTCTTATGGAATATAGAATAACCGACACTTGAAGAATTTTGAGGATGGAGAAAAATATTTGTTCCCACATATAACCAAATTTAAAATCTAGATTGAGCCAGTATCAGTTCAGTTTATATTTTTCAATGGATATGGAAGGTGAAAAACATCTCACCAACTAAGAATG
Source organism: Alouatta palliata (assembly GCA_004027835.1). Lineage (NCBI taxonomy): Eukaryota > Metazoa > Chordata > Mammalia > Primates > Atelidae > Alouatta > Alouatta palliata. Next base: position 106,384 of record PVKV010001869.1, read on the forward strand.
CCCTAGAGCTCCTACATGGCTCCTCTGTTTTAGCTCCTGTTAAAACAAAAGAATGATTCTTACTTCTGTCTTAGCGGAAGCCACACTATTTCTGTGTTGGCTGCCATTATCTTTTGTCTCCTTTCCTTTAGGTTCCTGCTTATGACGTCTCCACAGCCCTGTGGCTCCACCTCCCTCAACCCCTGCTTAGACCTACCATCATTTAAGATGACTTTCTTGATACCTCAAGTCTGGTTTGGTTGCCAATCCAGCGTCTTCCATTAGGAACATGTAAGTCAGTATTATAACACTGAGTACAGTATCTATTGACTTTCTAACCTTCTTCACTAGTTTTGATGGTGGGAACCATGTCTATTACTTGCCACAGTATTCACAATGGTATATAAAGGCTTTCAATAAGTAACTAAGAAAAACTGACATATTGTCTCATTTTTATTCTAAAATAATTCATTTTAACCTATTTATTTTGGAATATTTATCTCATACTAAGATATCATAAAGCACAATTTTCTCTAGAGTTAGCCTTAAAATAAATGCGAGTTGAAAAACATGAAAAAGAAATGGAAACAAGGTGTAGTGAGTTGGTGTATTCTCATTCCTTGTGAATAAGTCAAGATTATACAGTAGATTTGACTGAATATTGTCCTATCATTCATCATGTGCTAGTTTATCTTTGTTCAGAAATCGTTTTCTATGGAAAGCCATATTCCCCTTCTTTATCAACTATGTAACATGTATGTCTGCTATGGTTTGAATATTTGTTCCCTCCAAAGCTTACCTAGAAATTTAATCCCCAGAGTGGCATTATTGAGAGATAGGACCTTTAAGAGGCAGAGCCCGAATGGATAAATCCATTCATGAATTAATTATTGGTGAATCCATTCATGAGTTAATTATTGGTGAATCCATTCATGAATTAATCCATTATTAATGGATTAATGGGTTAATAGATTACTGTGTTATCATAAGAGTGGAACTGGTTAATAAGAAGAGGAAGAGAATCCTGAGCTAGCACTCTCAGGGTCCTTGCTATGTGATGACCTGAGCTGTCTCAGTATGCTGCCGAGAGTCCCCCACAAGGAAAAAGGCTCTTGCCAGATGTGACCCTCAACCTGGAATGTCTCAGCCTCTATAACTATAAGAAATGAATTCATTTTCTTTAAAATTACTTACTATCAGGTATTCTGTTAATAAGCAACATAAAATGAACTAAGACAACGTCTATTCATCTTCTTCAACACAGACACACAAAATAAGGTGATGCTCCTTTCTGTTTCATTTTATCATTAACCCACAAATACGTTCAGTTGTTGTTTTCAACAATTTATGCTGGAGAATTTTGTATCATTTTTGTTTAATAGTAATGGAAAAGGATTTTGTGCCTTTTTATAGCATTGTGCTCTGGTCAGTAGGTCTCTGATCCTACTGTACCTTCTCTTAAAGCCTTTACTTAAGAATTTTTCTTTGGTATATAAATTTAAGAATATGTCATCTAGACCCAAGGGAGACTAAAAAATTAAATTATTTCACACTAATGATTCCTAATTATCCCAGAAAACTAGGATATAATAGCTATACATGATGTATGAAGAACATAAATTTATATACAATTCAGGCTATAATATTTTAATGGCTTAAATTACCATAAATTAAACAACATAAGCATATCACAACAAATTTTACATGACTTTTTGACATCAAATGTTTCCCATTTATTAATATCAGCCAAGACTCAGATTTTTTTTCAGACAAGATCTACTGTAGTTCTGTGCTGTTACTTATTTTCCTCTACAATTGCAGCAGTGCCTTTCCCAACTACCCTCTCAACCATTTACAGAAAGCATTAAAATCAGTTTTCTTATGTCACAAAAAGAATTCCTTTTTGTTTTTGTCTCAAAACCATCAACTGTCAACCAGAGGGGCCAAGAAATACTTTATGAAGAGGAAGATGAAGATCTTTATACTGGTGAGTGGACCAAGGTGTCACAGAACTACATTTTACCTGATGGCCAATCATAGGAGGCAGGCATTATGGTATTTTTGGAATACCAAAATACTTACTCGGGCAAGTTAGTTAATGTCATTAAAAGATATATATATATATATATATATATTTCTGAGGCGAAGTTTCACTCTTTTTGCCCAGGCTGGAGTGCAATGGCACAATCTCGGCTCACTGCAACTTCTGTCTCCTGGGTTCAAGTGATTCTCCTGCCTCAGCCTTCCAAGTAGCTGGGATTACAGGCATGTTCCACCATGCCTGGCTAATTTTATGTTTTTAGTAAAGATGGGACTTCTCCATGTTTGTCAGGCTGGTCTCGAACTCCCGACCTCAGGTGATCGATTCGCCTTGGACCCCCAAAGTTCTGGGATTACAGATATGAGCCACCACGCCCAGCCTAAAAGATATTTATTTTCTGATGCTAAAAAAGATATCATTTTATTGCAGTATGGCTTTATTTTTTTTTCTTCTCCTACATTGGCTTTATTTCTGCTTATAATATAGATAACTTACATGCATATGTGTATGTATGTACTATATGCCTTTACGTAATCACTAATAAAATGGTGATGTATCTTTTAAGTTTTTCAAAAGATTATCAAAACAGTTCATTAACAAAAGTGCTTGTTAAAGGGACACACAAATATGGAATGAGTGAGGGCAAGAAATAAAACACTGTGGGAAAAGATTTGAATTGGAGGTATTGATATAAAATGATTACAATTACAATTTGTATGTGTAACATTTCCCAAGTATATGTGTTTGTGTACATATGTATAGCATGATTTTATATATTTATAAGTGTTTTATATTTGAAAATACATATATATTTATGAATATAGTTCCTAGCTCTGCCTGCTGTTAAGAAGTGAACGCAGCCCCGTATCAATGAGCACACCTAGTGCCCAGAGCTTGGTCTTTAATACCATTTTTCACTAATGTGATTCAGGTTTTCTTGCCATGGCTGGGGCAGGGCATGCACAAGATGAGCCTAGTGTATTCTATTATTCCACAAAATATGAAGTAATTTAAAATACACATATTACCAAAACAAAAAGTGAACATTTAATTTGCTACTATTAACCAAATCTAGGACAATGTGAACACCCAAAATCATTAAAAACAATGATACATTTTAAATCACTGAAGCTATAGATACTTACATATCCGTGGCTGTAAAAAATTGAAAGAATAAATGAATAGTTGATTGATTGATAGATAGATAGATAGATAAGTGGGACATCTTTTGTTAATAGCAGAATGCTAAAGGGTGAATGGTAAATGTGGAAGAGAGGATGATTGGGTTAATTGTCACTTCACATTCATTATAATATGATTGGATCAGGGAAACATTATCAATGGATAATAAATCTAGATGAAAAATTTAATAACATTTTTACCGACTTATACTGTGCCTCAAGACTGCTTCTGTTTGCAGTTGAAGTGAGGAAGAAAAGCAACAGTAATTAGACAGTGGAAAAAACAGGCAACACCTTGATCAGATAATTAACAGCAGCTATACAAAACTTTGAAGATACAATCCTGAATGAATAATCCCAATCTAAGCATGAAAAAGCATTGGAAAACATGAAATGATGAATATTTTATACAAAAACAAAAGGCTAGGGAGATTGTATTCTTTAAAATGCCAATGTCATAATAGACAAAGAAAGGTTATGTAAATGTTCCAGATTAAAGGGAGCTAAGGAGATGACAATTAAATGCAGTATCTAACACTACTGATCCTCAACTGGATCTCAAACTGGAAGAAGAAATGGATGGAAATGACATTACTACAGCAACTAACAAAACTGGAATATAAACAGTAGATTAATTAAAGGTATTAATATATCAATACAAATTTGTAATGTTGGTTACTGTACTGTGGTTATGTAAGAGAATATTCCTATTCTTACACAAAGAAAAGTAATTGGTGGTAAAGGCCATAATTAATATTAGTTACCTTTAAATAGTTTGGAAAAGTTTATATCATATCTATCTATTAATAGAGATAAACACAAATGATAAAGCCGATGGGGGTAAAATGTAAACAACAGGTGAATCGGTTTAAAGAGTATACCAGTGCCCCAGTACAGTTTAATTTTTGCAACATTTTGTAACTTTGAAATTATTTCCAAAAAATTTATAAAATGCATTTTTTGAATGAAAAAAGTATCCATACTCTTCATTTATTCAAAAGATTATCTTATTCAGAATGCTGTTTGTTGTATCACTAGAGAAAAGTTTATAAATTTAGTTGGAATCCGCTGATAGGCATTTAAATATGTTGGCATAATAATGTAATTTAGAAGCATAGATACATTTTCTATACTTTGGGATAAATCATATCTACATTTTAATCTCAATTCAGATACTTTCTAGATTTTTATTTTGGCAAACTTAAAGTTATCTGAACTCTTAGAATTTAAGACTAAGTGTCTGTAAAATGAGAATGTGCCCTTCAAAAATATATTGGGAACATAAAAATGAAATAATATGTATGAAAAATATCGAACTGTTTCCAGAATATTGTAGTCCTTGCTCCGTCAGTCTTTTCACTTATTTTTCCTTAAAAAGTGATAATATTTTCAGCTTAATGTTTTGTTGCTGCATTTTAACTAGGTAATACCGAAATCAATAAACTAAATCAACTCAGTAAACTAAAATTGAAAGGAGAAAGTTGCTATTTCATAAAAAAGAAGTTTTATGCTTTGAAAAGAGTAAGGGCAGCTCCCAAAAATATTTATGTCAAAACAGATCTGGATAAGACAACATAAACAGAGTAAGTAAAAATTTTCTTCAAAGGTCTGAAGGATTCTGCACTGTGATTGCTTTCAAGGTTCTTGCTTTAATTAAAAAATAGAAAAAAATTATGCCGATGCAAGATGAGTGTTGTATATGCAAGGAAAGTAATAGCAAATTGATCAAAGAAAGACAAGCCCTTGGTTCTAAATCAAAAGGGAGGCACATTAATTTACAGATGCACATTTGGGATTTTAAAAATTCTGTATATATATACATAGATATATGTTTAATGATTCCCACTTTAACTGGTTTTATGAATTAATCAATGACTTTCTGGCCTGATCTTGCCTAATAAGATGTTCTAAAAACTTCATTGCTGGCAGAATTGAAGTCAGGCATGTAATTTTATATACAAGTAAGAACAAAAACTGGCAATAATTTATGGAGGGAAGTGACCTCTAAACATGTTAGTACGTATTGGACAATTATATGCATCTATCTTAAATTTTTTTTTTATTTAGGAAAAGGCCTTCATGTAAAAATGTTTAAAACTAAATATTTATATTACTTATAACAAATTCCTGGAATTAAATATTGGTGGCTGGTAGACACATACATATACACACATACTAGGATATACATATCTATATGCTAAAATGTTAAACAGTTATCAAAATAAACTGAACATTTAAGAGCATAAAAATTTTCTAAAATATTGCTAAAATGACAAGGTGTGTTATCAAATCTGTATACTAAAAAATGATTCTAATAAGCGAGTCATCAAACTGTTGAATGAGGGATGATTTTTTAACTCTCCTTCATACATGTTTTGTCTTTTCCAAATTTATACATATAATATTTCTGAATGGGAAAAAAGTAAAAGGTTTTATATTATTTTATTATAAAATAGTCTGAAAAACCAGATCTATAGCTTTAGTAAATGGATAATCAGATAATTTTTTAAGTTTTAAAATTTTTCTCAGTTTGGAAACGTTTTACCTTAAAAAGTTTGACGAGGAGGCATACTTTCTGAAAAAATAATTATCTCTTCAGAGTCTTGTCTCTAAAGGCATAGCTAAAAATGTTGTAGAACAGAAAGAATGTATGCCCTATATTTGTACCAGGAGAAAACAGTAAAAATTAAGAAAAAAAATGTAGGAGTAAGAGATAGTCTATGATGAACATACTTTTAATATAAATCCATAATGAATATCTAAGTTCTCTCTTTTGTAAAATTTTCTCTTTTAGATTTTGACTGAGTGACCTCTATGTTCTTTCAGTTACAACAGATTCTGATTCTAAGACATTGTCTCCAAATCTGCTCTCAACTTTCCCTTTGCACAAATAATCTCTCTTAATTCGTTGCTATGCAAGGGAAGAAGGAAAGGTCAACATTTTGATACCTTATAGATGCTCTCAGTTGCAACGTCTTTTCCCCTGCGGTCCACAGTCCACTTTCAAATTTCTAGATCAGAGCTTTCAGAGACTTTTACTTTGAGGGGGAATGGAAGTATTGCTTTTATCAATTTTTGGTTGAAGCTTTGAGAAACTACATTTTGGATTCTAATTCTTATAATTTTATTCTCAGTTTTATTTTGTTTTGTTTTCCTTTAGACACTAGATCTTCTGCCCTCCTTGTTTAAATTGCTTTGCATTCTGGTCATTAATTGGCCAATGTTGGGGACTCACCATGTGTTTTACATAAAGTTGCCAGCTTTCTGTAGTGTAATATGACAGCCTCCCTGAAAGCTGAAGACAAGGTGCATACACTTTGTCTGAAAAAAAGACACGATTTGAACTAATGTAAATTTACAGTAACCAAGGTTACAGCATAATAGAGAACTCTCTAATACCTGAATGGAGGAGCAGTCATAAAAGACAATTTGCAAGGGTGAAATATATTAACATCTGTAACAGGATGTCAGAGCCTGCTGTGCATACACCTGGGAAGCTTCAGAAGTAAGGGAGGAAAAAGATCAGGAAGTCAGAGGCTGGTTAAATATTGCATTGCTCTCAATAGGTGAATCAAATTAAAAATTGGTCTTGGAAGTCTTGAGTAAAGTAAATAGAGTCACACTCTATAAAGCAAAAAGTGATTCTCTAGCTGGGAGAAGCTTCCTGTAGCTGTGTAAGTTTTATGTGAGGTCCCCAAATCTTCCTCTTTATAGAAATGTTTATGTCTAGACTTTTTTCCAGGTCTTTTTCATAAAAACGGAAAAATTAAAGAGCAATGAACCTCAAAAGACAGTATTCATAAAGAGGATTAGAAAAAGAGGTGAGATTTTGGCCAGGTGAGATGGCGCATACCTGTAATCCCAGAATTTTGGGAGGCCAAGGCAAGTGAATCACCTGAGGGCAGCAACCTTAGCTACTATAAATTTACATTAGTTCAAATCCTGTCTTTTTTTAAGTCAATGGCCAACATGGTGAAATCCCGTTTCTACTAAAAATACAAATATTAGCTGGTCATGGTGACGCATGCCTGTAGTCCCAGCTACTCAGGAGGGTGAGGCAGGAGAATTGCTCGAACCAGGGAAGTGGAAGTTGCAGGGAGCTGAGATTATGCCACTGCACTCTGGCCAGGGCAACAGAGTGAGTGAGACTCTGTCTCAAAAGAAAAAAAGGCCGGAGGTGGGATAAGATTTTTAAAAAAAATTGTGTGTATGAGTGAGTGAGAGTGTGTGTGTATGTGTGTTTGTGTGTGTGTAAATTAGTAAATTAAATGCTTTTATATCTTTTCCTCTTTTCCATATTTTAAAAACTCTTCCAGGACAGGGTAAAAGCACGGAGAAAATGGAAGAACTGAATGCAGACATGAGAAGTTAAATCACAGAAGAAAAGTTAAGTAGGAATTTAAGAGAGGGATGAACTGTGACAAGTTGTAAGAAGAAAGACCAGGATTCACTAGGGAAATGATAAATTGTCTTTTATCATACAAAAGAATGTTAATGGAATTTTTCTAACAAATGTAAGAGAATTTCAGCATAAATATTTACTTTAAAAACAACTTGAATTTTCTGACTTGTTCAAGAAGTTGCCCAAATAAGCAAAAGAAAATAATTTCAAGTACTTGAATCTTATAGAATACATCTGGGGAAATATATTTAGAGGTGCTCAAAAAATTGATGTTGATGGTGAGGTTAAAGTCACGTAACCCTGAATTAACATATTCTACAAATTATATAAACTGTGACAAGTGTAATATTGCTTCAGGACAAGTCAAAGGCAATGATGGACTTAACGTTTATATTTGATATCTCCATAGATAGTTAAAAGGAACATTTTTCTCAACATAAATTTGGAAGTTTTGACCAATATATGAGTCTTCACACTTTAGTTTTTTCTTTTTTGAAACAAAATCTCCTTCTGTCACCCAGGCTGAAGTGCAGTGGCTGCAATCTCGGCTCACTGCAACCTTCACCCCCTGGGTTCAAGCAATTCTCCTGCCTCAGCCTCCCAAGTACTGGAATTACAGGTGCATGCCACCATACCCAGCTGATTTTTGTATTTTTAGTAAAGACAGGATTTTGCCATGTTGGCCAGGCTGGTCTTGAATTCTTAATGTGATTTGCCCACCTCAGCCTCCCAAAATGCTGGGATTGCAGGCATAAGCCACTATGCCCAGCCAACACTTTAATTCTTGAACAGATATTTTGCGGAGGACCAAAATCATGGAAAATTTCAGTATCTGAAGATGACCAGAAAATTCATAGAACTTACTCTATATTTATCCAAGGAGAAAAAAAACAAAAATAAAAAAATTGGCAAAGGATTGAATAAATGGGAGATAAAAAGTAAATGTTCTGATTGTCATACAAAACACGTTTGTTCAGCATTAAGAATAACACTTGAGTAAATTTCAAAACAAATTACTTATACCATATATCACAAACATAACGCAGTGACACCAGGAATCAATCATAAATAAACAAACAAACGTTGAAATTAACAAATACCCTCCGATTGAGTTCAAAAGAATGCTAAGGCCAAGAAGTAAATGCTGGAGGCTGGCATGGCCCTTGAAACGTTCAAAGGGAGCCTCACATTCTGGCAGCCACTCTGGAAAGTGTTCCTGTGACAGAATCTGCACCAAGTGGAGAGAATGCAGCGGGAAGAGTGACTTTCAATCCATTGATGTAATAGAGGCCATTTCCAGGTAAAAGATGTGACAAGTGGGAACACTGTTGTGACTGTCTTTGGCTCTCACATGAAACATTTCAAATTATCCCCTTTGGCAAAGAGAAGTCGTTGTGGCTGTCTCCATCTTCCTCTTAAGAAAGTCCCCAAGAAACTGTGAAATAGTCAATATCACTTATGCTAAGTTTAAACTTTTTCAATAAAACTTCATGTTGGCCTGAGAGATTTGGCCTGTTGGTCAGACTCTGTTTCAGCATTCAATATGAGGAAAGCATACACTCTCACTGTGTGCACAAGAAAACAGAAAAATCATCAGATAGGTAAAAGGATGCATTATTTTAAAAGAATAATTTTCTTTCGGGACATTAGAATAATGCCTATGGATAAAAATTATTTTGAAAATAACAGTTTTTCTCAAATTAAGAAATCAATGTAGTCTGAAAGTATTATGTAATATGGAAAAATTCTAAGACTTAGAAAAGACTAAGGCTATACAAAGAAAAAATTGATGAATAAAATCTGCAGTGGAGTCAGTGAACAACAAACCGTACACTGTAAGAAATTAAGATTAACACATTAGATAATGGGAAAAGGTTCTCGCAGAAAGCAAAATGGCACTCAGAATAATTCAAAGAGAGTGTATTTTCTAAAGGACTATTTACAAATGTGTGAATATAGGGGAAGCCCAAGAGATAGAGCATCAACCTCAGAAGCAGAAGCAACCACACTCCTGCTAAACCTGAAGGGACAAGTGAAGGGACCGAGCATTTGAATCTGAAGGGAAGAAATTGCACACTGTGACCCTGGGGCACATTGAGAGAGGGAGCTGGGCTATATGCACCCTCCTCTCACCCTGCTCCCTGCCTCAGATGTCCTGAAGCCAGATGGTGAGAAACCCATGGATATGCTTCATACTCTTCAACCTCCCCCGGGGTGAAGTGAGAACGGTGAAAGGTAAAGTAACAGTGGTTTCACGTAGACCTGTGGAGGCACATGGAAAATAACCAGCCCACAGATAAAAAATTCTCTGAGAACAGATATTATTTGAAATGCAGATAGAAATAGACACAATCAAATGTAAAAGTGGTAAGAACTCATGGATAGAAGATAAATAGATATAACAGATGACAGGGACAAGAAAAATAATAGAAATCTTTCCTAGATCAAGAAAGCTGATTTTGCAGTTCCAAAGGAACCCTTAATATATCCAAACCCACCAAAAAGTAAAACACAATAAAGATTAGGGAATCAGCTTTTTAAAAAAGAACTGATTCTAGCAAATAAACCCATACATGAATTAATAAGTATTTTTCTGCATGGTAGAGAATGCTCTCCAGCCCCTGCTAAAATTGTTCATGTGCTTGTCTCTGGAACCTGCGAGTATAGTCCAGTAAAGCTCTGTATAAATGATTTCATTAACAATATTTAGATTAGTTATTCAATTAAATAGGTAGAGAAAATATTGTATAAGCCACTTAGCAGATAACATCAGCCTCATAAAACTAAGGTGAAAAATCAACAGAAATTAAGGATTAAAAATAATTTTTCTCATATGTTTTTGTAAACATGCAAGTTTATACATATGTATGGGAAAAGATATTTGCTACTATCCTTAGAGGAATTTCTGGATGCAATATATGATTGGTAATATTTTTATATAGTCTTCAAAAATGTACTTAAAAGAAAAAAATAGAATGAGTGTAGTAGGTAACACCCATAATTTCACCACTTTGGGAGGCCAAGGCAGGAGGATTGCATATGGCCAGGAGTACAAGACAAGCCTGAACAACATAGCAAGATCCCATTTCTACCAAAAAACAAACCAACCAAAAAAACTATTTTAAAATTAGCCAGGTGCGGTGGTGCATCTCTGCAATCCCAGCTACTCATGGAGCTGGGGCAGTTGGATCACTGGAGCCATAGTCTCACCACTGCACTCTAGCCTGGGCAACAGAGCAAGACCCTGCTTCTAAAAGAAAAAGAAGAAAATAATTTACTATTTAATATAGGCAGGAAATTGAGTATTCTGGGTAAGTAAGTATACTTGAGAATTACAATAAGTTACATATTTTTAGGATTATACAAATAAAAAATTTCAGAAATTGTTTCAACTACTTAAGCTTATTGACGCAGTAAGAAAGGACTCAAAGACTAGTTGAAAACTTGTTTCAAACAGCAACTTTACTGAGAAAAGAAATTTGCCACATAAATTAATTTTTTTAATAATTAAAGCTTATAGTGTTACATGATCCAAATGCTTTTAAAAAGTTTTTATTTTATTAAATGGCCTAATGTACTGAAAATAGCATGAGTTTTGCCAAAAGGTACATGGCGCTGGTGATCCCAGTTTAGAAATTTACTAGCTATGTAACTTTACACAGGTCACTTAAATATTTTGACATTTAATTTCATTATCCTTTAAAACGCAGCAATAACTGTGTTATTAGGTTATCGTAAAAACTTAGAAAAATACCTTTAAACACTTAGCACACCAAATGTATACTCAATATTGCTTTTCATGAAAATATTTTTAAATTATCAGTACGGATTTATTTTTTCTTTAGACTGTATAACCTTATAATAGCAATATCACAAAGCAGAACTAGCTGATGAAATATATATAAACAATAGGTTGAATCATCATTCTGCCATTAACTCACCATGTCACATTGGCCCAGTCATTTCTCCCCTCTGACACATAATTTCTCTTTTTGTGAATTGTGAAGACAGGGATAGATCTTTCCTAAGGTTTCTTCAAAATCGAATAGGCCAATATTGCAAGAAGCTAATGATTATTTTGTGATGCAATAGTATGTTGTTCTAAGGGGCCCTTATGAATTGAATTGTGCCCCCAGAAGATAGATATATTAAAGTCCTAACCCCCAGTACCTGTCAATGTGACCTTCTTTAAAAATAGGTCATATGCAGATTTTATAAAGGTAAGAAAAAGTGTCTTTGTAATTCAATATGACTAGCATCACTGTAAGAAGAGGGAAACACCTAGTAAGGACAAAGATGTGCAATGATAAAGTCATTGATGACGGAGAAAGAGATTAGAGTAATGCTACAAAGTGTAGAAGCCTGTGTCAGAGGCATTCGAACCAGGGCAACTCCATCTTGAATAAGGGCTAGGTAAAATAAGGCTGAGACTTACTGGGCTGCCTTCCCAGGTAGTTAAGCATTCTTACTGACAGAATGAGGTAGAAAGACAGCACAAGGTACAGGTCACAAAGACCTTGCTGATAAAAGTATATGATAAAGAACCTGGCCAAAATTAGAATGGGGATTGTTAAAAAGTCAAGAAACAACACATGCTGGTGAGGTTGAAGAAAAAAGGAATGCTTTTACACTGTTGGTGGAGTGTAAATCAGTTCAACCATGTGGAAGATAGTGTGGTGATTCCTCAAAGACCTAGAGGCAGAAATACTATTTGACCCAGCAATCCCGTGATTGGGTATATACCCAAAGAAATAGAAGTTATTCTGTTATAAATATACATGCACATGTATGTTCATTACAGCACTATTCACAATAGCAAAGTCATGGAATCAATCCAAATGCCCATCAATGATAGACTGGATAAAGAAATGTGGCACATATACACCATGGAATACTATGCAGCTGTAAAAAGAAACAAGATCATGTCCTTTACAGAGACATGGATGGAACTGAAAGCTGTAATCCTCAGCAAACTAATGCATGAACAGAAAACCAAACACTGCATGTTCTCACTTACAGGTGGGAGCTGAACAATGAGTACTCATAGACACATAGGGGTGGACAACACACACTGGTGTCTGTTGTGAGAGAGCATCCAGAAGAATAGCTAATAGATGCTGGGCTTAATATCTAAGTGATGGGTTGATCTGTGCAGCAAACCACCATGGCACATGTTTACCTAGGAAACAAATCTGTACACCCTGCACATGTACCCTGGAACTTAAAAGTAAAAAAAAAAAAAAAAAAAAAATGAAGCTGGCCAAAACGAAGATGGCAATGAGAGTGACCTCTGATCCTCCTCACTGCTCATTATGCTAATTATAATGCATTAGTATTCTAAAAGACACTCCCACCAGTGCCTTTACAATAGCCATGATAATGTCTGGAAGTTACCCTATATAGTCCAAAAAGGGGAGGAACCTCAGTTCTGGGAATCGCCCACCCCTTACCAAGAAAACTCATGACTAATCCACCCTTATTTAGCACATAATCAGGAATCAACTATAAGTATAATCAGTTGAGCAGTCCATGCCACTGCTCTACCTATGGAGTAGCCATTTTATTCCTTTACTTTCTTAATAAATTTGCCTTCACTTTATGAACTCTGAATTCTTTCTTGGGCAAGGTCCAAGAACCCTCTCTTGGACTCTGGATTGGGACCCCTTTCGGTAATACAAGGATTGAGGCCACCACCAGAAGCCAGGAAGGGGCGAGGAAGAATGGTTCCCATGGTCTCAGGAGAAACATGGCCCTGCTGGAGCCTTGATTTTGAACTTCTAACCTCCAAAACTGTGAAAAAATACATTTCTGTTGTTTTAAGCCACCCAGTTTGTGGTACTTTGTTATTTCAGCCTCAGGACACTAATGCAGGGTCTCAAACATATGAGGACCTGTTGATTTCTTCCACTTATTGGTATCAGTCCAATCACTCAAGCATTCACATGTCTTACAGTGCTATTTTCCAAAAACTTTAACAGTTACTTGACAGGGAATACTATATTTCACAATCTAGATTGAGTATTATGATTTGTACTGCATGGTTTCCTAAAATATTTAAAATAGGATTTTTCAAAAAAAGCATCACATGTGTTGAAAATAATTATTCTGAAACAGGTCTCAACGTATGTGATGATACATCTCTAACATATTTATTTTTCGAGCGTATTTATTTTTACTCTCACCAAGTTGAAAAACATCTGATTATATTTCATTTTATTTACCATGTTAAGATATAATAGTGACACCATAGTCGCCTCACTGCCTTATGTTTGGTATTTTTCTCTAAAATCATTCATAGATATAATTTTTCAAAAATATTTTCTCCCTCAAGATAAAATCATGTTATTTTAGACATTCCAATAGACTTACTAAATACAACAAATCACTTATTATTTCCAGTGCCGTCAAATGGGACATGAAAAATGTGGCAAATGTCAAATTTTATTAAGTGAGTTTTTAAAAAATTAAAGCTACTTACTTTTTCAAAAGAAAAATAAGTGGTGATAGTTATTTCTTCATTTGTTATGTGCTATGGCTTGAATAATGATGTCATTTCCAAAATTCTTGTTGAACTTAATCCTCAGCAATATTAAAAGGTGTAGCCTTTGGGAAGTGATTAATATGAGTAGCACCCTTATAAAAGGACGCCAGTTTGAAGGAGTGCTCTCTAGCCTTTCTACTTCTTTACCAGTGTGAAGACTCAGTTTGTCCTTTCCAAAGAAGGGCAACAATGTGTCATCCTAAAAGTGGAGACCAGGACCTTTCCAGACACCATTCCTGCCAGCACCTTGATCTTGAACTTCCCAGCCTCAAATGAGAAAGAAATTCCTCTTTTGTTTATAAATCACTGTCTTTGACGTTTTATTACAGTTGCACAAATGAACTAAACACTGTGCTTTCTGATTTCTTCCTTCATAAAACAAAATAACTTCAGTATTTTAGTAAAACTAGCTGAAAATGGCACATAATGCCCATTGTCAATATATAAATTCTTGCCAACAATGGAGAACGAATTTCCTGGATGCATTTACTCTAATAATAATTATTATTTTAGTCTTGACTCAAATCTTCATTTTTGTACCCCAAGAGTATATTATAGACCTATATCTGGTAATAGGTCCTAACAGTTGAATTCATTTTTGAAGGTTAGTGGTATGTTTCCTCTGTAACAGAGTTGAATCCAGTGGCACAATTGGTGGCTCTCCCAAAGAATATTTAAGGGGGCAGGAGAAGAGAGGTTGCTACCCAGTTAATCATTAGGTTGGTGGCTGTCAGTACATTTATTTTCAAGGGTTTTGTGCTTGGCAACTGAAGCATTGTCTTAAGAGTCTTTTTTAGAGTGTCCTATTCAGTACTGTTAATTATTCTCCATGGATTTGGAAGAAAGATTTAGTAATTTTTATGAAAGCAAGTATGGAAATAAATATATATTTGGAAATAGAAGCAAGTGCCAGCAGACATTACTTTATTCCTGCATTAGGCATGTCCATCAGCAGCTACAAAATGGAGAATGTAAGTCAGAATTTCTCCAGAGAAGGAAAACTACAATCGTTAATGGCATAAGAAGGCTACTTCTCAAAAATGATTTAAATAACAGGGAGTTTAATTTTTTTTAAAAAAAATCTAATTTATCAGTTTTTTTAAAACCCACATCCAATATGCATGCAAAAATATTCACATATCCTCATTAGCTCAGAAGGACTTGAGTGTATTTTTTAAAGTATTTGTATTGGGTAAATTCTCAGCTGGAAACAATAGAAGACTTTCTGATCATTTTAAGGTGAATAATGACTTCTCAGAACATATTAGGTCACTCAGAGTCTTGGGAAGGAATGCAAAGATGGACTTAAAGTCTAGCTTCCAGGAACAACACCCAAACTAGGCCAAAGACCTATCTGATGACAAGGCTGACACTGGTGCCACTGAGTGTGTCATGCAAAGACCTTGACTTTATTGCAACTGCCAGGACCATTACCACTTCTGTACCAGGAGCTTGACCTGTCACCCCTGGATTCCAAATACATTTACTGCCTCATGTCGACCCAGAAAAGGCAGTGCCATCAAAACCTTTTCTCCTTGCTTTATTCATTACAAAATCCAAATGTCACATGGACAAAATGAGTGGAGAATATGCCATTAACTGAAATGAGACATGAAAAAATGAGTTGTACCTTTTAAATTGACAAAGTTTTCTTCATATAAAGAATCAATTTTTGTAAATATAGAAAGACTATTTGAAAAATAATGTTCTATTGCAAATATAATTATCAATACAGATTGGAATCTAAGAACTGGTAAATATTTTAGAGGATTTTTAGTCTGTAAAGTATCCAAGGCATTCATTCATTTAATAAATAATGACTACACATTTGGTTCTGTGACCTAGAGCAAATGACTTAAACTTCTCTGAATCTCAGTTATCTAAATGTAAAATGGAGAAAATAATATATTTATAAATGCAAAGAACTAATATGGTAAGCACTCAATAAACAACAATTGCTATTACTAATAAATAATAGGTCCTAGGCAAAGGTATTCCTTCTACAAAATTCCTAACAGATAGACATCCAGGCTTTTGAGTAATTTTATTACCATGTGGCTCACATCCCTGTATGACAGCTCATTTCAAACTAGAGCATTTATTTTTACTCATATTACATGTAATATCATGCCATGCCATTTTAATTTCCTAGTTTGGGAGCCATCAGCATAAAAAAAAACCTCCATTAAAAAATTCATTGTGTTAAATAAACAGTTTCTCATAATAGCAGTATTTTAAAAGGTGGCTGGTTTCCAATAACTCCACAAAAATATTTCAATCCATGACAATTAATCTATATTATCATATCACTAAAAATAACCCTTACCACAGGTCGGTACCTTCAAGTCTAACAACATTTAAGGTATCCACAACATATCAGGGCCATTCATCTACATTGAGGTAAAGCAACACGGAGGTTAACAGCATAGCTTCTAGAGCCGTTATCACTAGGATTGAAATCTCAGATCTGCTGCTTTCCAGTTGTTTGACCTTGAGCTGGTTATGCAGCTATGCTAGGTCATTTGTAAAACTGAGTGAACTGAGGTACCAACCTCAAAACTATTATATGAAAATTGAACATGTCAACATAAAAAGTGACTAGAACAGGGTCTGCCCTAGAGGGAGTACTGCATGATTGTAAGCTGTAATCAGTATTACATACCAAGGTCTATTGGGTGTGCTGAGAATGCCAACGTAAGGAAAGGATACCAGCACTGCTCCTGAGGTCTCTCACAGTGTAATGTGAGATAAAGACACCCAAACTGATCATTAGAGTTCACTTCAGTAAATACATGTGCATGGGTGCAAAAAAGAAGCACTTAACCCGGTTGCTGACTAGGTGGAAGTGAGGAGTTTGGAGAAGGCTTCCTAAGAAGATGATGGGTGGACTAAACAACAAATGATGAGCACAGAGTAGCTAGGTTGCTCCAAAGTAGAAATCAAGTTGTCTGCCAGGAGTGATAATGAGAAAAGTAGAATAAGAGGCTTGTATAGTGGTAAAAAGATAAAGCTTACCAAGAACAACTAATCATGAAGTTGTACTGATAGCCCCACCTCAGTCTCCCAAAGTATTGAGATTACAAGCATGAGCCACCATGTGCTGCCAGTTTTGTTTCTTTTGTTCAGGACTGCTTTCACTGTTCAAGGTGTTTTGTGGTTCCATATTGATTTCAGGATTGATTTTTTTATTTCTGTCTTTGGTATTTTGATAGGGATTGCTTTGAATCTGTAGATTGATTTGGATACTATGGACAGTTTAACAATATTAACTCTTTGAATCTACAAGCATGGGATATTTTTTCATTCTTTGTGTGTTCTCTTCATTTTTTTCATCACTGTTTTGTAATTTTTTTATACAGATCTTTCGCTTCTTTAGCAAAATTTATTCTTAGGAAATTTTCTTTGTAGGTACTGTAAATGGGATTTCTTTTTCAGAATTTTTTCTGTTGGTATATAGAAATGCTATTTAGGCAAGTTAATTTTTATATCCTGCAACTATACTAATTTTTTTATCCATTCTAACTGTTTATTTTTTCATGAAATCTAGGTTTTTCTAAATATAGTATCATGTTGTCTGTGAATAAGAATAATTTGATGACTTATTTTTCAGTTTGGAAGCCCTTCATTTCTTTCTCTTAACTAATTTCTCTGGCTAGGATTATAGTACTGTGTTGAATAAAACTGGTAAAAGTGGACACTTTCATCTTGTTCTAAATCTTTTCAAAAAGGTTTTCTATGTTTTCCCATTTAGTAAGATGTTAGGCATGGCTTGTTATATGTGGCCTTTATTGTATTGAGGTATTTAGCTTCTACACCCAGTTTGCTGAGAATTTTTATCATGAAGGGACTTGGGTTTTACCAAGTGCTTTTTCAGCATATACTGAAACTAGTAAATGATTTTTGGTTTTTCTCTATTAATTTTATGTGTTCTATTAATTGATTTGCATATGTTGAACCATCCTTGCATTCCTGGATAAATCACTCTTGATTATGACAAACAATCTTTTTAATGATCTTGTGTTATTGAGTTCATTTTGCTAGTATTTTGTTGATTTTTGCATCTACATTAATCTGGTATGTCAGCTTATACTATTTTGTTGTTATTTCCTTATCTGTATTTGGTATCAAGGTAATGCCAGCCTCATGGAATAAACTTTGAAGTTTCCTCTTCTTCAATTTTTTTGGAATAATTTGAGTAGAATTTGTGTTTGTTCTTCTTTATATGTCTGGCAGAATTTAGCAGGAATGCCTTCAGATCCTGGGCTTTTATTTGGTAGGAGACATTTTATTACTGTTTCAGTCTCATTATTCATTATTGCTCTGTTCAAATTTTCTATTTTTTCATAGTTTATTCTTGGGAGGTTGTACATGTCTAGGAATTTATCCATGTCTTTTAGGTTTTCCAATTTGTTTGCATATAGGTATTTATGATAATATCTAATGATAATATCTAATATATAATAAAAGTGTTTATGATAATATCAATGCTAGGATATCAGTTCTAATGTCTCATTATACAACTATGATTTTATTTATTTTGTTACTCTGTTTTTTAGTCTAGCTAAGGGTTTGTTGGTTTTGTTTGTCCTTTCAAAAAACAAACTTTTTATTTTGTTGAGCCTTTGGAATTTTTTAGTCTTTATTTATTTGTGCTCTGACCTATATTATTTTTTTTTCCATCTACTGATTTAGGGTTTGGCTTGTTCTCATTTTTCTAGTTCTCGGAGGTGCATCATTAGGTTGTGTATTTGAAATCTTTCTACTTGTATTATACAGGCATTTATTTCTATAAACCTCCCTTCTAGAACTGCTTCTGCAGTACCCCATAAGCTTTGGTATCCTGTATTTCCATTTTTGTTTGTCTCAAGGAACTTTTTAACTCCCTTTTTACTTCTTCATTGACCTGTTCATTGTTCAGGAGCATGTTCTTTAACTTCCATGAACTTTTACAGTTTCCGACATCCATTCCGTTATTGATTTCTACTTTTATTTTATTGTGATCATTGTAAAACATATAATGAGTGACAAAGAAGAGAAATGAAGCATTTTAAGTTGATTTATAACATATAATGACTGACAGAGAAGAGAAATGAAGGATTTTAAGTGGATTTATAACATATGTGAGTGACAGAGAAGAGAAATGAAGCATTTTCAGTGGATTTATAATTTAAATCCATTATACAGTGGATTTAAAAACTATAATATGTAATATGTCTGAAAGTACACAGGATATTTTAGGGAGAAAAAAACATGGTTATCCAAAAATACAGAGAAATTTCCAAAATCTCTGCAATGAATTGCTCCTTTCCCAGACATGTTCTTTTTTTTTTTTTTTTCCCCTCTTTAAAAAGCTTTAAATGTCATCACTTTTAGGAAGCTTTCCTGACTGCTCCCTACCTTAGCTTCAGTGACAGCAGAATTAACTCTTTTCGCTTTTGTGTGCTCTCACACTCTAGGACTTATTGTTTCATATAGGCACAAAACCACTTTAAGCACTTCCTATGCACAGGTTTAGTTGAGTGTATACAAGAAAATTTTATAATCCCTCACTGAAAAATTTAGTCTAGAGGGAAGATTAACATATCATACAATTAATTTGATTAGTGATCTGTTGTGTAACAGCAAGAAGGTGAAGTACCTCCACCCTGAATTTGGAAAGAAGAATAAAATCTGCCTAGTGGAGGTTTCATCTGAGCAACTTCAAAGGATGTTAGAATGAGTTTAATGATGAATTATGATAAAGAGCATTTTAGCTAGTTGATACAGGATGTGTGAAGTCAACAACACTAGGAGAAAAATGAAGTCTTTGGCCATCTTACTATACATACTATTACAATGTATTTTACTCACAGGATGAAGTGTCTGTTACATGACTTGGTTATGAGATTTTTGCCAGTCACACTTATTTATTTATTTATTTCTTCCCAGTTCTTGGCCTAGTGCTCTCTGGTGTTCAATCAATCTTATTTGAATGAATAAATCAATAGCAGTAGCAACACTGCAAAAGTGGTTCATGATGAGACATGACAATAATAAATGGGAATAATTTGATTTAACTTTTATAGTATTATGCACAAAACAGGCACTTTTAAATCTGCTTAAGTGGAGACAGGTCTATGTAGAGGAAAAGAACAGACTTGCAAGAAGTTCCATTGTCTTTTAAGTCAGACATGATGAACTACAATGAAAAAGTAGAAATTTTTCTAGTGACAAAATTGTATTTCTCTTTGCTGGATTTTCTAATAAGGTCATTTTAACATTCAAAAAGTCATCTGAAGATTCATCACTGGATGACAGATGCACATTGAACATGAGAGTAGTGATACATTCAAGGATTTCATGTTTATTAGTTAAACTGAAATATGACTGAAAAAGATCTTTTCAAAACTGAATTGCTTACTAACAATGATCAGAGATAAAAATACAGTGAAACTCATAGCTAGTTAGTCACAGAAGACAAGTAAGGCTTATATTTTACAATACTTTATTGTCTATTTCTAATGCAAGCAAAAGCTTTGTTAATTGCTATGGAGCAGATATTTTTAGACAATTCTAGAAACACATACTACAAAAATACTTCCATTTGAAAAAATATTTCACTGAGTAAAATTACCTACCGAGTTGTAATCTGTAAATAAAACTAGTAATTTAGTAATATTATCATTAGCACTAATGAGACAAAGTTTATTATTAGTCATTGAGTATGAACCACTCAAAGTGGAAATGTAATTGCACACTCACATCTGCCAAAAGGCGACAGCAGAATAATCATTCTGTAATAAAAGAATACTACCTACTGTTAAAAGTTGTCAACTTGGCCAGGCATAGTGGCACATGTCTGTAATCCCAGTTCTTTGGGAGGCCAAGGTAGGAGAATCCCTGGAGGCCAAGAGTTCAAGAGCAGCTTGGACAACATAGTAAGACCCCATCTATACAAAAAAGAAAAAAGAAAAAAAAATAGCTAGGTATGGTGGCACGCACCTGCAGTCCTAGCTGTTGGTAAGACTTAGGCAGGAGGACTTCTTGAGCCTAGGAGTTCAAGATTACAGCGAGCAATGATCATACCACAGCACTCTAGCTTAGGTGACAGAGAAAGAACCTGTCTCAAAAAACAAAACAAAAATTATAAATTTGTACTAGAAATCCTAGCCAAAGCAATTTGGCCAGAATAATTAAAAGCCATTCAAATTGGAAAGAAAGGAGTAAAATTGATGTCTGCAAATGACATTTTCTTATATGTAGAAAATCCTAAGGATTACACACAAACACACACGCAACCTGTTAGAACTAACAAACAGACAAGTGTAGTAAAGTTGCAGGATGCAAAGTCCACATACAAAAACGTCTTGTATTTCTACACACTAACAAAGAATAATCCAAAAGGGCATTCATGTTAAAAACTCTCAGTAAACTAGGTATTGAAGGAACATATCTCAAAATAACAGCCATATATGACAAACCCAGAGCCAACATCACACTGAATGGGCAAAAGATGGAAGCATTATCTTTGAAAAACAGCACAAGACAAGGATGCCCTCTCTCACCACTCCTATTCAACATAGTATTAAAAGTTCTGGCCAGGCCAATCAGGCAAGAGAAAGAAATAAGGGGCATCCAAATAGGAAGAGAGGAAGTCAAACTATCCCTCTTTATAGGCGACATAATCCTATTATTTAGAAAACCCCACCATCTCAGCCCAAAAGCTTCTTAAACTGATAAACAACTTTAGCAAAGTCTCAGGATACAAAATCAACGTGCAAAAATCATTAGCATTCCTAGACACCCACAACAGTCAAGCCAGGAGCTAAATCAGAAACAAACTTCCATTCACAATTGCCACAAAAAGAATAAAATAGGAATACAGCTAACTATGTAGGTGAAGGATCTCTACAAAGGAAACTACAAACCACTGCACACAAAAAAAAAAAAAAAAAAAAAAAAAAAAAAAAAAAAAAAAAAAAAAAAAAAAAAAAAAAAAAAAAAAAAAAAAAAAAAAAAAAAAAAAAAAAAAAAAAAAAAATCAGAGATGACACAAGGAAATGGAAAAAATCCTATGCTCATTGATAAAAAGAATCAATATTGTTAAAATGGCCATCCCGCCCAAAGGAATTTATAGATTCAATGCTAATCCTATTAAGCTATCACTCACATTCTTCAAAAAAGTAGAAAAAACTGTTTCAAAATTCATATGAAACAAAAAATGAGCCCAAATAGGCAAGGCAATCCTAAGCAAAAAGGATGAAGTGGTAGGCATCATGCTACCTGACTTCAAACTATACTCCAGTGTTACAGTAACCAAAACAGCATGGTACTGGTACAGAAACAAACACATAGACCAATGGAACAGAACAGAGATCCCAGAAATAAGGCCCACAACTACATGATCTTTGACAAACGTGACAAAAACAAGGAATGGGGAGATGATTCCCAATTCAATAAATGGTGCTGGGATAACTAGCTAGCCACATGCAGAAGACTGAAACTGTACCCTTTCCTTACACCATATGTAAACATTAACTAAGATGGATTAAATACTTAAATGTAAAACTCTAAACTATAAAAACCCTGGAAGACAAACCATGGAATATCATTCAGGACACAGGCATGAGCAAAGATTTCATGATGAAGATGCCAAAATCAATTGCAACAGAAGTAAAACTTGGCAAATAGGATCTAATTAAATAAAAGAGCTTCTGCAACACAAACAAAACTATCAACAGAGTAAATAGGTAACCTACAGAATGGGAGAAAATGTTTGCAAGCTATGTATTCGACAAAGGTCTAATATGCAGCATCTGTAAGGAACTTAAATTCACAAGAAACAAACAACTTCATAAAAAAGTAGGCAAAGTACATGAACAGACACTTTTCAAAAGAAGACATACATGTGGCCAACAATCATATGAACAAAAGTTCAACATCACTGATCATTACAGAAATGCAAATCAAAACCATAATGAGATACTATCTGTATTAGTTCATTTTCACACTGCTGATAAAGACATACCCAAGATTGGGCAATTTACAAAAGAAAGAGATTTAATGGACTTACAGTTCCACATGGCTGGGGAGGCCTCACAATCATGGCAAAAGGTGAAAGGCACATCTCACATGGCATCAGACAACAGAAGAGAGCTTGTGCAAGAAGACTCCTGTTTTAAAACCATCAGATCTAATGAGATTTATTCACTGTTACCAGAACACCACAGGAAAGACCTGCCCCCATGATTCAGTTTTCTCCCACCAGGTCCCTCCCATAACATGTGGAAATTCAAGATAAGATTTGGGTAGGGACACAGCCAAACCATACCATTCCGCAGCTGTCCCCTCCCAAATCTTATGTCACAATTTACAATAAAAAGAGATTTAATGGACTTACATTTCAAAACCAATCATGCCTTCCCACAGTCCCCCAATGTCTTAACTCATTTCAGCATTAGCTCAAAGTCCATAGTCCAAAGTCTCATCCAAGACAAGGCAAGTCCCTTCTATCAGCTTGTAAAATCAAAAGCAAGTTAGTTACTTCTTAGATACAACAGGAGTGCAGGCATTGAATAAATACAACCATTCCAAATGGGAGAAATTGGCCAAAACAAAGGGACTATAGGCCCAATGCAAGTTCAAAATGCATCAGGGCAGTCAAATCTTTTAAAGCTCCAAAATGATCTCTTTGATTCCAGGTCTCACATCCAGGTCATGCTGATGCAAGAGGTAGATTCTCATGGTCTTAGGCAGCTCCGTCCTAGTGTCTTGCAGGGTACAGTCTCCCTCCCTGCTGCTTTCGTGGGCTGGCACTGAGTGTCTGTGGCTTTTCCAGGCACACAGTGCAAACTGTCAGTGGATCTACCATTCTGGGGTCTGAAAGATGGTGGCCTTCTTCTCACAGCTCCTTGAGACAGTGCCCCAGTGAGAACTCTTTGTGAGGGTACCAACCCCACATTTCCCTCTGAACTGCCCTAGTAGAGGCTCTCTGTGAGGGCTCTGCTGCTGTAGCAGCCACCTGCCTGGACATCCAGGCATTTCCATATATCCTCTGAAATCTAGGAAGAGGTTCCCAAACCTCCATTCTTGTCTTCTGTGCATCCACAGGCACAACACCATATGCAAGCCACCAAGGCTTGGGGCTGGTACCCTGTGAAGCCTCAGCCCAAGCTGTACCTTGGCCCTTTTAGCCATGGCTGGACTAGCTGGGATGCAGGGCATCATGTCCAGAGGCTGCAGAGAGCATTTGAGCACTGGGCCTGGCCCACAAAACCATTTTTCCCTTCTTGGCTTCTGGACCTATTATGAGAGGGTCTTTCATGCAGGTCTCGGAAATGCCCTGGAGACATTTTCTCCGTTGTCTTGGCTATTAACATTAGGCTTATACAAATTCCCACAGCAGTCTTGAATTTCTCCCTAGAAAATGCACTTTTCTTTTCTAGCACTTGGCCGGGCTACATATTTCTTAAACCATTATGCTCTATTTCCCTTTTAAGTATAAGTTCCAGTTTCAGATAATTTCTTATTCATGCGTATGAGTGTACACTTTTAGAAACTGCCAGGTTATATCTTGAATGCTTTGCGGCTTAGAAATTTCTTCAGCCAGATATCCTAAATAATCTCTCTCAAGTTCAAAGTTTCACAAATCTCTAGGGCAGGGGCAAAATGCTAACAGTCTCTTTGCTAAAACATAACAATAGTCACCTTTGCTCCAGTTCCCGACAAGTATCTCATCTCTATCTGAGTCCACCTCAGCCTGGATCTTGTTGTTCATGACACTGTCAGCATTTTGATCAAAGCCATTCAACAAGTCTCTAAAAGTTCCAAACTTTCCCATATTTTTCTATCTTCTCCTGAGCCCTCCAAACCATTGCAGCCTCTGCCTATTACCCAGTTCCATACTTACTTGCACATTTTTGGGTATCTTTTCAGCAATGCCACACTCTATTGGTACCAATAATTTACTGTATTAGTCTGTTTTCACACTGCTGATAAAGATATACCTGAGACTGGGCAATTTACAAAAGAAAGAGATTTAATGGAGGTCTCCATGTGTCTGAGGAGACCTCACAATCATGGTGGGAGGTGAAATCATGGAGGCACATCTCACATGATGGCAGATAAGAGAAGAAAGCTTGTGCAGGGAAATTCCCATTATTGAAACCATCAGATCTCATGAGACTTATTCACTATTACAAGAACAGCATGGGAAAGACTTGCCCCCATGATTCAATTACCTCCCAATGGCTCCCTCCCACACCATGTGGGAATTCAAGATGAGATTTGGGCGGAGATACAGCTAAACCATATCACCATCTAACACCAGTCAGAATGGCTATTACTAAAAAATAAAAAAAAAAACAAAAACACATGGTGGTGATATTGTGGAGAGAAAGGAATGCTTTTACACTGATAGTGGGAATGGAAATTAGTTCAATCATTGTTGAAGACAGTATTAATTCTTCCAAGACCTAAAGACAGAAATGCTATTTGACCCAGCAATCCCATTACAGGGTATATACCCCAAAAGAATGTAAATCATTCTATTATAAAGACACATGCACATGTGTGTCCATTGCAGCACTATTTGCAATAGCAAAAATATGCAATCAATGTGAATGCCCATTATTGATAGACTTGATAAAGAAAATGTGTAAATGTACACCATGGAATCTATGCAGACATATAAAAGAACAAGAGTATGTCCTTTACAGAGACATGGATGGAGCTGGAGGCTGTTGTCCTTAGCAAACTAACACAGAAACAGAAAACCAAACACCACACTTACAAGTGGGAGCTAAATGATGAGAACACACGGATAGATAGATTCGAACAACACACTGGGTCCTATTGAAGGGTGGAAGGTGAGAGAAGGGATAGGACCAGGGAAAGAAATTGGTACTAGGCTTAATACCTGGGTGATGAAACAAGCTTCCTGATACTGCATTTGGCAATGTTTTCTTAAACATAACATCAGAATCACAGGCAACAAAAGCAAAAATAATCAAGTGGTACTACATCAAACTTAAAAACTGCTGCACAGAAATGAAAAAATAAACAGCGTGAAAAATGCAACCTACAAATTGGGAAAAATATTTGCAAGCTGCTTATCTTATAAGGAGTTAATATACAGTATATATATCAAATTACAACTTTACAATTAAAAATGGTCAACAGATTTGACTGGACATGACTCTAAAAATATACAAATGGTCAACAAGCATCACAAAAAGATAGTCAATGTCACTACTCATTAGGGAATTGGAAATCAAAACTACAATGAGATATCAACTCACACCCACTAGGATAATTACTATTATCCAAAACAAAATAAAACAAGAATAAGAAATGGAGATGTCGAGAAATTAAAACCTTTGTTCACTATTAATGAGAAGATAAAATGGTACAACTTTCATGAAAAACAATATGAAGTTTCCTCAAAAAATTAAAATGTAATTACCATATGATCAAGCAATCCTACTTAGGGGTATATATCTAAAATAAATGAAACAGGATCTAAAAGAGATATTTCCATGGCTACAATCACTGCAGCATTATTTGCAATAGATAAGAGTAAGAAACAACCTATATGTCCATTGCCAGATGGATGGATTAAGAAAATGTGACATATACATACAATGAAATATTTCCATATATTATAACATTGAAGAACTTTAAGGACATTATGCTAAGTGAAATAAGCCAGTTACAAAGAGACTCATTGCATGATTCTATAAGTGTACGTCATATTGTGGTATCTAAAGTAGGCAAAATCTTAGAAGCAGAAAGTTAAATTGTTGTTGCCAGGAGCAGAGAGGAAGTATAAAAACAGAGTTAGTCAATGGGCATAGCGTTTCAGTCATCCAAGATGAAAAGTTCCAGAGAGCTGCACATATGGTTAACAACATTCATATGGTTGAGACTACTGTATTGTACTCTTAAAATTAGTTAAAGAAGTAAATTTCATGTTTTTATCACAATAGGAAAAGCTTTAAACTTGCCTTTTGGAATAAAACTGTGAAATTCTATATGAAACGCCTTTACTGTAGTAAGAAACACAAAATAACTCCTCTGAATTATATTACCTCTGCCTGTTATTCAAGTATACAATATTTCCTGAGATATTATTGAAGGTCAATGGGAAAGAATAATGCAGAGAAAAATAAAGTTTGTCTTGCTCTTCAAAACCATGGAGAAAAGACTGATTAGGAAAGAAAACATCAAGAGACTATAGAAGAAATACATATGTTGTAGTATATTCAAACCAATCCTATAGGGACTGAGATTTATAGTTAATGGTGTTACCTGTTAGTCTCTTTCTTACCTAAAAGCACTGTAGGGAAGTCAAAGGATTTTGCAGCTGATCAAAGAAAAAGATACAACCACAAGATGGAACTGGCCCTCAAAGACCTTTATTTGGGCTAGACATTTACAGGTTTGCATGTGGGGAATGTCCCTCACAGAATGAGAGAGTCCAGAGGTCACCATTCAGAAGAAGAAGAAGGGAGGTCCTCCTGGGATAGATGGGACATGGGCGATGGGGATTTATGTGCAAATGATGTCACTTGGCAGCAAGATGGGGAATCTCTGAGTCAAGGATCTCCAAAAGGCAGCAACAGCTTGGCGTCATTTATGGCATTGAGGCTAATCATCTTGTCCATGGCCAGCAGATAACGGTAGCAGTTTTGTGGGGTGCACAAAGCATTGGGCTCTAAATGTCTACAACTGTATATATCAGGCTACATTTAAAACAGCTGGATACATTAAAAATTTGAATTTGGCACCCGTGAAGTTTCGAGCTAATGGGTCCCAGCTTGCTATGAAGAAGCAATATAAAAGGGGGGGGGCTCCTTACTCCATTTATATAACAAATATGTCACAAAGCCTATTTGCTTGACAATAGAGAACAGAAATAGGCATCCATTTAAGGAATTTGGGATCTTAGAAAAATAATTATTTCTCCTGTTTTGTGTGTGTGTGTGTGTGTGTGTGTGTGTGTGTGTTGTTTGTTTGTTTGTCTGTTTGAGACAGGGTCATACTCTGTTGCCCAGGATGGAGTGGAGTGGTGCAATCACAGCTCACTGCAGCCTCAACTTCCCAGGCTCAAGTAATTCTCCCACTTCAGCCTCCCAAATAACTGAGACTACAGGCACACATGCCACCACACACAGCATTTTTTAAAAAATATTTTGTAGCGATGAGGACTCACTATGTTGACCAGGCTCTTCTCAAACTCCTAAGCTCAAGTATTCCTCCTGCCTCAGCCTCTCAAAGCGCTGAGATTACAGGGGTGAGCCACTGCACCAACCTCTTCTAAGTGTTTTTAAATGAAGCAATGCTGTTTTCAAAGGAAGAAAATGTGTCATTTAATTGTCTTTGGAAAATTCAAACATATTTTTTATGCTAGAAAAAAATGTTTCGTGCTCATGATGATGTGTCTAGTTTATATTTATGGTCTCTAAGTTTGTTTTATTTGCTTGATTGTGCTGAAGTCAAATTCTTCTTGTCATTTTGAGATTTTTGAAAAATTTTTAGAAGACGGCTATGGAGACTTTGGAAATGGATCAACTTACTACTAATTTTGAAAATTTGGTTTTAACTGGAAAATCTATTCTTGAATTACCACAGTCTTTAATGTTTCTTTAAAAAGACTATTTGTAAGTAAAATTACTTTGTCATAAAATCAAAACATTTCTATTTTTTCATGTATAATTCAATACATACATAAATATATTCTTAAAGACCAAATCAATAAACGTTAAAATCTGTCTTTTTTTTTATGTAATGGGGTAATTTTCATTGAGCAATGTATAACTTCTGTCACTTATTTTATTTTTGCTATTTTCTGAACCCAGGCCAAGTTGACCAATTTCAAACTATAAAAACATATTCGTTTATGAATACTTATGACATTTATCATATGATGCCATTTAAGAACTAAATTAAAATATCATCATGCCTTTTTAGTAATAATGATATCATAATATCTGTGCTATGCATAAAATGCAGAGGAAGCCATTAGGTTATGTCTTGTAACCAATAATATTATGGTTTCAAAAATACGGGAAAAGGAGCCCTATTGCCTTTACATAAGCACAGACGTAGACTGGAAACAAACAAGAGGAAGAATTTCAAGTTTAAATTTAAGAGAATCTCACATGTAGATAAACTAAACAGGATGATCCTATCTGATAATACTCCTTAGGTCCTTCTAGATTCATGTTTTGCACGTCTGTCATTTTTAATAAGTATTTAGAGCACTGAATCACAGAGACAGCTGAAATTAGAGAATGCTGAAACCTTAAGCAAATGTGGTTAACCCCAATCAAGTCTCAATAATTAACGTCAGTACTGGGCAGCTGAGCCTGGATGTCATCGTATATTATAGACGACGAGGTTACAGGGAATTAAATCTTGCGGCCCACTTTCCCCTTGGTTAGAAAACATATTTCATACCTTATTTTACAACCAGGTATGTAGCTTTCACCACCTCAGCGATTGGGCCACAGCATAGATTCATAAAATAAGTATAAATGTCAATTGGGAGTAGTTGGCAATTTAAGCTGTAGCCTTTCAAAGTGAAATTCCAGGCCTGTTTCAGCTCCAGTGGTTGTCAGCAGCTTACATGATCGAGTTTTTACAAACTGTCTCTTCTGCCTAATTATCCTATCTTTTCTCTGCCTCCTCGCAGGAATTTGCTATGTGCAAACTCCCAGTCTCACAGCTTTCTTTGTTCATGTCTTGGCAGTCTTCAGTTTCAAATTTAAAACTGTGGGAGGTTATGCATTCTGTTACTAGGCTTCTTATTTGGGAAACCTTTATAGATTAATTGTGAAACTACTTTGGATGTTATGTTACTGGCATAAACTGAAGCAACACTGAGGACCTCAACGTACATATTAAAACCCTGAATCCTGTGAATCACTGAATATGACTGATTTTTATAGTTTTGGTATGGACCACCTTACTACGTCTTTTTACATTTTGGTAAACTAAGACAGGACAGCAAAATGTGAGCACGAATTAGGCTAGCCACATAACTTACATTTCCTATTATCTTCTTTGACTCTTTCTTTACAATGACTTTTGTGCCACTTGTTGGTAGTTTTATCATTTTCTTTTTCAAAAGCCTTATCTGTACTCTGGACAAGGTATACAGTTGTATTGCTTACTCAACTATGAAGCCCTTTGGGCAGGCACTTCGTTTGCATTTAAAATGTAATTAGAGAGAAATAGGTTGAATTTTAAAGGAAGTCTATGAATAACGTTTCAAAGTTTTTCAAATCTGGATGATATAATCCAGGAACTGGATTTAAAATGTTTGTTTTATAGGAGGAAGGATGAAATTCTAGCTTTAATTGCACAAGGAACTCAGGATAATCAGGGAGACAGAGCTTGCTCGTAGTGATCAGAGGCTACAACTGCCTCACCAATCTGATCTCTGCTCCTCCCAGCTCTCACCCACATCCCTCCTTACCCTCCAAGCTACTCCAAGGAAGTAGTAGATC
This sequence comes from Alouatta palliata, assembly GCA_004027835.1. Classification (NCBI taxonomy): domain Eukaryota; kingdom Metazoa; phylum Chordata; class Mammalia; order Primates; family Atelidae; genus Alouatta; species Alouatta palliata. The sequence continues at coordinate 137,018 of PVKV010001869.1, forward strand.
AGGCACAGCAAGGCAGAAGAGGTTGTACAGACATGCTTCTACAAGAGGCTGCTTCCCACCGACCCAAACACTCAGGGTTCACGAGGAGTGAAAGAAAATGTGGGGTTTTTAATATCAAATTAAAAGGAAGCCATTATCCTCAGCAAACTAATGCAGGAACAGAAAAACAAGGACCTCATGTTCTCACTTACAAGTGGCAGCTGAACAATGAGAAGACATGGACACGTGCTGAGGAACACACACTGGGGCCTGTGGTGGGGGAGGTAGTGGGAAGGAGAGCATCAGGAAGAATAGCTAATGGATGTTGGGCGTAATACCCACTAAGTATTAAGGGTGATGGGTTGACCTGTGCACCAAACCTCCTTGGCATCTGTTTACCTTTGTAACAAGCCTGCACATCCTGTACATGTACCTGGGTACTTAAAATAAAAATTCAAAAAAAAAAATAACAACATAAAAGGAATGCAGTGATAGGAATATCATGGGATATTAAATGCAGGGATAATAAAGAATGATTTTTAAAATAAGATATTTTCTTCTTTCTAGTTTAATGTATTAAAATGTGTTTATATAATTGTATAGTTTATGTTATATTACTGTATTTTTCTGCAACATGTTTACAACATGGCTAAACTACATTATATCCATTTATGACAAAACAAATCTTACTCTGCTTTGTTATAATGTTAATGAATAAGTATACATTCAAGCTATAAGTAAATTACTCAGAATCAAAAGCAATTTGGATTAGGTGTGGTGGCTCACGTCTGTTATCACAGCACCTTGCGAGGCTGAGGGCAGGGTAATTACAGGACTTTGGGAGGCGAAGGGCAGGAATCCGAGGCCAGCCTGGCCAACATGGTGAAACCCTGTCTCTACTGAAAATACAAAAATTAGCCAGGGGTGGTAGCAGGAACCTGTAATCCCAGCTACTCAGGAAGCAGAGGGAGGAAAATCACTTGAACTCAGGAAATGGAGGTTACTGTGAGCTGAGATCATGCCACTGCATTCCAGCCTGGGCAATAAAGTGAGACCCTGTCTCAACAACAACAACAAAAATAAAAATAAAAAAATTCTAAAAAGCAATTGATATGTTAAAACATGCAAAAAGCAATTTGAATTGTTAAACATACAAATGTAAAATGTGACAGCAAATATAAACAACTGGGTTATAATTATTTCAGTCCTCTTTTATGGATAATTTAAGATCAAATTAACAAAATACCTATTATTCACTGAGTGTTGCTTTGAACCCTGTATAGATCAGGAAAAGCAAATAATATGGTCCATTCTCAGTGTTCACCTGGGAAGATGAACAGGTGAAATTTTAAATAGGAGATATTTAAGTGGATTCAAGAAAAACATGATATTGCTAGACAACACAGTGACTCACGGCCAGCCAAGCTGCTTGGAGTGTATCAATAAATGTTCAGAGATGTAGAGATTCACAGGCGTTTACAATGAATAAAGGTACAAGGTGGGGTTGAGCGGTCCTCAAGGTTAGTAAAATTTATATGGACAGATAGAAGGGGGATAACATGCCGGGAAGGCAATATCCCATCGCTTTGGCAGCAAAATGTTTTGTTTTAAAACAGAGAAGATATTTCAAATGACCCAATCTTCAAGGCTTCAATTTGTAATTACTAGTCTATTTTATTATAGCAAAACTCTATGAGAAAAGCAATATGTTTTAAATCCCAAAGGCCTCAATGCAGAGCTTATTACAAACATTTTATCAGGCAGAGGACTTAGAAAATTCTTTTAGCCCTCACTTAACTTCCATTTCTGTAATTGCAAAACATAGGAATATGAATATGGCTATTAGAGATTATTCAGTGTTGTCTTGAGGCTCCAGTTAAGACAACAGAAATGAACATACTCCTCAAGTTGTAAACAAAATGAAATGTTATAAACTTTTTTTTTTTTTTTTGAGACAGAGTCTTGCTCAGTTGCCCAGGCTGGAGTGCAGTGGTTTGATCTCGGCTCACTGCAACTTCCGCCTCCCGAGTTCAAATGATTCTCCTGCCACAGCCTCCAGAGTAGCTGGGACTACAGGCATGCACCACCATGCCTGGCTACTTTTTGTATTTTTTCATCATATTTGCCAGTCTGGTCTCAGACTCCTGACTTTGTGATCCATCTGCCTTGGCCTCCCAAAGTGCTAGGATTACAGGCATGAGCCACCACGCCTGGCCCATTATGAACTGTTTTTAAGAGAAAAATCCCTACCCACTTGTGTAATGAATTATTGCTATGTGTTACTGATGATGTTGACATAGCTTATAGACAGCACATAGACTGAGCAATAAATATTGAAAGGTTTCCTTTATTCATACTAGCCCTATTCAATCCTTTTTTAACATTAAAGGAACTTTGTCATAAAAAAAATTTTTATTAAAGTGAATTGTATATAAATTCCATTTTATAACTATTTTTTAAAAAAAAGACAAAGAGGAGAATGATAAATGAGCATTCTGCTATTGATCTATTCCACCACAGGGTGTCATTCTTGGAGTACAGATTAGCCTGTCTAGAAGCAATACTCTGGCGGCAGATACCAAGCAGCATATCATATTCAGTATGTTGAATACATAATGAAAGCTCCTGACTTTTAGCCTAATTTAATACTTCTCTATATTCAGCAAACGACATCATTAAACATTTTCCAGATCTATTTTGCAATTTTTAAAGTATCTTTAGAATAAAAGCATGAAGACAACAAACAATATTTCTAGTGGACTCAACCTCAGTGAATTGAATTAGATTGCTAGTCTTCGGAAGATAGTGAGAGAAAATACACAATAGGTACTGCTCTCTTATATTCAGAGAGAGTTATAAGAAAAAACTATGAAGTTGACAGCCATACTTATAAGAAGCATTTTCCTTTTAAAAGCTGTTTCCATTTACTTCATCAAATAGCTTATATTGCACCAGTGCCTGGTTCAAGAAAACTCCAAACATGGTTGATGCAGTTATTTTATGCCGAATTTGCAAAGCATTTTGGGCTGAAAGTTAATGTAGTCTATGAAACTATAGTCTTACCCAAATCAGTTTAAACTTGGCACCAAGTATCCTACCTTGTCTTCTCCCATATTGGGTAGATCTCATCTAGAAAAGAGTAGCTTAACTGTGCTGCATAAGTCATGAAAATGGCTTGGAAAGATCTCATTAAAATGGTGCCAGATAAAGGTGAAGAAAAGGTGATATTAACCTGACACTTTGCGTCTCTCTTCTTTAATCATCACTGATAATGTGGGGAAACTTAACTCACTACCATAATATTGAGATGGAAACTGCCTCATGCCTACCGATATTGCTCCCAGCCCATCACCATGTGTAGAAAACAATGTTTTACTCATTCATTCAGTGAGCTTTTTTCAAAACTGATCCCATAATACAGAGAAAACCAGACACGATTCACATACTCACGCAGCTTAGTTTCTAGTGAGTAAGAGAGACATGAATCAAATAACCGCACAAGTAAGACATAACATTCCGATGTGGTTAGCGCTAAGAAAGAGAAACACACCACAGGGCTACACATGCTTATTTAATTGGGAATTTCACCAGTGACTAGAGAAGAATTTCCTGGGTTAGCCACGGCAGAGATAGGGTATGGTCAATGAGTAATACTAACCAATCAAATAGAGAACAGAGAGAGGTCAGGTCTGGGGTCTGTCAGGAGGACAACATCATGAGCTCCAGTAACTGAAGAGGGTCAGATCACATTGGACAGATGGTGAAGACAGTGTGGTGTGAAGGCTGGACTGGTGGTTAGTAAGTCAAGTCGAGGATCTTGGTCTTTGCCTTTTGGTCTTTAACCTAAGAACAAGAGGAAGACGATGAAAGTGTACAAGCAAGAAGGGTGAGGGAAGAAAAAGTGTTGAATATTCTTTTTTTTTTTTTTTTTTTTTTGAGGCAGACTTTCAATCTTGTTGCCCAGGCTGGAGTGCAATGGTGAGATCTTGGCTCACCGCAAACTCTGCCTCCTGGGTTCCAGCGATTCTCCTGCCTCAGCCTCTGGAGTAACTAGAATTACAGACATGCCTGGCTAATTCTGAATTTTTAGTAGAGATGGGGTTTCTCCAGGTTGGTCAGGCTGGTCTCAAACTCCCAACCTCAGGTACCTTGACCTCCCAAAGTGCTAGGATTACAGACATGAGCCACCGTTCCCAGCCAAGTGTTGAATACTCTAAGGTTCAGATTTGCATTTTGAGAAAGATTATTCTGAGTTTAGGATGCAAAAGGAATTTCAGTAGACAAAAGTGACTCTAGGAAAACCAGTTACAAGCTAGAAGTTGGGAGCTTATATTAAACAAACGAAAGTTAAAAATTGAAAGAAGATAAACTTGAGACATATGGAAAGCAATTTCTTTCCTATCTAGGGATTCTATGTGGGGATGAATCTTTGATTTCATCTCATTAATGGCTGTCAAGACTCCATTCTACAAAAAAGTTGGCTTAAGAGACTAAACCTGGCTGGGTGCAGTGGGTCACACCCGTAATCTCAGTACTTTGAGAGCCTGAGGTGGGAAGATCACTTGGGCCAGGAGTTCGAGACCTGCCTGAGCAACAAAATGAGACCTTGTCTCTTCCAAAAACTTTTAGACCTTTGCCAGGCAAGATGGCTCACACCTGTAGTCCTGGCTACTCTGATGCCTAAGCCCTTCAACATCATCCCAAGGAAGGTAAAAGGAGATTTCCCGACTTACAATCTCATATTTCAACTACTCATTCATATGTTTAGATATATACCACCAGATACTCCTCTAAAAATTATTATAACAATTTAGATTTTTACGAAAAAAAAGAACAGGAGACCCAGTTGTCCCACATTCTTGATACCTCTGAGCAATGTTAATTTTTTTGTCTTGACTTATAAAACTTGGTTAAAAAACAATTCACTTTCTTGTCATTTCCTCAATTAAGAAGGAATTCAACATGTTTTCACGTTTGTTAGCTATCTTTATATCTTTTTTATGAATTGCCTATTTGCATTTGCCCAGTGCGACCACAGTATTTGTATTTTCTGAAAGATTTATAAAAGCTATAGGTTTTTATGTTTTGCTGCAAATTATCTTCCTGTTTGTTTAATAGAAGCAAGTTAAAAGACCTCTGCTTACCTTCAAACTGTACTGCCTGTCACAGATCCTGCTTCCTCACGATTTTAAATTCCCTCTGACTTCAGCTAGTTCATGGCCACTTAGTCCTATTGTCACCTCTATAGGGTTTTTTTATTTAGAAAATAAATTATAGGATAGTCAATTAAATTTGAACTTCAGTTAACACATACTTTGTTAACTATAAGTATGTCTCATGCAATACTTGGGACATAATATACTATGAAATTGTGCGTTGTTTATTTAAAATTTAAATTTAATTAGCTGTTCTGAATTTTTGTGACAACCTTATCTCTGTTTCAAATGACCTAATTTACCCCGCATTTGTCCGCCCAAATTCCAACAAATAAGAATAATGTTATTCTATTCTATCTCAATTTGGATAAATAATTTTTAAGTTAATTTGTAAGCTGCAAGCCGTCTCATGGATTAATTGCCTATAAGTGTGTTGCCCAGGGAAGCATTGAGACTGAGGGAGCCGCCATCAACAGAATCAGGATTTTGTCAGAGACGAATGGAAAAGTTATAGACCCTATGTCTATTAAGTAAAAGAAATTACTTCTCCACTTAGAGTTTTAAAAAATAAATCTGCAACAATAGTTTTAAATTATAATCATATTCATTTTGGCTTTTTGAGTTTGAAAACACACTATTATTTGGTAAGAGCCGTACATCTTCACTGTCTAGGTATTTCAGAAAAATCAACAATTGATGTGGTAGACTAAATAATGACCCATGAAAGATGTCCATCTCCTAATCCTGGAATCTGCAAGGGTGTTGCTTTATGTGTCAAAAGGTACTTTGCAAATGTGATTGATTAAAGCATGTTGAGATGAGATTGTTCTGAATAACAATTATCCTGGGCACAGTGTATTCACAAGAGTACGCATGAAAGGGAGGCAGTTCAGTTAGAGTAAGAGAAGGTAACGGGATGATGACAGCAGTTAGAGAGAGAAATTGGAAGATGCCACACTGCTGGCTTTGAAGATGGAAGATGGGGCCAGGAGCTAACGCATGAAGCAGCTTCCAGAAGCTGGAAAAGGAGAGGAAATTATTTTCCCCTGGAGCCTCCAGAAAAGATGCAGCTCTGCCAACACCTGGACATTAGCCCACGAGACCACTTTTTAGTTTCTGTCCTCCAGAGCACTAATAATAAACACATATGTGTTGTAAGACACTAAATCTGTGGTCCTTTGTTGCAGCAGCAGTAAGAACCTAATCCAAAGACAATGCTCGGAATATTTCCAGGTTTTCTTGAATAGCAATATATTTCATTCAATATAAACAAAAGAAGAGGAAAAACTTTTCATATTATTCATTTCATTGCTTATATTATTTTAACTCCTATATTTTGACCTATTTGAAAGAAATGAAAATATAAAAATAAGACTTGCTACCAAAAAAGCAAATTCTCTCCCATCATATATCAACCGAAATTAGCAAACTGACAAATTTTGTTTGAAGATGTACTTTTTCACTTTTGGCTTTCATTATTAAGCATGTTCCAAGAGTAAAGAGTTTTGATGTATAATTAAATTTGAATTACATATAGAATATGTTCCATAAATGTAAATTTAGAAATCTCATATTCTACAGATTGATGCATGTAGCCAAAGTTTTGTTAATTTGAACATACATAAACAAGACAAAGGGGGAAATATTAAAATATTCTATTTTGAAACACATGTGTTTTGTTTCTAACACATAATGATATACTCACACTTGAATATTCTATTTAAAGAAGTTGTTGAATCTTTTTCTTCTTTTATGCATTCATTTACAGTAACATGTTGTAAAAACAGTTTCAGAGAAAAAGTTATATGCAACTTAACTATACTGTTGTGTTCCTAATAAAAGAGAAAAATGACATGTTACAAAGCCATAATTACAGGGAGTTTCAGGAGATATATTTGAAAAGGTCTAGTAGATTAGTACTTAAAATGGTCCAGCTTCTGTTGAATTTGCCTTTATTGTTAGGTTGGATATATTTTCAAACATAAGCAAAGGGGATATGAGAGATTAATATAAAAAGAGATTTTAAAATAGTTTCCTTTACAGCTGAAAAGTGAAGGTCAAGAACCAATAACAAAAATCTGTAAAGCAAAAAACAAAGAAACACTGTCTACAAATAAAAAGAGACCTTTTGCATAAATCTCAAAATTCTACTTAATGTAAACAAGGTATTTGAGATAAACAAGCAATAAAAATGGTGTTTTTTAAAAAGAGTCCACTATCCTAAGAAATTGTTACTGATAAAATAAAAACAGACAGAAGCATGAAATGAGTTTGTGTAGGTTCTTGAGTAACTGTGTTGAAAAACTTCTGAAATATGTTAGAATCTGGTCAGTCTATAAAATCGTTTCAGACAGGATAAGCAGGCCTCAACAGCATGTTCTATGAAGTCGCTTTTGGCTAAGAAACATAGGCTCCATGGACTGTTTTGACTCAGCATACGAATTCTTCTTTCCTATATAATTAGCATTAAGAATGCTGATCTAATTTTTATTGTGTGCTACAACTTCTTTTTCTTTTCTTAGATGTAAGCTTACTAGAAATATCTGGGGACTGTACAATGTGTTATTCATATATACAAGTCTGTCTTATTCCCACAAACATATACATAATAGCTGAAAACTCAAAAGAATGTAGGAATTTAAAGTTTTAACTCTAGCACTTCCACATATTTAGAATATTATTCACTTTCTTTTACTTGCTGTTTTAACCCTATCTCTTTCTTGGTCTTGAAAGACTACATTTTGAAAGATTAAAACAAATGCAAATTTAAAAGAAAGTAGTTTTAGCTATTTTGCCACTATTTATCTTCACTTTTTGTCGCCATTAGGATCAGCTCATAAAGGAAATTTGCATCAAAGTGGAGTGGCGAAGCAAACAATCATATTGTTCTCTTTATTGAGGTATAGGGGCATAAAACTCATAAGAAATATTAAAACCTCACTTCTTGCTTGCAGGCTAGGGTTAAATTCTGTTATGAATATGATCTGTATTTTGTCAACTAAAAAATCATCTGTTCATGAAGGTATAATAAACGATGTAATGCGCATGCTGTTAATATTGTATGTTACATTAAAATATAAATGTTCATTTATTCATAGTCTTTTCTTGAGGTGCCAAAGTCTTTGCAAGTCTTCTGATGGAGTAACCAGCTATTTCTGGTTTTATTTTCTTTAAAGTGGGGCAAAAACTTCAGATATTTGTTAAGCAATATACATTTAGGATCCTTCTATATTTTTCCTCAGTATTTTCTAGTTGTCTTGTCCACACTTAATTCATGAGTTGTTTGTTTGTTTGATTTTGTATGTATGCGGTTTGGTGTTTGTATGTGGGACTGAGGACTGGGGCAGGGCAGCGGCAGCAGGACAGGGTGGAGGTTTAGCCATTAATCTGTATATACCTAAGCAAAACTAGTTTTTTTTTGTTGTTGTTTTTGTTTGTTTGTTTGAAAGGGAGTCATGCTCTGTCATCCAGGCTGGAGTGCAGTCTCAGCTCACAGCAACCTGTGTCTCCCAGATTCAAGCTATTCTCCTGTCTCAGCCTCAGGAGTAGCTGGGATTAGGAGCGCGCCATCACACTCGGCTAATTTTTGGATTTTTAGTAGAGACGTTTTCACCATGTTGGCCAGACTGGTCTTGAACCCCTGACCTCAGGTGATCTGCCTGCCTCGGCCTCCCGAAGTACTGGAATTGCAGGCCTGAGTCACCGGGCCGGGCTACAAAACTCTTTAGGTAATTACCAAATGTCTTTCTAAAATTCCCTACTTTATTATATAAAAAATTTAATGTAATAGTATCCTTATTAGGAAGATTCTTTTAAACTATATGTTTATGATTTTCAGGTCAAAAACAAATATGTAACTCTTAATTTGGGCCTATTCACTTACTATTCCTGTGTCTGTAATGTTCTTTCCTTGAATATCCACAGCGTGTTTCCCTCACTGTGTTCCAGAATCTGCTGAAATACTAGCCTGACAAAAAGTATTCCTTGATTAGCTTGTCTGATATAGCACCACATTGTTTTCTATTTTTATCTGGATTTATTATTGCTTATAGCACTTAACATCACTTAATATGTCTTCTATTTATCTGTGTATTTTCTATGACTCCTTGTAGCCTAGAATCAAAGAACTATGAGTGATGATTCTCTATTTTTTTTCTCCGAATACTATATCTCAATAATTAGAATCATCATTAGTGAGTGCTCAAAATATTTGTTGAATTATTGCATAAAAATTTTGATTCTCCATTTCCACTTAATAATAAGTCATTTAAACACTTCAAAGTAAATGCTGACAAATTCAGTATCTTACCAGTCATTTCTGATTAAAACCCAGTCAAGGTTATGGATTCCTTCATCTTGTCACTTCTTCCCAGGATGGTATATAGATGTATAAAACTCATAATAAATATTAATTCTCAATACTCAATTCTGGGTATTGAGAATTCTGAGTATCATCTTGGCATAAGTGGAGGGGCTTACTTACTCTTGCAGCATCAGGAAAGGAACCTTGTCTATCACAATTCTGCACTGGCACCCACGGAAATGGAGAAAATTTTGCCTGGCATTTGGTCTTTGTTCTCTTCCTCCTGTGATGCTTCTGCTGATATCTGAGGTTTGCCATGGTCTTTGACTGACTAGTATTGACTACCAAGTTTCCTTAGGTCTGCAGATGACTTCCACTGTAGACCACTTTCATGAATAGGGGTAAACAGGTAAAGTAGTGAACACAGAAAATCAAAGGAACCTCAGAGATACAGGAAAAAGGATGCTTTCTTAGGTCCTCCTGTGAGCAAACACACCATATTGCCATGTATAATTAGATGCTCCTACACCATTGAACGGTAGGTCTTTGAGGTTGCTCATCCCAGGGTTCCTGAAAGTAAACACGGCACAGGCTGTCTCAGCTCTCACATCTGAGAGTTGCTATCATTTCTTACTTTGGAACTTGGCCTCAAATGCCATCTCAGGAACCCTTAATATCCAAAGTCCAGTCATGTCTTCTCCCAATATCCCTCTATCTCCCACCTCATGAACAAGTATCTCCTTTCTTCTCTTACATCAATAGAAATGTTAAGACTGAGTCCTTCACATTCTTATTGGATAGAATGCAATGCCTTTTTTTCTTTCAAAACCATGCATTTTTAAAACTACTTGGAAAATATTGCTTTAATTGGCAGAAAAACTAGGTCAATGAATCTCTCTCAGTGGGTTGGTAGGCTACTCAAGTAACAACCAAAGGGAAGGTTAGAGAGGCTATTCCGGTTGCAGAATTTCTCCAACTACATGAACCACCCTCAACTGACAAAACAACACATATATGCACCACTACATACATAAACACCTCTGTACATACACACATGCATTCTAGCTGTTTTTGTTTTTAAAGAGTAGAAAAGAAGAAAGAGACGAGAAGCAAAACTGGCACACCCAAAATTGCCTCTGCCCAACAATATTTTAATATAATTATAAATTTAAGGTAATCATAATATTTGCTTTTAGTTATAATGTTTAAAAGTAATGTTAGAACCAAGACAACAAGAAGAGAACTCTTGGAGTAAAGGGATTTTAATGTGTAGGAGGAAAGTTTTTATTTTGAAGCATGAAGCATGAAACACCACTACCAAAGACAGACAGATGAGCAGGGAGCAATGTGGCTGTGGATTCCAAAAAAGTTGGAGGCCATCTGAAGACACAGAGTACTCAATCGAGTAGAAAACTCAAGCAATGGTAGAGGTGAAGAGAAAGAGAGATGTAAGTGACAGAAGTACTCCAACCATTCAGCTCCAGAATATCCTTAGCTATTGTATTAGCTATTGCTTAGTAAATCAGAAGGAAAAAAACTACAGAAACACTGTCATCTCAAAACAGACATTTCTAATGTCATTAATTAAAATTATTTGATCATTATAAAATTTGGAATTTACGGAAATTTTGAAAGATAGAAAATGAAAAATCAAATCAACAATATTTCCATCTCCTAAAAACAAAGCCACATTAATATATGGATGGTCTCTGACTTGCAGTGGCTCCGCTTAATTTTTCAACTTACAATGAATTTATCAGGATGTAGCACCATCGTAAACAGAGAAGTATATATGGTAATTTAATTGTTATGTGGGATTTTAAAAAATTTCTGTAAAGTTACCTTTTGTCTGCTTTACATAATTGTAATAATAGTACCTATTCATTAATAAATTTTGGGATTTTCTTTTGAATGTTAAACTGTAAGATTTCCTTATTATAATAATCTATCCGTTAATTTATTGGTAACATCTATTCAGAATTGAAAATTATGGTCTGCCTAAGTAACAGGGATTTTTAATAATATAATTTTCAGTGACATATAGATGATATTTCACCCACATTTTTAATATTATTCTTTAGAAATATTTGTCAACAGCCTTTCTGAAATAGAGTCACACCATTAGAGTCTGCCATTTTAAAAATACTAACATGCTAAGATCTGCCACCCAAACTGTTTAAATTGTGTTTGAGGTAAGGGGAAAACCCAGTCATAGCACAGAACTGTATGCTTCCTATTGCTTCAAAGTAGTTCCTTTTATCTGTATCTGCATCCATTTAACCCCCCTAAATGACCAACCAAACATTTTCTTCAAATCTCCATGTCAACCTTTTTAATACATTGGATAATAATAGTAGTTTACTGCCATCTTTATGGAGCAAAGCAACTTCAGAAATAACTAATCTATGGTTAATCATTGGTATAATGCTTCACCGAATTGACAAAATGCTTAAAATGCTTAAAATTGAAAGTTTGCCATTTTTCAATCCATCGTCAAAGATTTATACCTAGGCAATAGCTGTCTTCAGGACCAGTAATGTAATTGTGATGGAGGCATCAATTCTCATGCATATTCAAACTCCTTTCATAGCACTATTTTAGAATCAGAATCCTGAGAACCAAGCCTTTGGCAAACCAATTCCTATCCAAGTGATGTAACACAGGGCTATGCCATAGCGTTTCTCTTTCCGCTTCTTGATTAAAATAATCAAATACAGATTTTTAGATAATTTGGATGCATGTTCTCTTACATAGTACATGGAAGTCAAAGCACTCGATAGCTGGTAGTGAAATTAAGTTCAAAATAGACATGCATGTCTTCTCTGCATTAATGTAGTTTTGGTGATGATTAATATTAGCTCATTCTTTCTTTTTTCATTCTTGTTATAACAATGAAAATTCCTACTGGGTAGAAGGATGCCTCATTTTGATTAGAAAAAAATATAAAATATACATAAGTGCAAATGATAAACACACACTAATAGACTGTATTTTAAAATACTATCCCACAGTTATAATCTCCCTTTAGTAAATCAATGTGGTCCTTTAATGACTACTTGCTATGACCTTGGAGTCTATTTCCTTCCAAGAAGTTGAGAGGTAGGTCTTTATCCAAAATATTTTCCCCTTTTTACTGTCTTGCTTATGGCCTACTGTGATTACTGGCAGAAAGTCTCATGACTCATTGAATGACAATGTGATCCTTCTCAAGACTCAGTTTCCTCTGTATGTTCACTGAGAGCTAAGACGTGACCACTGACAAACACTGAGCGGGTTTAAGCCTCAGAGAAAGCAGCTGGCTCTACTCAAAGGCTGCCTGAAGTACAATCTGGTCCCTTGTATGAAGGATTTCTCCCTGGCCTCCTCTCCATTCCTATTTCAGTCCCCAAGTCACTGATCTGTCTCTGTCCTCAGAGACTTGGCCTGAGACGGAAATAGGTGTCCATCCTCATGAGAAAGTTTGATTACACTCTCAGCTTCTCAAGACGTCTCGAACTGGTCCTATCTTATGCATTACTAGCTACAGGGTTTTTTTCAGGCTTGTTTCTAGAGTTTATCCTCCTCCAGAGTACGCTCTTTCCAAATCTCTCCCTGGCTACTGCACATATGGCTTCAGTTGCCATTGCTGAATCTTGGCTCACCTATATATAAATGCCAGGGTCCAGGAAGGGACTTTAATAATTCTTTTCCATGAGTCCTCCTTTCTTTATTTCTTCTGTTGATTCTGTCATTCATTATCTCATTTGGAATTGCATCCATGAACTCAATATGCCTTGGCTCTCTAATTAAGATTACAGGTTTGTAATCAGCTATGGATGCAGTTGTATGCTCATAAATGAAGTCATCACTTTCAACAGGGCCTTGTTATATGTTCACAGAGATTCTTAAAGATGTGAGACAATCCTCCTAAAGGTGGCAGGTAAATTTCTTTCTCATATATTAAATACATTCAGAAGAACAGAGAATTTCTTTAAATTCTTCTGATCTTGCCTCAGTTAAGGAGGAAATAAATAACTGTGCATTTTGGTCTAATCAGGTCTTTGAAACTATCCCTTTAGGCAATTTTATCTCTGTTTGGAGAGATGAGATAAATCCTGCCTCTCAAGGTGGCATGAGTGGCCTTTTAGTATATGAAGTTGCAGTTGTTTTATGATGGGACCTTACGCTTGCAGAGAAGATAGGAGTTTTATGGATCCATGAGGCAGGCTTTGGTTCATGTTGATATTTGCCATTCAATAGCTAAGGATCCTCCCTTTCATATGAACATTGTGTCTTCATCTTTTAAAAATTGCTACTGAGGACTTTAGCCTTATAGACATTGCACAATTTTCCAGATATTAATATCTGCCTGAAAACTTCATTTTAGTGAAATTACTTAACTTCTTAAAAATAAAGTATGGCTTGGAAGAATACTTGCGTAATCTCAGATGTCCTCTCTTGCTCTGTTGTCCCTATTTTGACCAATGAACAGTTATAGATTATGTACTGTACTGCATACAAGAATAATGGGATTTCGATAAACTTATAGTTAACACGGAGTTTTCAAATGGAACGTTCAAATCATTAGAAATATAAATTAAAAACACAGGTATTCTAAATAATTAATCCAACTAGAGTTTTTTTACACTTTATAAATCAAATAAAATTACCATTTCAATAGGGCCTTTAATTAATAATTGCCAATTCCCTTACTTCTGATCAAGACAGGAGAAAACCAAGTGCCTCCCAGGTCGTTGTGCGCAAGGGGCTTGCCTAAATTGGCCCACAGCGAAAAATTCCGTCCCTTAACACATGTGCAGTAAGGGAACTAAATCAATGTGGAGTCACTCAGACTAAGGAGTCCACCTGTGCACTGGGAGAATGGGGTGGAGCCACTGAGAATTTTCGCATTATGTAGTGGGGAGGAGCCTGGTCTCTTCAGCTCATTTAGTGTGGTCTTGTATTCAATCTGTGAGGTGGGAGCCTGTTGGCAGGACACCCTCCCCCACTGTTTTTTTTTTTTTTTTTTTTTTTTTTTGCTGAGAGCTTTCTTTTCATAAATTTTGCTCTTTTCACCTTTCAATGTGTTTGTGTATCTAATTTTTCCAGATGGTGAGACAAGATCCCAGATTTTAGCTGTCTACATGCTCATAGTGTTTCCCTCCTTCAATTTTGCTTTCTAGGAACTTCTAAGCATACCTTGTTCATCACAAGGTGTGATGGTTAATACTGAGTGTCAGCTTGATTGGATTGAAGAATGCAAAGTATTGATCCTGGGTGTGTCTGTGAGGGTGTTTCCAAAGGAGATTAACATTTGATTCAGTGGGTTGGAAAAGCCAGACCCACCCTTAATCTGGGTGAGCACCATCTAATCAGCTGCCAGTGTGGCAAGAATATAAAGCAGGCAAAAAAAAAAATGAACAGATAAGACTGGCCTAGCCTCCCAGCCTACGTCTTTCTCCCATGCTGGATGCTTCCTGCCCTCAAACATCAGACTTCAGGTTCTTCAGTTTCAGGACTTGGACTGACTCTCCCTGCTCCTCAGCTTGCAGAAGGCCTATTGCAGGGCATTGTGATCATGTGAGTTAATACTTAATAATAATATCTATTTCTACATATATATATCTTTATCTATATATAGATATAGACATGTTCTATTAGTTCTGCCCCTAAAAAAACCCTTTTTCATATAGATTTTGGTACTAGGAGTGGTTGTAGATGAACAGAATATTAAGGATGGAGTTCTTTCATTGGTTTTGGGATTTCTGAAGTTGGCTGCTTAATATGACCCCAAAATGCTAAGAATTCTACTTGTAATAGTATGGAGAATACTGATAGTCCTTGGCACGAACTGTTTAGAGAGTTATGCAAAATAAATGCATTTGACACTCCTGATTCACTGCTTGTGAGAGGCAAGAAGTTTAGTAACTATGTAATACCTTTGACCGTATGTGGAAAACTAAGGAACATTATGAAGCTGGTTGGTTGCTCCTAAGTTTAGTGGACAAAGTGATGAAAGAAAATTATAAACTCAGGGATTCTAACTTCAGAAGTAGATACTGAGTCTCAAATCTGCTAAGATTGCCCTGAGTGAAAGTCTCATCTCCTGTAGAGAAAGAGCCAAAATTGTGAAAAAACGGACGCAAGCTCTTATCATGTAAGTGGCTGACCTGCAATGAAAGATGCATGCACAGCCTCGTCAGGTGTCTACTGTTAAAGAAAGACATTAATTGGAAAAGAATGGGACCCTGAAACTTGGAATGGAGAAATGTGGGAGGTCCCTGATGAAGCTGGGAACACTGAGTTTGTAAACTCTGATGAACCTTTTTGCCAGAAGAAACAGCTTCCCCATCCCCAGCAATGGCCACATCCCCTCCTGACCCATGCTGCCATCAGTCTTTCCACCTTTGTCTGATGAGATAAACCCTGTGCTTCTGGAGACAACAGCGATGGCCTTGCCTGCGGCAATTGCCAGGCAAGATAATGTTGTTCTCCTCAGAAGCCACCCACAACACCCATTTGCTTCTAGATCTATAACTAGACATTCCTCATTTGGGTGTGTTACTGCAGTCCATTTATTGAGTGATCTGAAAGGCTGCCAATTTTGAGTGGGGTCCAGAATATGATGGTGGCAGGAACATAGATAGAGTTGGATCAGGTTGAATTTGTTGATTTGGGCCCACTAAGTATGCACTCTGCATGTAATGTTGCAGCTCAGGGAGTTTAAAAAATACTCAGATGCATGATTATATATTAATTCATGGTCTGTAGCCAGTGGCTTGGCTGGATGGTCAGGGACTTGGAAAAAGCATGACTGAATAACTGGCGACAAATTTTGGGGAAGAGGTATGTGGATGGACCTCTCTGAGTGGTCAAAAACTGTGAAGGTGTTTGTAACCCATGTGAGTGTTCGCCAGCAGGTGACCTCAGCAGAGGAGGATTTTAATAATCAAGTGGATAGGATGACACGTTCTGTGGACACGATTCAGCCTCTTTCCCCAGCCACCCCTGTCATTACTCAATGAATGATGAACAAAGTGGCCATGGTGGCAGGAATGGAGGTTATGCATGGGCTCAGCAACATGGACTTCCACTCACCAAAGCTGACCTGGTTACAGCCACTGCTGAGAGCCCAATTTGCCAGCAGCAGAGACAGATACTGAGCCCTTGATATGGCACCATCCCTCAGGATGATCAGCCAGCTACCTGGTGGCAGGTTGATTATACTGGACCTCTTCCATCATGGAAAAGGTGGGGGTTTGTCTTCACAGGAATAGACACTTACTCCAGATGTGAGTTTGCTTATCCTACATGCAATGCGTCTGCCAAGACTACCATCTGTGGACTCATGGAATGCCTTATCTACCGTCATGATATTCCACACAGCATTGCCTCTGACCAAGGTACTTTACGGCTAAAGAAGTGTGGCAGTGGACTCATGCTCACAAAATTCACTGGTCTTACCATGTTCCCCATTATTCTGAAGCAGCTGGATTGACAGAAAAGTTGAATGGCCTTTTGAAGTCACAATTACACCCACTAGGTGACAATACTTTGCAGGCTGGGGCAAAGTTCTCCAGAAGGTCATGTATGCTCTGAATCAGCATCCATATATGGTACTGTCTCTCCCATAGCCAGGATTCATGGGTCCAGGAATCAAAGGATGAAAGTGAAAGTGGCATCACTTACCATCACTCCTAGTGATCCACTAGCAAAATTTTTGCTCCCTGTTCCTGTGACATTACATTCTGCTGGCCTAGAGATCTTAGTTCCAGAGGGAGGAATGCTGCCACCAGGAGACACAATTCCATTAAACTGGAAGTTAAGACTGCCACCTAGACACTTTGGACTCCTCCTACCTTTGAGTTAATAGGCTAAGAAGGGAGGTACAGTGTAGGCTGGAGTGATGGATCCAATCTGGACTATCAAGATTAAATCAATCTACCACTCCATAACAGAGGTAAGGAAGAGTATGCATGGAATACAGGAGATCCATTAGGGCATCTCTTAGTAGTATTACCATGTCTTGTAATTAAGGTCAATGGGAAACTACAACACCCCAATCCAGGCAGGACTACAAATGTCCCAGACCTTTCCAGATTGTGAAGGGTTGGGTCACTCTACCAGATAAAATCCATGACCTGCTAAGATCCTTGATGAAGGCAAAGGGAATACAGAATGGTCAGTAGAAGAAGTTAGTCATCAATGTCAGCTGTGACAGCATGACCAGCTGCAGAAATGAGGGTTGTAATTGTCATGAGCATTTTCTCATTTTTTGGTTAAAAACATGTTTGTGCATGTGTACACTTGTACTAAGAAAATATCTTCATTTTATTTACTTTTTCCTTTATCATGACATAAGATTTACTGACTTCACATCAGCATTTAAGTATTGTTAACTTTATGTACCAGTATTTGGTTTGGGGATTGGTGCACTTCTGGTTGTAGGAAGGACAGTTGTATTATGTTAGGTGTAATGATAAACCTTCTTATTGTCTTCATTTAAAGATTATGTACTATCTCAGGAGATGTGTATGGGTTCAAGTTGACAAGGGGTGGACTTGCGATGGTTAATACTGTCAACTTGATTGGACTGAAGGATACAAAGTATTGATCCTGGGTGTGTCTGTGAGGTGTTGCCAAAGGAGATTAACATTTGAATAAGTGGGCTGGGGAAGCCAGACCCACCATTAATATGGGTGGGCACCATCTAATCAGCTGCCAGTGAATATAAAGCAGGCTAAAAATGTGAAGCAACAAGATGGGCCTAGCCTTCCAGACTACATCTTTCTCCCATGCTGGATGCTTCCTGCTCTGAAACATCAGACTCCAAGTTCTTCCGTCCTGGGACTCAGACTGGCTCTCCTTGCTCCTCAGCTTGCAGATGGCCTATTGTGGGACCTCCTGATCATGTGAATTAATACTTAATAAACTATTATGTTTATTAGTTCTGTCCCTCTAGATAATCCTGACTAATACACAATGGTTTACCTTATCTTGAGTTACACTAGTCCAAATTTCTTACTTTTCTCTTTACTGTTAGTGTACTGTGTCTTTTATTTTTATTTCTTTTTTTTTAATGAAGGAGCTTCAAAAGAGTGAATAAATTATTTTCAAAATCCATTATTAGAATCTGTTGGACGTTTTCCATCATGGAAAAGGCAGAGGTTGGTGTGACAGGAATTGAAATCAAATTGTAGAGCTTAGTTATTAAGATATCTCACCAATCAAATTTCACATTTTAATTTTCTTTAACACATGTATAACTTTTGAAAGGTACATTTTTTGGTATTATTATTATTTATTATATATTCTTTTTAGAGATATAGTCCTCTAGGCAAAATGTTTCTAAGGAGTATATTTCAATATTCTTTTGGAATGGAGAAAGCGTCTATTCCCAAATCAGACTGCTTGGTTCTGAATCATAGTGCAGTCTCTCCTTCACTCCCACCCTTGTCCTGTGTGTCCTTGGGAAAGTCACTTAAGGATTCTGCACTCCTATTTTCTCATCTGTAAAATCAGAATAATCTAAAAATCACTAACATTATAGAGTTATTATAATGACTAATTGAGTTGTAAGTACAGAAAATAAGCACTCAGCAAATGTTAGTGATTATATATTTTTTAAATTTCCACAAAACATAGAAAAACCAATTTCAGTATATTATATTGGAAAGATGTTAATGGCACATTATATTTTATTTATGTTTTTGCTTATAAAAAATAGATTAGCTTTTATGTTTTGATATATTTAATAGCTGTTGGGGGATGGCAAGTGGCTCTGAAAGGCTATGAAGATTGCATCTTAGGAGAATAGCAGAAAACAAGATGTAAAGTTATCTATGGACAGATAAAGGAGATTTGAATGTGATATCATAGGACGTTTAGATTTTGAACTCAAAAAGGGAGTCACACTTACAGGGTAAGAAAAGAAAGGATAATATGACTAAATTTACACTTTTGAAAAATCAGATGATTGTCAATGGAGGCACTACAATACAGAATAGTAATATCCGTGTAGCAAGCATATAACAGGAATCTGAGGATAGTATCTTAAATGTTAAACAGCATGAAAATAAATCATTCTAGAAAATATCTCTCTTCAGTAACAATTATTTAACTATATTCATCAAGATGTTCTCCCAGCGGGTAAAAATCATGTCAAAATTCCCACTGAAAAATCTGCAGAATTGAAGCAGCAAATCTCTAAAGTGACCCTCAGACTAGTTAAGAGAGATCAAAAGCAAACTTCACCAAAATATTCCATCGAAATTGCATACATTAATAGGAAAGAGACACAAAAAGGTTTACTCAAATTGAAATTTTTAAATAGATTATGTTGGTTTCCAAGGGGACTCTTGACAGTCATTAACCCTAAGTAGCACTTAACTTCTTCACAAATACCACGGTAATAAGCACCCAAATGTTGAAAAGAGACAATCTTCATTGAGTGAATATCTAACTGACCTGTTAAAAGAATTATCTTTCCATTCTAGCTCAGATTATGCACTATTATAATAAGGTGCAGTCACACACATCTGATCTCTCAAGGCTGTGAGGATACAGGGTGTCCTGCATTTAACATTACACTGTTGATGAATGTCTGATGTCTGAATTGTTGGAAGCGAATTTGTACAAGGATTCCATGGCACAACTACTGAAGAGGCAAACACTCATTCTTCAGCCAAATGCTTTCTCAACTCATTTCAGGGGAATTCTGACTCAGTGTATTAACAGAAGCTCTGTATTATCTCATTGGGCTAGAAAAAATGGCTTCCCAAATTCCGTGTAATTCTTATCTCAGATAAAAACAGACACTAACATTCAAAGAATTGCCTTCTTGTTAATTTGACTATATCTTTACTAAATCTATCAAATACAATGCAATAAAACCTGTGAAATTAATTTTTCCATTTACCAGTCATTTATGACAGAAGTCGTACATTCCTCAAACCATTCTAAACCTTAGCAGGAAAAATAGCATTAAATTATGTTATCTGTGCCTTTACGGTTTTCAAAGTATTACATCTTTCCAAACGCTTCTCTTTTCATGGAAGCTGAGGTTTCAAAACGTAATTGAATTTTGTCCAAGTATATAACGTCAGTAAAGCAGAGATAGTGTAATTACTGATAATAGTAAAATCAAATGAAAGAAAGTTACTCAATACGTTTTGTCACTATAGTTGACTTTTATAGCCACAGCATGAAGTATATAACTGATTTATTCATTACACAAATGTTTATTAAAAACCTAGCCTTGTGACAGATAGAGGGAGAAGTATGGAGATATATAAAATTGACCCTATTTTCAAAGACATTTCAAATCCACACTGTGTTATCAGGAAAGAAGAGAGGGGGGAGACAGAGAGAGAGAGAGAGAGAGAGAGAGAGAGAGAGAGAGAGAGAGAGAGGTGTATATATGTGTGTGTTTTACTTTACAAAAACCTAGTATTAAAAAATAGACTAAATCAAATAGTTGTATTTTTCCGCCTTCCTCATGAACACAATGTTTTAAAATATTCGTCCCTCCCAAAGTTGGGAACCAAAAGAATCTTAAGCACATACTGGCACACAATACTTGCTTTTTGCTCTGGTAATTTTAAGGGAAACAGAGTTTAAAGTATTACCTAAATAGATTCACATGTCTAAAAGATTCTATGATACGATCTATAAATATATTTAAAAAGTAACATTTCTTCTATGAGATATTTGTTTACATTCAATGCATAATTTACTTTTTTTTTTCAATGCATAATTTAGAGAAGATGCATACACCTAGTTTTTTCCTTTACAAATAAACCACTTCATTTCCCAGGAGAGTTTTGCGAACCAGTTAGTATTTTGTGCTTTGGCAGGCAGATGTCTTTTTAGTACAAGTTTTTAACTTGACCACTATTAAATTTACTCTTTTATGTTTTCTCTTGTAGCCACTGTGTGTCCTGGAACAGTCATCAAACAGTATCTTTGAGTAACATTTTCCACTTTCATTCGTTTTGACACAGAATATTCTTAATTGGCTTGCCTCTGAAAAGAGAACTTACCCTGAAATGCTTTTCAGTCTGCATCATTTCTCCTATGTGCCTCGTTTGTAAGGAACTCCCTTTGATGATATAACCCATACATGTAATTTCATTTCTAAAATGCCACCTAGAATGTGCCTGCACAGTGTAGAAACAAGACATGCCTTAAGAAGTGGTAAATACCTTTCAGTCTGCGAGTGCAGTATCATTGTCATGAAAGTTTAAATGCAATAATTTCTTTATCTCCATGTACTATCTGAAAATCTTCCTCAAAGTTTTAATGTATCAAGAACTTGCAAGACAATCAGAAGATAGGATAGTTGTCTGTAAATGGTTCTGGAAAGAAGACTTAGACAACTATCTCTCTGCCCTATCCTTGCTAAATGTGAGAGTTCAACAGTAGCAATTTCGGGAAGACTAATCTACCAGTTAGTGTTTTTGAATGTGGCTAAAAAATTAGAATTTACACTTCATTTGGGCATGAAGCATTTTATTATGTATGAAATAGCATAGGACATACGCTTTCTGTTGACAGATACAAAATGAGAAGTACAAGTAGATCTATCTTTTTTTCTCTCTCTCTGGTGACATAATTCTACTTTTAAAACAAAAGGCATTCATTGGAAATGATGTTTACCTTTTCCTACTCAACGGTGGGAAACAGAAAGACTAAGGCTTTTATAGCCGTCATGTCCAGCTTTGCTGTCTGTTGCAACTCCTTGTCACAGCAGGAAGCAAGTTAATCAACATGTAATTTGCCCTGAGGACTTTACCTGTGAAAATACTAGTGACTTTCTTCTTTCACCAACAAAAAAAACACTTCTGCCTTAATCCCATTCCTGTCATTAACACAAACAACAAGAAATTCACATAAATCTGGAAATTCCTAGACTATTTTCAATTAATTTTTCAAAGGTGTTAAAGCTGATACCCCAAGTAGGAAATAAGTCTCTTGAGTTGTGTAGTACATTTTTACTTCTGCCTTATAGCAATTTGGCAATCAAATAATACTTAACAATTGTTAGCATTGATTATGAGGTATCTTTGTCTTACATCATTTTACCCAGAAACCTTGAACATTTCTACAACCTTCTATTTCCAATCTCATTCTTCTATTACAAGAAATACAAGGTACAGAAATGATGGACAAGGATGAACAAATAACTTCTTCTTTTAATCATTTTAAGATTAATAAGCTATCACTGACACTTTCGTTTCAAGGGACTGTGTTAGAGGAACTTCCCAGGTCAGCTAGGGGCTTTATTTCAAGCACGGGGCAAGTAGGGCTTTGTTTCCAGTGCAGCACTTTTCCCATCTCTGGCCGACTAGGGGCTTTGTCTTCAGTTTTCCCGCCTCTGGCTCTTAGGGGTTTTGTTTAAGGCCAGGGACTTCTCCCACCTCTAGCCCCTGGAAGTGGAGGCTCAGGGACTCAGGGTTTTAAAGCAGCAGCCAATCTGGTAAAGGATTCAAAGATCAATTAATCCAAAGAAAGGTTGAAAAAAACCCCTTTCATTGGACCAGAACAAGATGGGGAAGGAATAAATCAGGAGTATAAACTCCAGCCCCCCAAGCCTGCATTGGAACCCCTTCCAGGTCCCCTTCCACCTCATTAAAGCTGTACTTTCACTCTGCCTATGAACTGCACTACTGCACGCACTTTGGGTCCACGAGTTCTACCTGAGCTGTAACACTCACAGCAACATGGAGTCCCCCTTCCCGATTCTGCAGCATTGGAGAGGCCAAGAACCTGCAGCTAATCCAGTTACAGTTTGTCAATACACATGCAGGCCCATAGAAAAGAAACAAAGAGAAGAAAGAAACATGCATGGGAGGAGATGATGCTAGTAAGAGCTGTGGTAAATGAAGAAAAGAAAAGATAATTGGAAAAGGAGGAAGGACCAGCTGTGTCTGCTGCCAGAGTTAAAGGAAAGCAGTTTTGCTCTGCTTCTCTGGGCCCAGCAGAATGTTCTGGTGTGATATTATCCTAAGCAAACTTTCCCCATCACTGCTGCACTTATTACATTTTGGTTTATTGAATACTACTGCAATTTAGAAATCCACAAATATATTTTTACAAGATCTAAAAAAGGTATTCATAGAGCCAAATTCATTGCCATGAGTTTGATGAAAACTTGCTGGAACCCACAATGAATGGTTCAAAAATGACTCTACAATGCTTTAATTCCAAAACCATAGATCTGGCTGACCTAAACTAACCCAGTTATGTTTTTCCTGGCTATCTCTTCAAATACTACTGGTTGCCTTGTTTCAGGACTATTTCAAAAATACTATCTTCCTCGTCACTGACATATTTCCGGGTTTTATTGGTTTCCCAAGTGTTGCTGCAAAGCTGGAGATTGTCAGTTTAAAATTCACAGGATGTTAGTATCATAAGCTGAATATCTCCAATTCATTTAAAAACAGCTACTATACAAGATTCTGAGTCAGCCAGATTTTCAAATTCAAAACCATATCCAACTTAGATTTACATTTTTAGTGTATTAATATTTTCTACTGTCCCGTAAACCCTTTTACTCTAGTTCGTCATGTATCCTAGACTGTGAAATGCAGGAGATGTTACAAACATATTCACATGTAAAGCGTCTCACATTGGCCACCAAATTAAAACCTTACGCCAAGTATTAGAGATAACAGATAATGAAGTCAAACTTGGTAAGAGACGTTACGAACAGAATTACTTCTGGCTTTCCTTGCTTTCAATCAGGTAACACGATTAGTCTTAGTCCATTGTGTGCTGCTGTAACAGAACACCACAAACTGTGTAACATCTAAAGAACAAGTATTTATTTCTCACAGCTCTGGAACATGAAAAGTCCAAGATCAAGGTACCATCTGGCTTACGCTCTGTTGAGGGTCCAGTATCTGTTTCCAAGATGGAAACTTAAATGCTGCATCTTCCAGAGGGAAGAAACACCAGGTCTTCAGATGGCAGAAGGCAGAAGGGAAAAGTGCCAAACTCTGTTCACAAATTATTTTATATGAACACCTAATCCCATTCATACAAGAGGAGTCTTCCTGACTCAATCACCTCTCAAAGGCCATACCTCCCAATACGGTTACATTTGGGATAAAGTTTCAACATGAATATTTAAAGGGGACAAAACATTGAAGCATAGTGACAGTTAACCACTTAATTATCTATTAATTGCTTCCAGTGAGTAATTAATATTGTCCCCAGTTGTTCTCTGTGATCCTTCAGGGCAAGCAGCTTTAGTACTGTTAAGGATTCTATCAGTATTAGGAAGCTAATGAGTATTCCCTAAATGCTTCTGAGTGACTGTTGATTACTGGAATACACTTCTTTTTCAAAATCTAACATGATTTTGCAGTCCAAGCCAAACATCGTCTGGGTCACAGTTCACCTTAAATATCAAGATATCATTGACAAAATGGATTAAATCTCCAGTGCTTGATTTTCAGGAAATTTCACTTCCAGAGACTAGCAGTGTGGTGATAACTTCTGACACCAGCACTCCTATTTCAGATATTACTATGATTTGAATTACTTAGATCCCATGAAAATTGATCCTTTTCTGTACCAAGGAAACATAGAATTCAGATCCTTTCTTTGATTTAAAAATACATAAATACACAAAGTCTATCCATAAATAGAAGGCTTTTTTGAAATATAAAGGTGAGGGGTGAGTTGGACTGCAACAATAGAAACTACTTGAAACTTAAAAATTATTCCTCTTCCAAAAATTCATTTGGACCCCCACTGTAAGCAGTGTTCAAGCCATCTGATTTTCTTTTTAGTTGCTTTTTCTCTCTGCTACCCCATCTCCTTCATTCTTATTTCCTATGGTATTACTCCTAGAGTTACAATTTTTTAGTATTCTATGATTAGGAGAAATTAAGGTCTCGAAGTTTTAAGTTGAAAAGTAATGTCCAGGAGTTTAGCCTCACAGATACTAGAATCTTCAGATAGTTTTACCTAGCAATCTATTTTTCTCTTCTGTTTCAGAATTTCCTTCGTAATCTAAAGCTCTAATTGATAATGCAATGCAAGATCAAGGTGTGCATATAAATACGTTATGTACTTCAATGAATGAGAATGCAACTCACTAGCATAAATTCAATAGAAGAACTAAGAAATAAGGCTAAAATATGCAGCCAGCTGTTACCAAAATAATCAAGAATAAAATGGATAATTGCTAGGAGAAATGTAGGGGAAATGCTAAGTAATATTTATTAATGTTATAAGAGATGTTACTAGACTTAAAGAATATCTTTTTAATTTTAAAAAATGAAAGAATCACAAAATCAGATGCAAAATCATAGATTATATAATATCCCTCAGAATATGTTCATAGTAATGAAACCTAAAGAAAAGGATAATTCAGGTGTGTCCAGGACAGCCTCTGCTATAAGAGAAGGAAAGTGAGAACAAACATTTTTTGAGCATATACCATGTGACAGGCTTCATCTTTCACAATGAGAGAGAGGAACAACTGAAAAGATCAAATATGTGAATCTTAGTGAAGCAAAAATTCAAATAACTCAGGATGATGAGTTGTATGAATTTCTCACCCAATAATCATTCAGTACTTATTGAGGAATTAGTTTTATGCTATGACATGTTTCCCTTAAACTATATTGTTAGGTATATCCTGCTGCTATATAAACAAGATTTGAAGTGAGTTATGATAAAACAGAAAATAAAATCAGAGGCCTGGAATTTAACAAGATGAAGGCAACATTACCAGAAGAAACCCAGAAATAAAAGCCAGAGGATGCTATCACATAACAAAGTATTAATACAAAATTGGCACTGAGCTTTTTGGCTAGAAAAGTAAAAGGAAAGTCAGTTAGTTACAAAATTCACATTTTGCATTATTAAACTGAAACAGATGCATAAGAAAAATAAAAATTTTCTTTATTTCTATAAAAATTGTTTTTATGATTAATGTGGTGGATGGCCATTCAAAAAATTTCTGACTAACAATGCAAGATCAAGGTGTGCTTATAAATACCTTATGTACTTTAATGAATGAGAATGCAACTCACTAGCATAAGTTCAATGGAAGAACTAAGAAATAAGGCAAAAATATGCAGCCAGCTCTTACCAAAATAATCAAGAATAAAATGAATTAAATAAATATCCTTTAAAATACCCTTCCTTTATAACCAGTTTTGGTAGAATGTTGAATGACTTCAAAGATACAATCTCTAGCAAGAATTTAAAATTTAGGTATTGACTCTACCTATAAGAATAGAGGTGTATGATGTTCATGACAGTGAATGTATTTGGAAAGATGTAATATAAAGTGTCAATAACGTTTGTCCAAGGAAGTATAATTATAAATATATTGTGTTTTATAATTTTTTGTTTTAATTTCTTTAAGATTTAATGTGAAGAGGATTATCTAGAGGTATGCCAGAGACCCCTACCTTGTTCTGACTGAGACTTTTATCACTCTTTAATAAGGTATCATCAACACAGATATCAATCATGTAGATAACATGTAGCTGCATACTACAGACAAGGCTGCTCTACATGCTGTAGCCACATGCATTCGATATTTTCAAAGGAACCAAAAACACTTGGCTCAGCTTAATGGTGGGCCATAATTAACGAACAAATAACAATAAAGGTAAGCATAAGGAAATGGATAAAGGTAGGGAAAACACAATAGTAAAAATTAAAGATCATGATGTTCTTATATAAGAGCATAAAGATTATGATGTCCCTATATAAGAGCAATATTTACTTAAAAAAAAAAAAAGACTGAAGAAAGGCAAACGAAAGCCTGTGGGGTTTAACTGACTATAAGGTCAAAATGAGTCAGCAGTGTAGAACAGTAGCCAAACTTATTACAGTAAGAATGACCTACACACAGAACATTCAGAACAAAAGGAATGAGCACCCTGCTCTATTCTATACTTAGCATACAGCAAATGGAGTACTGACTCGTGGTTGGGGGTCTACAATTTTAAAGTACACATGGACAATCTGGAGAGGGTCCATTGAGTAAATAGCCATGATGTTAATAAAAGAAAGCTAAGTAGGTATTGGCATTAGAAATTTTAAGAAGATATGAAACTGTAGGGACTTGGAAGAAAGATCAGATCTTCAAACATGAGAAAGGAGGTTGTGAGGAAAAGGGGGTCACATATTCTTATGCTACTTAACCCAAACATAGCGCACATAGGCAGTGATGACATATGTTGTCTCAACGAAAGAAGACCTTTGTCCTTGTGATTTTAGTTAGGTTTCATGACAGTTTATCTCTTCATTCCTTCACTTTCCACTGTTTTCAAACCATTTAGTCTAATATTTATCCTCATTACTATACCAAACTAGTTCTTGATAGGATCCCCATGTTACTCAATATTTCAGAAGTTATTATCCTCCATTTCAGCAGAGTTCAACAGTGTCATTCACTTCCTTTTTCTTGAAGCACCTGTTTTCTTTGACTTCCACGAAACCATACTAATCTAATTTTCCTCCAAGCCTTCCAGTTATTCTGTAGCTGTTTTCAATGTCATTCTCCCATAATATTCAAGTTAAGGACATCTTTCTTCTTATCATTCTATATTCTATTCTCAAGGGACAAGAAGAAATCTCACAAAGTTAAACATAGATCATATACTTTTCTTCTGAATTTTAGAGCAGTATATGTTAACTCCCTACATGAAGTCTCCTACCGTTTCTCTTAAGGATTTCTCAAACATTACATATCCAAAACTAGACGCAGGATTCCATCCTCCCTCTGTCCCACCCTCATATCTTGATATTCTTCTAGTATTCCCTGACTGAGTGAATAACAACACCAACAACTCTATTGTATAAGCAAATACCTATCGTATAGCCTTGAAACTCCCTCTTCCTCTCCACTCATGACCAGTTCCTTACCATGTTCTATAGATTTAATTTCTAATTATTTTGAAAATAAGTTCACTTGTTATCACCTCACCAGCACTCTAGGCCAAGTCACCACGACAGCTCATCTATACTTTTCAAAATGTTAGCTTCGCAGCAGGTCTACTGTGATTCCCTGTATCCACTCATAACACCACCCACTTTGAGTCATTCATGTTTGTATTTCTTTTCTATTTCTCCCAAACACATTACTACAAAGATGGAGCCTTCAAATAACACTCATCTATTAGTTCATAGTTTTTCTGGGTCAAAATTTTGGCCAAAATAGGGCTCAGCTTGCTCCTCTATTCTGGGTCTCACACAGCCAAAATCAAGATGTAGACATAGCTTTGGGAAATAATCTGTTTCCAGCCTCACTCAGGTTGTTGACCGAAGTTAGTTTGTCTGATTGAAGGACTGGGGTCCCTCTTTCCTCACTGACTCTCCACCAAGGGCCATGTTTGGCTCCTTGAAGTCTTAGTATGTTCCTGCATGTGGGCTTCTACATCTCAGAACCAACAGTGTTGATCCCTTCTCTCAGGTAGAACCTCTGACTTTCCCTTCTGCTGTATCTGTCTGCTTCCAGTCAAGGAAAGTTCTTCACTTAAGGGCACTTGTGATTACATTGAGTGTACCGATATAATACAAGATTTTAAGGCCCATAACCTTAATGACATCTGCAAAGTCCCTTTTGCCATCTAACGTAGCGTACTCATAGGTGACAGGGGTCAGGACATGGACATTTCCAGGGGGCCATTCTGCCTGCCAAAATGGTACATTCAATGCCATCATTTTATTCGTAGTTTAAAGACAAATCTCCTTGACAGAGTCAACACAGCTCTGTAATATATGAACTAAATTTACTTCTCCAGCCTCAACTGATACAATGTTCCCCTCATTTTCCTCAGCCCAGCTATACCGGTCTGCTTTCAGAATCTCACTTTCCAGGCTTCTACCCTTCATGAGAACATTGTATATACTAATCTCTCTTCCAAGAAAATCTTTCCATCACTTGTTCTTTTTCCTCAGATAACTTTTCCTTTTCCTTTTGATCTTACCTAGAGACAGATTTCCTAAGTCCAAATTCTATTTGTAGCCCTGTGTACCAACTCTTTGCAACCTGTCACAGCTATGAGTTCACATTAGTTTGTGATTATATATTGTCTCTCTTCAGTCAACAGCACCATGCGGCAGGGAGAATTCTGTGTGTGTGTGAACTTTGGTGTTGCCAGTGACTGCCAAAGTGCTTGTCACCTGAGAGATGATCAATAGACATTCTTTCAGTTAATGTTCTGTGAAGAGTAACAAGTAAATTTGCTCCAACATGGAATGGCTAAATTGAAATTCATAAATTTCCTGTAATGGATTTTTCAATATTAATAACATATTTCAATATCATATTATAATGATATATTACAGGTCTATTTCAATATCATTTTGCATATACAATAATAAGGTGCCATTAGTCCTATAAATCTTAGCCTATACCCTGACCATAGTCAGTTTTAGTTTTGCCTTATAATGTTAAAATGGGATTTTTGTTTGTTTGTTTTTTTCAACTGAAGACCCAAGAAAATAGGTGCAAACCACGGCAACACTGCAAAGAAAGTGCTAGACCACCTATGAAGACTGAAATAGAGATGTCAGAAGAGTTTTCTGAACTTTGTCTGACGTGTATCTTCAAGTTATACAGCAAAGGCTGAGGATTCAGCCAGGAAATTCAAGAAAAGATATTTATAGACAGAATTGCTCTTATGTCCTCACCCCTACCCACTGTGCCGCTGGGAGTGGGAAGGGCAGAGCATTCACAGGGAAAACTTCAGTGGCTTCACTCAGATAATTTAATATGTGTCTCCTGGAATTTGAGGAACATAGTGGAGAGCTGTCTTACCAAACTTTCAGGAAGTTAAAGGGTAAAACAGATGATTAAAGTGATAAAACCAGTGGAATAGGGGCCAGAGCTGGGAAGTTGACTGCAATCTCACAGAGAGCCACAGAGCCCTGGAGAGAAAGCCGACTGCACCAGGAAGGTGTATAACTGAGCCCACAGGATGATAGGGAAGGCAAGGCCCAGCTGAAAAAGAGGCTTTTACTTATGTCCAGAAAATTTCAGGAGACAGCCTCCATGATGGGGGAATCTTCAAGTGCTCATGTGAGAGCCAACCAGTAAGACAGCCAACACTATACTGACTCAGGAAAGTTGAAAGCATTCCCCCCGAAAACTGGAACACGACAAGGATGCCCACTCTTACCACTTCTATTCAACATAGTACTGGAAGTCCTAGCTGGAACAATCAGACAAGAGAAAGATATAAAGGGCATCCAATTCAGCAAAGAGGAAGTCAAACAGTTGCTGTTCACCAATGATGTAATCTTATACCTAGAAAACCCTGATGATTCATCCAAAAATCTCCTAGTTCTGATAAATGAATTCCATGAAGTTTCAGGATACACAATTAATATACACAAATGAGTAGCACTGCTACACACTAACAACAACTAAGCTGAGGATTAAGGCAAGAACTCAACCTCTTTTAGAACAACTCCAATAAAATAAAATAAAATGAAATAAAATACTTAAGAATATACCTAACCAAGGAAGTGAAAGATCTCTACATGGAAAACTACAAAATACTGTTAAAAGAAATCATAGACAACACAACCAAATAGTTACACATCGCATGTTCATGGATGGGTAGAATCAGTACTGTGAAAGTGACCACATTGCCAAAGCAATCTACAAATTCAATGCAATTCCCATCAAAATGTCACCATCTTTCTTCACAGAACCGAAAAAAAAAAAAAATCCTAAAATTCATGTAGAACCAAAAAAGAGCTTGCATAGCCAAAGCAAGGTTAAGTAAAAACAACACATCTGGAGCCATCACATTACCTGACTTCAAACTATACTACAAACTATACTACAAGTCTGAGCTGGCAGAAAAAAGAAAAAAGAAAATGATTGTGTGTACCTTTTCCACAGTAAAAAAAAAAAAAAAAAAAAAAAAAGCTGAGTATAAGCTGAACTAGGATAGAGGATGAAGAAGAGAAAATTTTGAATGAAATTTGGAATTTTATAAATTTTATTAAAAATGAACTAGGATAGAGGATGAAGAAGAGAAAATTTTGAATGAAATTTGGAATTTTATAAATTTAATTAAAAAAATAGAAGTCCTTTGAGAACTAGTGAGAGGAGGGCTTCTAAAAATTATCCAATTGCAAACAAACAAATTAAACTAAATTCACAGAAAAAGGAGAAGATGTGAGAAAAATTAAAATTATTTTAATAATTTTAATAATTATTTTAGTAACTTCAGCCAGAGGCTCAGGGACAGAACCTAGATATCCCTGGGCCTGAGCTCCCAGGGAGAAGGGTGGCCACAGTCTCTGCAGACCAGCAGACTTAGCCTTTCATCCTGGTAGTTCTGAGGAATCCAGGCAGCCGAGGCAAGTGAGTTCTCCCCCAGGGAAGCAAACCCCCTCTTCCAAGGGACAGTCAAAGTGTTTTGTTAAATGAGTCCTTATCCCTGTGCCACCCAACTGGGTGAGATCCTCAAACAGGGGTTGTCAGACACCCTATACAGGAGTGATCCTACTGGCTTCAGGTTGGTGCCCCTTGAGGTCAGAGATCCCGGAAGGAGCAGGAATCCATCTTTGCTGTTCTCCGGCCTCTTTGAGTGACATCTCCAGGTACAGGAGCGAACCAGATGAATAGGGCCTGAGGTCAACCCCCAACAAACCACAGCAGCCCCACAGAGGAGGGATCTGACCATTGAAAGAAAAACAAACAAACTGAAAGCAGCAACAACAGCATCAACAATAACAAAAATGCCCCCATAAAAATTTTTTTTAAAATGCCACCATTCAAGGGTGAGCAGCCTCAAAGATTGAAACTAGACAAACTCACAAAGATGAGACAGAATCAACAATAAAACACTGAAAGCCCAAAAAGCCAGAGTGCCTTTTCTCTTGCAGACAATCATCACATCTTTCCAGCAAGGGCACAACACGAAAGAAGATGAGATGGACTAATTGACAGTAGGCTTCAGCAGATGGGTAATAAAAAACTACACGAGCTAATTAACCCAATACAAATAAGCTAAGAACCTTAATAAAAGGTTAGAGGAGGTACTAACTAGAATAATCAGTTTAGAGAGGAAAATAAATGACACAATGGAGCTGGAAAAAACAGTACGAGAACTTTGTGAAGCATATACAATAATCAATAGCCAAATTGACCAAGTTGAAGAAAGAATATCAGAGTTTGAAGACCACCTTACTGAAATAAGATATACAGTCAAGACTGGATACAAAAGAATGAAAGGGAATGAACAAAGCCTTCAAGAAATATGGGAATTCATAAAAAGACCAAACCTACAAGTAGCTGAAGGATATGGGGAAAATGGAAACACGCTAGAAAATACACTTCTGGATATTATCCAGGGGAACTTTCCCAACCTAGCAAGACAGGCCAACATGCAAATTCAGGGACTACAGAGAACACTATTAAGATACTGCATGAAAAGATCAACCCCAAAACACATAAGCATCAGATTCTCCAGGTTGAAATGAAGAAAAAAATTATTAAAGGTAGCCAGAGAGAAAGGCAGGTCACCTACAAAAGGAACTCCATCAGACTAACAGTGAACCTCTCTGAAGAAACTCTACAAGCCAGAAGAGGTTGGAGGCCAATATTCAACATTCTTAAAGAAAAGAATTTTCAAACCAGATTTTCATATCCAGCCAAACTAAGCTTCTTATAAGCGAAGGGGGGAAAAAATCCTTTCCAGACAAGCAAATGCTGAAGGAATTTTTTACCATGAGGCCTGCCTTGCAAGACCTCTGAAAGAAGCACTAAATATAGAAAGAAAAATCTGGTACCAGGCACTGCAAAAACACACAAAAACATAAAGAACACTATGAAGAAACTGCATCAACTAGTGCGCAAAATAACCAGAGAGTATCACGATGACAGGATCAAATTCAAACATACCTATATTAACCTTAATGTAAATGGACTAAATGCCCCAATTTAAAGACACAGACTAGAAAATTGGATAAAGAATCAAGAACCATCCTTGCACTGTATTTAAGAGACCTATCTCACATGCAGAGATGCACATAGGCTCAAAATATAGAAATGGAGGAAAATTTACCAGGAAAATGGAAAGAAAAAAAGAAAAAAAAAATAGGGGTTGCAATCATCATCTCTAGCAAAACAGAGTTTAAACTAACAAAGATCGAAAAAGACACAGTAGAGTATTACATAATGGTAAAGGGACCAATTCAACAAGAAGACCTAACTATTCTAAACATGTATGCACCCAATGTAGGAGCACCCAGATTCATAAAAGTTCTTAGAGATGTAAAGGAGACTTAGACTCTCGCACAATAATAGTGGGAGATTTTAACACCCCACTGTCAATATTAGATCAATGAGACACAAAATTAACAAGGATATTCAGGACTTGAACTCAGCCCCGGATCAAGGGAGCCTAATAGAGGTCTACAGAAATCTCCACCCCAAATCAACAGAATATACTTTCTTCTAAGTGCCACATGGCACTTATTCTAAAATTGACCACATAATTGAAAGTAAAACACTACTCAGCAAATGCAGAAGAAATGAAATCATAACATACAAACTTTCAGATCACAGTGCAATCAAATTAGAACTCAGAATTAAGAAACTCACTCAAAACCACACAATCACATGGAAGTTGAACAACAAAGTTGATTCCTGGGTAAACAATGAAATTAAAGCAGAAATCATAAGTTCTTTGAAACCAATGAGAACAGACAACATATCAGGATCTCTGAGACACAGCTAAAAGCAGTGTGAAGAGAGAAATTAATAGCACTAAAAGCCCACATCAGAAAGCTAGAAAGATCTCAAACTGACACCCTAATAACACAATTAAAAGAGCTAGAGAAACAAGAGCAACTATTCCAAAAACTAGTAGAAGACAAGAAATAATTAAGATCAGAGCAGAACTGAAAGATATAGAGACACAACAAACCTTCCAAAAAAATCAATAAATCCTGGAGCTGGTTTTTTGAAAAAATTAATAAAACAGACCATTAGCTAGGCTAATAAAGAAGAAAAGAGAGAAGAATCAAATAGACACAATAAAAAATGATAAAGGGGATATCATCACTGACCCCACAGAAATACAAACTACCATCAGAGAACACTATAAACACATCCACACAAATAAACTAGAACTTCTATAAGAAATGGATAAATTCCTGGACACATACACTCTACCAAGACTAAACCAGGGAAAAGTCAAAACCCTGAGTAGGCCAATAACACGTTCTGAAATTGAGGCAGTAATTAATAGCTTACCAACCAAAAAAAGTCCAGAACCAGATGGATTCATAGTCAGATTCTGCCAGAGGTACAAAGAGGGGCTGGTACCATTCCTTCCGAAGCTATTCCAAACAATTGAAAAGACGGGTCTACTCCCTAACTCATTTGATGAAATCAGCATCATCCTGATACCAAAACTGGGAAGAAACACAACAAAAACAGAAAACTTCAGGATAATATTCCTGATGAACATCGATGCAAAAATATTCAACAATAGGACGGGCTGGGTGGCTCAAGCCTGTAATCCCAGCACTTTGGGAGGCCAAGGTGGGCAGATCACGAGGTCTAGAGACCAAGACCATCCTGCCCAACATGGTGAAACCCCACCTCGACAAAAAATACAAAAAATTAGCTGAGTGTGGTGGTGCATGCCTATAGTCCCAGCTACTTGGGAGGCTGAGGCAAGAGAATCACTTGAACTCTGGAGGTGGAGGTTGCAGTGAGCTGAGATCACACCACTGCACTTCAGCCTGGTGACAGAGTGAATCTCTGTCAAAAACAAAACAAAACATAACAAAAAAGTCTTCAATAATATACTGACAAACCGAATCCAGCAGCACATCAAAAAACTTATCCTCCACAATCAAGTTGGATTCATCCCTGGGATGCAAGCCTGGTTCAACATACACAAGTCAATAAACGTAACCCATCACATAAACAGAACCAAAAATAAAATCCACATGCTTGTCTCAGTAGATGCAGAAAAAGCCTTTGATAAAATTCGACATCCCTTCATTTTAAAAACACTCAGGCTGGGCACGGTGGTTCATGCCTGTAATCCCTGCACTTTGTGAGGACAAAGTGGGCAGATCACCTGAGGTCAGGAGTTCAAGACCAGTGTGGCCAAAAAGGGGAAAATCCATCTCTACTAAAAATACAAAAATTAACTGGGTGTGGTGGCACATGCCTGTAATCTCAGCTACTCAG
This sequence comes from Alouatta palliata, assembly GCA_004027835.1. Classification (NCBI taxonomy): domain Eukaryota; kingdom Metazoa; phylum Chordata; class Mammalia; order Primates; family Atelidae; genus Alouatta; species Alouatta palliata. The sequence continues at coordinate 172,638 of PVKV010001869.1, forward strand.
GAGGCTGAGGCAAGAGAATCACTTGAACCTGGGAGGTGGGGAGTGTAGTGAGCTGAGATCATGCCATTGCACTCCAACCTGGGCAATAAGAGTGAGACTCTTTCTCAGAAAAAGAAAAAAGCTTTCAATAACTAGGTGTTGGTGGAACATATCTCAAAATAATAAGAGCTATTTATGACAAATCCACAGCCAATATCAGATTGAATGAGCAAAATTGGAAGCATTCCCTTTGAAAACTGGGATAAGACAAGGATGCCCTCTCTCACCACTTCTATTCAACACAGTGTTGGGAGTTCTGGCTGGGCAATCAGGGAGGAAAAGAAATAAAAGGTATTCGGATAGGAAGAGAGCAAGTCAAATTGTCTCCGTTTGCAGTTGACATGATTTCATATTTGGAAAACCCCATTATCTCAGCTCCAAAACTTCTTAAACTGATAAGTAAATTCAGCTAAGTTTCAGGATACAAAATCAATGTGCAAAAATCACAGCATTTCTTAACACCAACAATAGACAAGCAGAGAGCTAAATCATTAATGAACTCCCATTCATAGTAGCTACAAAGAGAATAAAATACCTAGGAATACAGCTAACAAGGGACATGAAATATCTCTTCAAGAAGAACTACAAACCACAGCTCAAGGAAACGGAGAAACATTCCACCCTCATGGATAGGAAGAGTCAATATCTTAAAAATGGCGATACTGCCCAAAGTAATTTATAGATTTAATGCTATTCCCATCAAACTACCATTGACATTCTTCACAGAATTAGGAAAAAAAAACTACTTTAAATTTCATATGGAATCAAAGAAGACCCTGTATAGCCAAGACGATCCTAAGCAAAAAGAACAAAGCTGGAGGCATCACACTGACTTCAAACTATACTACATGGCTATAGTAACCAAAACAGCATGGTACTGGTACCAAAACAGATATATAGATCAATGGAACAGAACAGAGACCTCAGAAATGACACCACACATATACAACCGTCTAACCTTTGACAGACCTGACAAAAACAAGCAATGAGGAAAGGATTTCTTATTCAGTGCTGGAAAACTGGCTAGTCATATGGAGAAAACTGAAACTAGACTCCTTTACACCTTATACAAAACTTAACTCGAGATGGATTAAAGACTTAAATGTAAAACCAAAACTATAAAAACCCCAGAAGAAAACGTATAGAATACCATTCAAGACACAGGCATGGGCAAAGACTTCATAAGGAAAACACCAAAAGCAATTTCAACAAAAGCCAAAATTGACAAATGGGATCTAACTAAACCAGAGCTTCTACACAGCAAAAGAAGCTATCATCAGCATGAATAGGCAGCCTACAGAATGGGAGAACATTTTTGCAATCTACCCATCTGTCAAAGTCTAATATCCAGAATTTACAAGAAACTTAAACAAATTTACAAGAAAAAGAAAACACTGATAAAAAGTAGGCAAAGGATATGAACAGACACTTCTCAAAAGAAAACATTTTTGTGGCCAAGAAACTTATGAAAAAAACTCAACATCAATGATAATTTGAGAAATACAAATCAAAACCACAATGAGATACCATCTCATGCCAGTCAGAATGGCAATTATTAAAAAGTCGAGAAACAATAGATGCTGGCAAAACTGTGGAGAAATAATAACACTTTTACACTGTTGGTGGGAATGCAAGTTAGTTCTACTGTTGTGGAAGGCGTACTGTGATTCCTTGAGGATCTCAAACCAGAAATACCATTTGACCCAGCAATCCCATTACTGGGTATATACCTAAAGGAATATAAGTCATATTACTCTAAAGACACATACACATGTATGTTTATTGCAGCACTATTTCCAAAGCAAAGTCATGGAACCAACTCAAAGTCCATCAATGATAGACTGGGATAAAGAAAATGTAGTACATATAGACCATGGGGTGCTATGGAGCCATAAAAAGGAATGAGATCATGACCTTTGCAGGGACATGGATGAAGGGACATAGGTGAAGCTGGAAGCCATTATCCTCTGCAAAATAACACAGGAACAGAAAATTAAACAACACACATTCTCACTCATAAGTGGGAGTTTAACAGTGAGAACACATGAACACAGGGAGGAGAACAACACACACCAAGGCCTGTTGGGTGGTGGGGGGCAAGGGGAGGAAACTTAGGGATGAGTCAACGGGTACAGCAAACAATCAGGGCACAGGTATACCTATGTAACAAACCTGCACGTTCTGCACATGTATCCTGAAACTTAAAGTTAAATTTAAAAAAAAAAAAGAATAAAAAATGAAAGAAAAGACAGAGAAAGAAAAAAGAAATATGTCTAAGTGATGGGCACTTACTGCATTTGGACTTGTATGGTATCAGTGCCAGAAATCTCAGTCCAAATGGAGGGTACCAGAACTCTGTAGAGGTGCTGAGAGGTTAGCACCTGGCAAAGCTAAGAAGAGCAAATGCTATCCTTCTTGTACACAGCCATTCATAGGACTACCTGGAGTGTTGCCAAATCGAAAATTATGCTAATCACCTGCTTGATTTGTGTCAGAGCGGAATCTAACAAGGAACAATTGCTTTGTTGTTTTTTAAAAAATATATTGCCAAGTATCAGCTGATCACAAGGTCTAAGTTTCTCCTTTAATATATGTCAAGAACTCGAATGATGATTAAATAAGAATAATAGTTTCAGAGAGTAACATAGCTTCATTATCAAACATTAATCTTTTCTTCTTATTTTACAGTTTAAAAACATCAATGGCAATCTAGTGCCATTATTCAAGAAAATTTGAAGGTAGAATCATTCATTTATGCATTTATGTGCCAATGTTTGAAAGTCTAAAATTTCCATTATTACAAATAAGCATCAAAGTAAGAGTTAAACTAAAAGGTGACAAAAATCTAGATTGATAATGATAAAACTTAACTAACCAGTGATTCACACTGGAAGGAAAAATAAAATGAAAGCCACGACCTACTTGAAGCAGGTTTTAGGATAAAGTACTGTGTGAAGTTTGTTCACACAAAACAAAAATGCTGACTGCCTGTATCTGCACATGCACAAGAGCCACTCTGTAACACTGCCAAGTATCATATGTCAGTAGGAATTCCAAGCACAGTACATTGAGTTGAGCTTTTGGTAAACTCTACAAACAAATTAACTTTGGTTTACACATTCAAAATTGTTAATTCTCAATAACTCACATATTATTATACTAACTCTTACTCATGCTAAAAACAAGAAAATACAGAATTTTAGTTTGTTCATCAGCAGAGAGGGCTTGCCTTCATATTTTAGAAGTTAATATTAGACATACAACTTAATTATTCAAATTCCAATATCCTGTGTCCATTAATGGAAAATAAATGCATGGCAATGATCCCTATTATATAAGGCCTTTTTGTGAAGCCATTGGCTGGTGCTAAACACACATGTCCAAATTAAGAATTCCATAAATTCTGCTGCTATGAATAAAATCTGTGTCCTCTTTTGTCTTCTGAGTGAAATCCCTCTGAAATACCAATTTGAATCACAAACTAAACTTGTTTTTATTGAAAATGTAATGGATATCTGCATAGATTGGGTAAAGATAATTAACAAGGCATGAATTAAAATTACGATATGGATTTTTTAAAGATAGGCAAAAATTTATTATAATTAATTATTCAACTCTAATATTATTTAACCAGTTTAAATAATTCTAAATTTATATTTGAAACATTTTGAAAGGACACCAGATAGCATACAAACTTATTGCAAAAGGTTAAGAGATAAAGAATGTAATTCACATTTCTATCTTCCACATCCAAACTATTTTCATTTTATCCAATTATTATATCTTTGTTCATAAGCACATATAATTTGCTGATAGTTTGCTTTTTTTACTTATATCATTAAAAATCTTTATTTAATCTATATATTCACTCAAAATATCCTGTGGCGTCATTTAACTGCATGGTGTTAGCAGTTTATAACCACAGAGGTTCGCTTCTCACTCACTCTGCATACCTACTGTGAGTTTTAACGGTCTCTGCTTCAGAGCTTGTCAGCTGGAGATCCAGACTGAGAAAGGATGCGGGGAGAGGAGACTCACACACAGCTTCAAAACTCTGCCTGCAAGTGAAGCACAGACAGCACCGTCACCCACATTTGCTTGGCCACCTAACTTCAAAGGAGCAAGGAAATGCAATTTCGCCACGTGCCTGGGAAGGAAGAAGAACATGTGTTTTTTTTAGCAGTACTAAAAATTAGACTGCCTATAATTAGATATTGAATTTTCTTTTAATCTTTCTACGAACGTTCATAATGCTACAATGAATATTTTCACATACAGTTTTCCTGTTATTTCTTTAGAACAAATTCCCAATAAAATAATTACTGGATCAAGAATATGAATATTACAATGACCAGTACATATTACCTATTGCTTTTCAATATTATAGTAAATAAATATTCTGCTAGGAGTCACTTGCTATTCATCTTGATATCTCCAATCCTACCAGTGTCTCAGGGTATAGGCAATCAAATCTTCACTAAATAACTAAATAAGACATTATATTCTAGCTTATGATTCTGCACATGAATTTTATTTGTCTTGAAATATCATGTCTTTAAATTGAGAAACTTAAATTATTTTGAGGAAAAATATTTTGGAAAGTCATAATTGTTTAGAAATCTATGATTTTTTATATACACATCAATTTGCAATGCCAAACACAGACTCTTCATAGTATTAGTATATGTATATACACATATGTGTATATATAACTGAATATATATATATACATGTGTGTCTGCATATAGCATTCCTACACACACACACACACACAAGTATATATTAATATATATAATGCTGTTATTCTAAAAGCAAGAAAATGATATCTAGATTTACCTCGAATTTGTTTGATAATGACACTTAGGGTTCTTATTTGCATTCAGACTAGTTAATTGAAAGATACCTATTTTGAAAGGAAATTGGGTAGCTTATTAAATTATTAGAAAGACTGAAAAAAAACTTCAAAAAAACAAGCAAAAACTCTTATAGCCAAAACCAGCCCACCTGAATATCTGCATGAGAACTTTGCTCACATAGACACTTTGCTGTGGCCACTGCATCCCAGGCACCACTGTTGGCATGCATGCCACTGTTGCTATATGACATGGGTACATTTGCTACCTTTATTCCACTCTCGCCTTTGGAAACTGAAGGGCGATGCCACAGCCTCTGCACTGTCTCTGGGGTTCATTTCCTCTAGATGCAAATGTCTAGGTGGGAATAGGTAATGAGCCAAGAATAGGTCAAATGGCCAAAACCTGACTGCAAGAGGTGAGGACTTGATATCTGGGATTTTCTGATTGTGTACACAGAGATCAGCCCTGTTCCACCAAGGTGAACACAGGGAGGTACTCCCCAGCCATAGTCAGAGTTCCGAAGCAGGATGGCATAGATAAATAATTACAAAACTGAAAATAAATTAGTCAAATTAGATATTTTCGACAGTTCATTTTATTCCATTCCACATCCCCCCATTCAAGCCCCATAGAGATTGCTCTGCTCATTTTATGCCCTTTAAGCTTTAGGGTTTAAGTTTTGCTGTTTTGTTTTCTTCATATGAAGGGATTGTTCATTTTAAATTTCCTTTGATGAGTCACATCTTACTGCTTTTAGAGTCTCTGATGCACTTCCCTTTTTACATTTGATTATGTAATTCCCTAATGACATAACCAAAATCTATACAGTATATCCAAAAATGCATATAGAGTATATCCAAAAATCTTTCTATGGTTTGGGGGAAGAGAAACATGTAGGTAGTATTGCTAATAAGACAGGAATGTCAGCCTGGCCAATATGGTGAAACCCCATCTCTACTAAAAATACAGAAAGTTAGCCTGGCATGGTGGCAGGCGCCTGTTGTCCCAGCTACTTAGGAGGCTGAGACAGGAAAATTGCTTGAACCCAGGAAGCAGAAGATGCAGTGAGCTGAGACTGCCCCATTGCACTCTAGCCTGGGCGACAGAGCGAGACTCCATCTCAATCGACCAATCAATCAATCAATCGGCAGGAAAGAAGACACACAAAACCACAGGTCCTTTTTCATAAAAGTTGTCTACTGGAAAAGGCAAAAAAAAAAAAAAATTTCAATACAGACATACATTCCATATAAAATAAGTAGGTCCTGAATATACTGAGGAGACAAAAAAGACTACGACCAGTCCTACTGAGAAAAAGTTTGAGAGTGGATATTTGAGTTAATATTTCCTTTTGTTTGATAATAAATAATAAGTAGTAAACATTTATAGGTAACCATGCCACATTGATTTCCTTAAGAAAGCCCCTCTAAGGTATGAATTTTATTTCATTTTATTTTGGGTATTTTTTGAAACGGAGTTTTATTCTATTGCCCACACTGGAGCGCGGTGGTGCAATATCAGCTTACTTCAGTCACCCTCTCTCGGGGTTAAAGTGATTCTCCTGCCTCAGCCATACAGGTAGCTGGGATTACACATGCAACACCTCCCCCAGCTAATTTTTGTATTTTTAGTAGAGATGGGGTTTTGCCATGTTGCTGAGGCTGGACTCGAACTCCTGAGCTCAAGAAATCCACTCACCTCAATCTCCCGAAGTGCTGGGATTACAGCCATGAGCCACTGCATCTGGCCTGAGTGTTAATTTTATAAAAGAAAAAATCATTTAATAAAGAAAAGTCAGTGTCTTTGAGGGCATTGCTCCAGCATGAGTTATCAAATATTAAACAATTTTCTAACCTTTTGCAGAAACCCTTCTAAGGCCAAATAAACATATCTTTAATGTTTTTTCGTCATTGTTGTTGTTTGTTTGTTTAATTTTTAACTTTTTGAGTACATTGTAGGTATAATTTTTGAGCGGTGAAATAATGAGAAGTTTATTTTCAGTACAAATATATCAATACCACAGAATTCACCAAAACGAGTGTAAACAAGCTCAAGGTAGAGTTTTCAAAATCTCAAAGTTTCCAAACTAGAGGTGATCCTCCCTATGGCCTCAGGCCAGCCAATTTAAAATATTATCAACAACACTTAGATCTTTGTTCCCTTCCTTCTCCACTCTCTCCACATACTTTCTCTCACTTATTACCATTAATAATTACTTTGTAATATAGTTTAAATTTAAAACCATTGCTCTAATACAACATTCTCAATTTTCAGAGAATGAAACTCTCGTTGAGAGACATTAAATGATTCAAATCTACTTGGTTGCAAAGTCAAATGTAAGACAAAGATGGTGAGAACCATGAAGGATTGCTCACACTGAGACCAGGTGAAAGTGCAGTGTGGTATTTAGTCAGGAATTTAATTAATTTGGTAAAATATTTGTTAGACAAGCAAAATTGGACTCAAATGTGTGAATTCTTTAAGAAGGTATTTTCAGCTAAATTTTACGAATTATTCTAAAACTAGATTCCCTACAATGAAATGAATCACCTTACATGACAATGAATGCCTGTATTTTTGGTGTATCACTGTGGATGATAAAATACGATAAAATTCCAACAGTGCCTTGAAAGCAATCATTACTTTGAAGTGAAGATTCTTCTGGAAGACTCTAAGGTGAGAAGATGACAGCTCCTGGCTCCAGGTCAGATGACCCGTGAGAGATCTCCATTTCTGCCACTGCTTAATTCTTTTATCTGGAGCAAATCACTTATTTTACTTCACTAGAATATTATGATGATCGCTTGAGGTTGTACATGTAAATCATAAGAATATTTGTACTATACTTAACAATTTGAAATTTTTATTTAGTCACCCAACACTCTATTGAATATATTATTATTTAAAATAATTAGTATGGAACTTAAAAGATTTTGAGTGTTTGAGCCACTGCAAGAGTATAACAATAACAAGAATGACTACAAAAGCTTCCCTCATCCTTTCTTTATAAATGAATTCTGAGGACATATACTGGGAGATTCTCTTTCAATCTCTGGAATTTTGTTAACTCCCAATCCCTGTTGCTAAATTAGTAGTCTAACCTATGCAGCTAATGAATAACACAATAAGGTGATGAAAGGTTTATCATCATCTTTACCTCATTGCCCTTATTTTTTTGATTTCCTAGAGGTATCGTCTCCAGCACAAATCAGCACTAATAAGCACAGCACTCGAGTTTGTTGGAAGGGTAGGGATTTATACCTGTGTGTAAATATGATCCTGTCCTTTAGAAATTATAGGAAGGACAGAGCAAGATGAGAGGAGTTTTTACTCTTTTAAATCTAGAAACATGGAAAAAAGAAGGAAGGAAGGAGGGAAGGAAGGAAGGGAAGAAAAGGAAGGAAAGGAAGGAAGGGAGAGAGGGAGAAATGGAAGGGACAGAGGGAGGGAGGGAGGCAGGGAAGAGAAAAGCAAAAAAAAAAAAAACATTTAACAAAAGAGAACTTGAAGAGGCTTGTTTTTACAAATGCATGAAATTAAATGTTTATTTTTCTCCAGTGTGCAAAAATGAAGCCCAGCATGTAAGGATTAGCTCAAATTTATTTGAAGGCACCAGTCTTTTTATGAATGATCTCTCAAAGAGAAAACACGATATGTTCTGGCACCAGGAAGACATTGCCAGGAAGCATATTGAGCAATTTACTCTCAAAGTAGGAAATATTCACTAGATCCAAATACCAAGTAGGACATGTTCATGCACAGACTTGATCCTGACGCTGCTGAACCTTATCTCTATCTGGTCTTAATTCAGGTGTTGCTTACAGCATTGCCTCTCAGCTTTATCCCTGGTAGATATTAGCTCAATATATTAACACAGTGCAAATTAAATTTGTTATCTAGTCCTTTAGGAACACATAGAAAAACTGTAAACAGAAGAAAATCAATAATTTAATTATTTAGTCAATTATAAGCTGTTTGTGCAATATGTGAAAATAGATAAAAACTGCCACTGATCAAACTAACAGTTTGTAATAAAACATATTACAGTAGCATTCTATAAAAGAAAAGAAGAATTTTATCTGTAGAAAATTCCTAGAATAATCAAAACTTTATCTGATTTTTTGCTGGAAGAAAAAGTAACGAAAAAAACCTGAAAAAAGTAATTGGATCAGTCATACAAAGGAAATATCATGAATCTCACTCTTATAAAACATTAAAACATTATGTATACTCCAGAACACTGACTTATTAATAATTAATTACCTACTAAAATTAAATTTCTAAAGATGCAACAAGATTTTACGTTCTCACTACCACATACCTACATCTTTCCAATGTGTCCTCAACAGAAAATGACCTACCCCAAAAACCAAGATCTGAGAATCATGCTTTCTGCTTTGGGAATACCCAGAGGTGTAATTATCTCGTACTGGAGAAACCACACCCTGTTTTATGTGTTGCTACTGCTCACTTGGGCCAGTTTTCCATTCTGATTTCTCCTATAGTTATCAGAACAAAGATAAGAATCAGACTATATGGTTTCCAAGGAAAAAAAATCTGACATATTTGAATATTGTGGGAAATAGATAACCTGCTTACAGAAAAATAAACATAAAATTATGTATGTTTATATAACTAAGCGATAGTAACACTGGTAACATTAGAACATGAAAATAACAGCATACTTAATGGCTTAAGATCCATTTCCTTCTTTGCACCAATTATTCTATTCCAGAAACAGATATCTATGTACGTTATAGACCAGTTCACACATGATCACAAAGTTAATGCTATGTTAACATATACTTCCATCAAATGGTCTTTAAAGGGAATTAAGTGGTCAGGATGCTGAATGTCTATAGTTCCACATTATTCAGAGTGTGCCTTAAAACTTAGTCTTCCCAGTGTATTTTTATCAATCATTTTCTCACTTCATTTCACACAGCCCCTTCTTCCAATTGGAAGGAACATAAAGTGGCAGAGCAGTAATAATCACATAAACTTGTCCATGTCATTTATTGATTCATTCACAGAAAAATACTTAGACTTCCTATTATGTGCTAGACACTGTTCTAAATGCACTGTAATAGTTAATAGAAAAAGCAGACAAGGGTCTCTGCTAGCATGGAGTTTATATTCTGCAGGAGACTTGCAATAAACAAAGATAAATTACAGAGTAAGTTAGTTGTAAGTTATTGAAAAAAAGTTGATGAAATTAAAAGAGATCAAGAATGCTTGTGGTACGGGCACAGTTTATAATTTCTAATCGTGTGTTTAGGACAGTTCTTTTTTCTTTAATCCAACAGGTACTCACTAAGCAGGTGACATTTGATCAATGAGTCGAAGAAAGTTAGTTGTAGTTCATGCGGATTAACTTGTGGAAGAGCATTTCAGGCAGAAAAACAGCCAGTGTAAAAGCCCTAAGATGTCATTGTACAGAATGTGGCTTTTACTGTGGGGGAAAGAGGAAATCATTGCAGGGTTTTGAGTAGGAGAGAAATATTAGTTGATTTACATTTTTAAATAATCACTTTGGTTGCTGTAATGAGACTCTAGAGGGAAAGTTAGAAGTAGAATGACAAGCTGGAAACTGTTAAGTAAAGCAGGCGAAAGGTAATAACGGCTTAAACTTAGATGGTAGAAGTGGAGATGGCGAGAAATGACCAGATTTCAGAAAATAAGCTATCATGAGAACAAATTTTAAAATTATGTTATTTGGATCTCATAAAGGGGACTCTAATAAATACAAAGTGGACCCTTGAGTTACTGATTCTATTATTCTGATCAATAGAATGAATGTAGTTGGAAAAATCAAAGCCAACTTCACTTGTGCATGGTCCGAAGCTTTAAAACTTTCAAATCAAATGGATTTCTTATCCTCAGAATGTGAAATCATTTTTTATTTTAAGTGATTTCCCAGTAGTTCTTATGTGGCAAGCACAATGAGAGTATAAAAGGACAAATCAGAAATAGTTTCTGTATGTTTCAGTAAAGATAAAAATTATTTAAACAAGCAAGAGAAATAGAGTGATGTTATTCTGGTGCCAGAAGTTTGAAGAGGGTACTTCAGAGAATGAAGAGGAGCGGGATGATTAGTGATAGAGGGGGAAGGTGTAAAGGGGATCTTAAAAAGGATTCTTTGGGTATGATACCCTTGAAAATGTGAATAATATTCTTAAATAATAGTCTTAAATGTGAATAATATTGTGAATAATAGTCTTTAAATGTGAATAATATTCTCTACAATGATCAGTGTATTTGGAGAGGAGAAAGGAATGTAAACAACACAGATACATGATCTGGAAGGTACTTTGAAACAAGCATAGGTAGTTTGGTGACTGAAGACAATTCTCCATGGGCTTCTCATGTTTCTTTAAATCATGCAAAAAGAAGCATTAACTGCACATTTTTTCAAAACTACTTTTTCAAGGATCCTTTTATAGCAAATAACATTAGAAGATAGAGATTGTGATTCTTTCCAGAGCAAATGGCCAGTTTGTGTATAGCACTGGAAAATAAAGATAGTGCCTTCTGGGAAAGCATGCGTATTATCCATTATAAAAGATCCGTGTTCCCTGGCTTCAGAGTTCCTCAGCTATGCTACAAGCCCACTCTGTGAGCAGCATCCACCTGGGACCCCTCCATAATGTCCCCACGGGACTTGGGGGACAAAGGAACTGATACATACTTGAAACTCACACTACCCACTGGGCCTTGATTTCTAACAAAGTTCTTTATCTCTTATATAAAGTCAGGGAAGAGTCCACGTGACCATTCTCACTTCTGACACCAATGTAAAGTTTCGGGGTCACTCAGACTACCCTGAGTTTTGAACATTTTCTGAAAGGACTCACAGAACTCACTGAAAGCAGCTATATATATTGTGGTCTATTACAGCAAAAATAAAAATAGAGATTAAAATCAGCCAAGAGAAGACAGGCATGGGGCAGAGTCCAAGAGCACTCCAAACATAGGGCTTCCAGTTGTTTCTTACCAGGGGATTCACAGACAGCATTCACGCCTCCAGTAATGATGTGTAATGATATGCACATATTGCCAACCTGGGCCTTGGTGCCAAAGTCTTTACTGAGGTTGCACCATGTTGATATGGTTTACTGCCCATGTGGTTGATCTCAGTCTCCAGGTCCTCTGGAAATCTAGATAATACAACACGACCCAAAATCCCCACTATAAAGTAGGTTGTTACACTGTCTGGTATGTTCCAATGCCCCAGGTAAACGAAGATACTTTAATCTGGCAGCACATTCCAAGTGCTTAGAGATTACCTACAAGGAGCTGAGGGAAAAGCCAGACCTCTGTTTGCACAAGGTTAAATTCTTTACTGTACACTCTAGCCTGGGGCTCTTATGTTTTAGGCCAATAGCCATGAAACTGTGGCAGGCTAACTTAGCTTGCAAATAGGGTAAAATCTCAGACCCTACACAGTTTTTGACAGGAATATAAAGAAGAATTTACTACAAAATATGCCTAGGAAAAAAGCTAACCAAGGGCCATGTCATGGATTCTTTTTATCCTTACTAAAAGGTTGAATTTTATTCTTCAGTTCGTTAAAGTTGTATGTATTTAGAGACATCAGTCCACATTAGAAATATTTTTCTTAAGCATCACATAACACTTAATATGTATATAGGGACATATATAGAAATATATAATCATTATTTATATACACCCTATGTGTATATATGTATAGCCATATATACAATGGCAAAGTTTGCAAGTAATTAGAATTATTCAAGTTTATGAGTTTTTAGAGAGAATATTCTAGAAAGCTAGGAGTGAAGACATTGAAGATGTTGGCAAGAAAGATATTGATTAATGATCAATTATCAGCTGAATCAGGGAGTCATGAAGGGATGCCTTCTAATATTAGGGTAGAAAAGCAAGGGTGCATGGTGATAGAAGACAAAGGTCAGATATGAAAGGAATAAAGGAGGGAGATATGGACTGACAGAAGAATAATGAAATATTGATTTGCTAGAGTTTAGCACTTCATAAATGGTTCAATTAAACTAATAACAAAATTTACTTCAAGAGAGTTGGTTCCAAGTTAAGATTGACTATGAGCAAAATTTTAGGCTGAAAAGAGCACAGTAAATTTGGAACCAGCATAAGACATATACATGTGAGACATTATGACAAAATGCTAGAAGCCAAAATTCTAAATGAATAGGGAAGAGGAAAGTTGGTAAGTGATGAGATCGAAGTGTTATATATTGTGACAAGAACCTCAAAGAAGGAAGGATAGAAAAGTAATTATCTGCAATTTTCAATTGAGAGTTGGATTGATACCTGTATTTCCCTTGTGTTGTATGAAAGATTCAACAGCTTTGACTTAAGTGGGCTTCAAGGGAAAGGTCTTTAAATTCAAAGAGATCCAGGTTTACCTATAGAAAAGAGTGAGGAGAGGGGATGTTGGGGATTCTCCGAAGAAACTAGAGACATAAGAACGTATGAATACGTGCTAACAGTAAACTTGGCTTACAACAATCACCAATGGTGTTGTGGTTAATTTTATGTGTCAACTTTTTAGGGCCACAAGGTGCCCAGATATTTGGTTAAAATTTGTTTTGGATGTTCCCGTGTGGTTGTTTCTGGATGAGATTAACATTTGAATCGGTAGACTGAGTAAAGAAGATTATCCTTCTAATGCGGGTAGTCCTTATCCAATTTATGGAAGACCTTAATAGAAAAAAAAAAGCAGGGTCAGTAAGGAATAATTCACTCTCTCTACCTGCTTCATTATCTTTGACCTGGAACATCAGTCTTGCCTTTGGATTCAGATTCAGACTGGAACTCCATGATCAGCTCTCCGAAGTCTCTTAACATACCAATTACAGATCATGGAACTTCTACTACTGGTTCTATTTCTCTAAGAACCAGACAAATAGAAATGAGGAGATGTCATCAATGGAAGGCACAATGAAAGAGAGACTGGAGAAAGAGTTACATCAAAGAAGATAAATGAGACGTCACATGGCAATGTGGAGCCAAGAATGACAGGTGTACTAAGACTGACTTTGTGTAAGCTTCTAAGCTCGTTAAGCATGTGGTCCTAGTTGCAGACTAACTCTTACTGAGTACCCAGAATTTAATCTTCATCAAAGTTCTAAATAGGATAGTACTAAAAGGATGAGCCAGTTTCCTAGATGTCATTTCCTGGTAAAATTATCTGACACAGTATCTTATTTGTCTTAGCATCAACAATAGAAAGTATAATGACTGGGTATGAAAAGGCCAAACATCTCCTGTGGCAAATGATAGAGAAATATATACTTTAAAAAGAAGCACTGCAACTAGAAGCACACATATAGCTTGATTTATTGAATAATTCAGGAATGTGATAACATCCACCTGAAATAATCAGACTAAAGAGGAATCAAAGACATTAAGTGGGGAAGCAGATTAAAATGAAAGACATTTTTCTTAAATGGGCTGTTACTAAGGAAACTGAACAATGCATCTTTCTAAGTATTTCATGTTTTCCTTCTATTTCTGCTTATATTTGAGAACCATAATGTGGCTCTTTGAATTATGTCACTACGCTACTCACAGAAGTGTGACCCCTAAGGAGAACCCGGCTTAAGCAAAAACAGATCATTAAGCATCAGGCTAACAACAAAGTGGCATTGCTTCATTTTCAGTTAGCAAATTGTCCCTGCAGACTTGACATTCCTAAGTACCTTAAGAGGTTCAAGTAAGGCCTGCCAGGGAAAGAAAAAAAGCAAAGGGAAGGATTAATAACTAACATTTAATGAAGTTCTTAACCTTTCTCGTTTCATAAAACTCTGGTGAGTCCTATGATCTTCTTATCAGGATAATGCATAAACATGCAGGCGATTACATGAAGCCAACAAACATATGAAAAAATGCTCATCATCACTGGTCATTAGAGAAATGCAAATCAAAACTACATTGAGATACCACCTCACGCCAGTTAGAATGGCGATCATTAAAAAATCTGGAAACAACAGATGCTGGAGAGGATGTGGAGAAATAGGAACTCTTTTACACTTTTGGTGGGAGTGTAAATTAGTTCAACCGTTGTGGAAAACAGTGTGGCGATTCCTCAAGGACCTAGAAATAGAAATTCCATTTGACCCAGCAATCCCATTACTGGGTATATATCCAAAGGATTATAAATCGTTCTACTATAAGGACACATGCACACGAATGTTCATTGCAGCACAGTTTACAATAGCAAAGACCCAGAACCAACCCAAATGCCCATCGATGATAGACTGGACAGGGAAAATGTGGCACATATACACCATGGAATATTATGCAGCAACCAAAAACGATGAGTTCATGTCCTTTGTAGGGACATGGATGAACCTGGAAACCATCATTCTCAGCAAACTGACACAGGAACAGAAAATCAAACAGTGCATGTTCTCACTCATAGGTGGGTGTTGAACAATGAGAACACATGGACACAGGGAGGGGAGCATCTCACATGGGGGTCATTTGGGGGGAAAAAGGGGAGGGACAGCGGGGGGTGGGGAGTTGGGGAGGGATAGCATGGGGAGAAATACCAGATATAGGTGATGGGGAGGAAGGCAGCAAATCACACTGCCATGTGTGTACCTAT
>PVKV010001870.1:0-155833 GCA_004027835.1 Alouatta palliata
GGGCATTTGGGTTGGTTCCAGGTCTTTGCTATTGTAAACTGTGCTGCAATGAACATTCGTGTGCATGTGTCCTTATAGTAGAATGATTTATAATCCTTTGGATATATACCCAGTAATGGGATTGCTGGATCAAATGGAATTTCTATTTCTAGGTCCTTGAGGAATCGCCACACTGTCTTCCACAATGGTTGAACTAATTACTAATTTACACTCCCACCAACAGTGTAAGAGTGTTCCTATTTCTCCACATCCCCTCCAGCATCTGTTGTCTCCAGATTTTTTAATGATCGCCATTCTAACTGGCGTGAGGTGGTATCTCAATGTAGTTTTGATTTGCATTTCTCTAATGACCAGTGTAGCTCTATCTTTAGTTCTTTAAGGAAACTTCCACTGTTTTCTATAGTGACTGTACTAGTCTACATTCCCACCAGCAGTGTAGAAGTGTTCCCTTTTCACCATCCACCTCAGCATCTACTGTTTTCTGATTTTTTGATCATGGCCATTCTTGCAGGAGTGAGGTGGTATCACACTGTAGTTCTGATTTGCATTTCCCTGATCATTAGTGGTGCTGAGTATTTTTTAATATGTTTGTTGGCCATTTGTATATCTTCTTTTGAGAATTGTCAACTCATGTCCTTAGCCCACTTTTGGATGGGATCATTTGTTTTTTATTGTCAATTTGTTTGAGTTTGTTGTAGATTCTGGGTAGTAGTCCTTTGTCAGATGTATAGACTTGTGAAGATTTTCTCTCACTCTGTGGGTTGTCTGTTTACTCTTCTGTGTGTTACTTTTGCCATGCAAAAGCCCTTTAGTTTAGTTAGGTCCCTGTAATTTATCTTTGATTTTATTGCATTTGCTTTTGGGTTCTTGGTCATGAAATCCTTGCCTAAGCCAATGTCTAAAATAATTTTTCCAATGTTATCTTTTGGAATTTTTATAGTTTCATGTCTTAGGTTTAAGTCCTTAGTCAATCTTGAGTTTATTTTTGTATAAGGTGAGACATGAGAATCCAATTTCATTCACCTACATGTGACTTTCCAATTATCGCAGCACCGTTTGTTATAAAGGGTGTCCTTTCCCCACTTCTATGTTTTTGTTTGCTTTGTCCAAGATCAGTTGGCTGTTAAGTATTTGGGTTAATTTCTGGGTTCTCTATTCTGTTCCATTGGTTGATGTACCTATTTTGTACCAATACCATGCTGTTTCAGTGACTATGGCCTTATTGTATAGTTTGAAATTGGGTAGTGTGATATTTCCAGATTGGTTCTTTTTGCTTAATCTTGCTTTGACTATGCAGGCTTTTTTTTTTTTTTTTTATTCAATATGAATTTTAGGACAGTTTTTTTTTTCTAGTTCTGTTTTTTCATTATTCTGTGAAGAATTATGGTGGTATTTTGATGGGGATTGCATTGAATTTGTAGATTGCTTTGGCAGTATGGTAATTTTCACAATATTGATTCTACCCATCCATGAGCATGGGCTGTGTTTCCATTTGTTTGTGTTGTCTATGTTTTCTATTAGCAGTGCTTTGTAGTTTTCTTTGTAGAGGTCTTTCAATTCCTTAGGTATATTTTTAAGTTGTTGTTGTTGTTGTTGTTTTGCAGCTAATATAAAAGAGGTTGAGTTCTTGATTTGATTATCTACCTGGTGATTGTTGCCGTATAGAAGAGCTACTGATTTGTGCACATTAATCATGCATCCAAAAACTTTGCTGAATTCTTTGTTCATTTCTAGTAACTTTCTGGAGGAGTCCTTAGGGTTTTCAAAGTGAACTATCACATCATCAGCAAACAGAGACAATTTGACTTCCTCTTTACTGACTGGGATGTCCTTTTTTCTTTCTTTTCTTTCTCTTTCCTTTCTTTTCTTTCTTTCTCTTGTCTGATTGCTCTGGCTAGGAATTCCACTACTATGTTGAAGAGGAATGGTGACAGGGGCATCCTTGTCTTGTTCCAGTTCTCAAAGGGAGCGCTTTTGACTTTTCCCCATTCAGTATTATGTTGACTGAGGTTTTGTCATAGTTTATTACAGTAAGGTATGTTTCTTGTATGCCAATTTGCTGAGAGTTTTAATCATAAAGAGATGCTGGATTTTGTCTAATGCATATTCTGCATCCACTGAAATGATCATATGATTTTTAATTCTGTTAATGTGTTGTATTCCATTTATTGACTAGTGTATATTAAACCATCCTGCATCCCTGTTATGAAACCCACTGGATCACGGTGTATTATCTTTTTGATATGTTGTCAAATTCAATTAATGAATATTTTGTTAAGGATTTTAGCATTAATGTTCATCAAGGATATTGATCTGTGGTTTTCTTTTCTGGTTAGGTCCTTTCCTGGTTTGAGTATGAAGGTGATGCTGGCTTCACAGAATGAATTAGGAAGTGTTCCTTCTTTCTCTATCTTGTGGGTTAGTGTCAAAAGGATTGGTACTGATTCTTTGAATGTTTGGTGGAGTTCTGCTGTGAATCCATCTGGTCCTAGACATTTTTTATTGGTAATTTTTAAATTACCATTTCAATCTCACTGCTTGTTATTGGTGTGTTCAGGGTATCAAATTCTTCCTAATTTAAGCTAGGAGGGTTGCAATTTTCCAGGAATTTAGCCATCTCTTCTAGGTTTCCTACTTTGTGTGTGTAAAGGTGTTCATAGTAGCCATGAATGACCTTTTGTATTTCAGTGGTGTTGGTTGTAGTATCTCCTGTTTCATTTCTCATTGAGAATATTTGAATTTTTCTTTCTTCTTTCCTTGGTTAATCTTGCCAATAGTCTATCAATTTTATTTACCTTTTCAATGAAACCAGCTTGCTTCATTTATCTTTTGTATGTTTTTGTTTGTTTCAATTTCACTTAGTTCTGTTTTAATCTTGGTTATTTTCTTTCTTCTGATAAGTTTGGGTTTCCTTTGTTTTTGTTTCTCTAGTTCCTTGAGGTGTGACCTTAGATTGTCTGTTTGTACTCTTTCAGTCTTTTTGATGTTTAGGGCTATGAACTTTCCTCTTAGCACAGCCTTCACTGTATCCCAAAGGTTTTGATATATTGTGTCATTATTGTCATTCAGTTTGAAGAATTTTTTAATTTCCATCTTGATTTCATTTTTGACTCAATGCTTCTTTAGGAATATGTTATTTAATTTCCATGTATTTCTGTGGTTTTGAAGGTTCCTTTTGGAATTGATTTCCAGTTTTATTCCACTGTATTTTGAGAGAGTGCTTGATATAATTTCAATTTTCTTAAATGTATTGAGGCTCATTTTATGGCCTCTCATATGATCTGTCTTGGAGAAAGTTCCATGTGCTCTTGAATAGAATGTGTATGTTGTGGCTGTTGGGTGAAATGTTCTGTATATACCTGTTAAGTCCATTTCCTCTAAGGTATAGTTTAAATCTACTGTTTCTTTGTTGAATATCTATCTTGATGACCTGTCTAGTGCTGTCAGTGGAGCACCGAAATCCCCGACTATTATTGTGTTGCTGTCTATCTCACTTCTTAGGTCTATTAGTAATTGTTTTATAGGTGCATATATGTTTAGAATTGTGATATTTTCCGGTTGGACAAGGCCTTTTGTCATTAAAATGTCCTTCTGTCTCTTTTAACTGCTGTTGCTTTAAAGTTTGTTTTCTCTGATATAATAATAGCTACCCCTGCTTGCTTTTGTGTCCATAGGCATGAAATGCTTTTTTCCACCCCTTTACTTTAAGACTGTGTGAGTCCTTATGTGCTAGACAAGTCTCCTGAAGGCAGCAGATAGTTGGTTTCTGAGTTCTTATCCATTCTGCTCTTCTTTATATTTTAAGTGGAGCATTTAGGTTATTTACATTCAATGTTTATATTGAAATGTGAGATACCATTTCATTCATGGTGCTCTTTGTTGCCTGTGCACTTTATTTTTTGTTTTTGCTTTTTAACTTGTCATTTTGTTTTATAGGTCTTATAGGATTTATGCTTTAAAGAGATTCTGTTTTGATGTGTTTCCAGAATTTGTTTCAAGATTTAAAACTCCTTTTAGCAATTCTTCTCATGGTGGCTTGGTAATGGTGAATTTGCTCAGCATTTGTTTGTCTATAAAAGACTGTATCTTTCCTTCATGTATAAAGCTAAGTTTTGCTAGATACAAAATTCTTGGTTAAGTGTTTTGTTTGAGGATGCTAAAGATTGGGCCCCAATCCCTTCTAGCTTGAAAGGTTTCTCTTGAGAAATCTGCTGCTAATCTGATGTTTTCCTTTATAGGTTACCTGGTGCTTCTGTCTCAGAGTTCTCTAAGATTCTTTCCTTCATTTTAACTTTGGATAACCTGATGACAATGTGCCTAGGCAAAGATATTTTTTATGATCTTTTTTGGACTTCTTGTATTTGGATGTCTAGGTCTGTAGCAATGCTAGGGAGGTTTTCCTTGGTTATTCCCTCAAATATGTTTTCCAAGTTTTAGAATCCTCTTCTTCCTCAGGAATACTGATTATTCTTAGGTTTGGTCATTTAACATAATCACAGACCTTCTGGAGGCTTTGTTCATATTTTCTTATTCTTTTTACTTTGTGTTTGTTAGATTGGGCTAATTTGAAGACCTTGTCTTTGAGCTCTGAATAAATTCTATTGCTGAGACTTTCCAAAGCATTTCACATTTCTAAAAATGTCGCCAAAGTTTCCTGAATTTTTTATTGCTTTTCTTTAAGCTATCTATTTCCTTGAATATTTTTCCCTTTGCTTCTTTTAATTTCCCTGCATTGAGAAGGTCCCTCCCTGATCAGCCTAATAACTACCCTCCTGAATTATTTCTCTGGTCCCTCTCTTATTAGCTTAATAACAAGCCTGCTGAATTCTTTTTCAGGTAAATCAGGGATTTCTTCTTGACTTGTATTCATTGCTAGTGTGATATTTTGGGGGATATTGAAGGGCCTTGTTTTGTCATATTATCAGAGTTGTTTTTCTGGTTCCTTCTCATTTGGGTAGGTTCTGACAGGAGAGTTCTAGGGCTGCAGCTATTGTTCAGATTCTTTTGTCCCACAGGGTGTGCCCTTGATGTAGTCTCTCTTTTGGGTCAGCAGTACTGAGCTGAACTGCAGTACTGCTGTCTCTCTTTTGGGTCTAGCCACCCAGTAAGTCTACTCAGCTCTGATGAACCATCTATGGGTCTCTCGGTCGTGTATACCAGTGCTTTTCTGGTGGAGGTGGTGGGGGGTGTAATGGACTCTGTGAGGTTCTTAGCTTTGGTGGTTTAATGCTCTATTTGTATGCTATTTGGCCTCCTGCCAGGAGGTAGCACTTTCCAGAGGGCATCAGCTGTGGTATTATGGGGAGGAACCAGTGGTGGGCAGGGCCCTAAAACTCTCAAGATTATATGCCTTTTGTCTTCCACTACCAGGGTGGATAGGAAAGGATCATCAGGTGGGGGGCAGGGTTAGGCATGTCTGAGCTCAGACTCTTCTTGAGCAGGTCTTGTTGCAGCTGCTGTGGGGGATGGGGGTGAGATTCCCAGGTCACTTGTGTATCCAGGAGGATTATGGCTGCCTCTGCTGAGTCATGCAGATTGTCAGGGAAATGGGGGAAAAGTGGCAGTCACAGGCCTCACCCAGCTCCCGCACAGTTGGAGTTGCTGGTCTCTCTCCCACCATGTCCCCAGCAACAGTCCCTAGACCATTTTCAGGCTGAGAGCACTAAGGGCTTGCCCCAGGCTATCCACCTCCAAGTTGTGAAAGGAAAGGGCTGGATTTGCACCCTGCCCTGAGACTTCTCATCTGGTTCAAATTGTTAAAAGTTCAGCTAGAGATTTGCTTCTTCCTGTGTAGTTTTACCCCCTGCTCCTCTCCTGTTGGATCTCTGCGGTGCCAGGCAGGAATGACCTGCTAGGGGACCCTGTAAGCTCCCAGGGTCTTTCTGCTGCTTCCTCTGCACAGTATTTTGCTCTGCTCTCTAAATTGACTCGGCTCCAGGTAAAGTTAGAAAATTCTCCTACAAACAGACCTTCAGCTTCTCTAGTGGGGAGTGTGTGCTCGAGAGAGGAGGGTCTCCCTTTCCCACTTCCACAGTTGGGACACTCACAGTTTTGGGGGCAATCTACTAGGTCCTGCAGGAGCAGTCCTCTTCCTTCAGAGAATCTGAGTCCTCTCAGGATTGCTGGTCTCAATTTTAATGAGACAATTATGCACTGGCACAAACTTATGAGGGAAAAATGAATAATTCAGCAAAAAGCAATTGTCTCTCATTTTCTATACTAATAACTGAAGCTGCATTTGATTTTCAAAATGTAGTGAGCTTTTTCAGTTTTCCAAGCATATACTGTATTCTTCTTTCAAATGCCGGATATCACCTTTTTAACTGTAGATGCTCTTTGACTTATGATTATGTCCTCGTCAACTCACTGCAAATTGAAAATAAGTTTCTAGCCCCATGTAATTTATTAAATAGTTCACTGACAGTAAAAAACAAAATGGTTGTATGGGTACTCAAAGTACAGTTTTTACTGAATGTGTATTGCTTTTACACCGTGGTAAAGTAAAATAAATCCTAAGTCAAAGTATTGTAAGTTGGAGACCATCTGAACAATGTATCCTTGGTACTTATGTTATTGACTTTTTTCTTAATTTATCATATCATCTTTAAAAAATTCATCTTGATTAAATCTACTTTTCAATGGTCCCTAAAGACGTCAGAGCCTAAATATGTCCAGAGAAATATTTCTTATGCCAGCCTTAATTAACACAGGATCAATATTATCATTTAGTATTATAAATTTGCATATGGATGATTATAAATTTTGAATATCATAATGAAGCTCAAAAACTATGCCTATCACTGCATTCACAGAAATAACCATATATAACATTATTTCTATATTCTTTCTCCATCAGAAAGAGGACTGAATATGTTATATTCACAGAAATAACCATATATGACATTATTTCTATATTCTTTCTCCATCAGAAAAAGGACTATAATTTTCCTTTCTATTTCTCAAGGTTTGCCTTACATGTTAGAGCAAACTAAATATAGTCCTTTGACCATCTGAACAAATCATTTGAACAGATTCACATTCTATCATGAGTGTAACCTATAATTCTCCAAACGTTAAGTATTTGAAAGTATTAATGAAATCAATTACCAACATAATTTTCACCTGCAAAATATCTCAACTGGGTTTTCAAGAGATTTTATCAAATAAGTACTTAAATAAAATAAGTAAAATATATTCTTGGTTTATTACAAAGAATATTGAATCTTAAAAGTTCAAATATATAGTATTTAAATTCTGAAAGTGGTATCTTGACTACAAAGAAAAAAGATATTTAATGTGTTGTGAATTTAATTTTAATTAACCAATTAATTTAAAAATAGCAGACTTAAATGTAAATACTTTGGGTTCTATCTATAACTGTCTGTGTGACCTTTGGGAAATTATTTAATAAATTTTGTGTATATTTATTCACAGTATGAGAGGTTTGGACATGATGATCCCTAGTATGCCTTCTAGGTTTACAATATTGTGACTTTTGCCTGTTGGGTGGTAGGAGACTAAGGGAGGGGTAGATAGCAGGGTGTGGGAGGATTGGGGAGGGATAACATTAAGAGAAATATCTGATGTAGATGGCCAGGGGATGGATGCAGCAAATCACCATGGCATGTGTATATCTATGTAACAATCCTGCACAATCTGCACATGTACCCCAGAACTTAAAATATAATTTTAAAAAATATTGTGACTTTATAAAAATTTAACAAAAATAAAAATCCAACATTATGCAGTATTCTAAGTATTGAGGCAATATATGAAGCAAAAGTATTAACTCAAGTACGATTCTGAATAAATTTTATGTTGAACACTGATACCTAACCTAAAGATTTACAGATTTAATTGTATGGTTTAGGTACTCCCTGGTGGCTTATTTAATTTTTTGCATGGAGAGGAGAGGAAGAAAACTTGAGGGAGTATCTTGCAATCTGAATATTTTTCTTCCTAATAACATATTTAAAACTGGTAATTACATAAAGGGTGCTATATACACTTTGTATACATTTCTAATTTCACTTTATTTAGCCTACTATATTTAACTGTGATTTGACTTTTCTGTTTTAACAATAAACATTTTACCTAAATAGGCAAGACTAATGATCTTAACCAATAAAGTTAATATTTTTATAGTTAGGAAAAAAATGCATAAAAATGTAGAGGAAAAATATTATCTTAAAATTCTCCTAAGAATTTCTTTCTCTTTTCTGTATGATTTGTATTCTGAACTTTTTTGCAGTTGGCATTAATTGGTGATAACTGGTTGTATGTATCTGGTAATAATGATGTGATTGAGGAACTGAATGAGATTACATGAAGGGTGAGTAGTATTAATTTCAATTTTCAAATTTGTGTGTATTAAAAAATAAGCCTGATAAGAAACAAAAAGATTGTCAAATTATTAATTCCTGAGGAATACAAAAGTTTTATATTAATTTGAAATCTCTATGAGAAGTAATCTTTACATGCAGATACAATGAAGGCATCTTAACTCCCACATTCAACATGTCTCAAAGTCTTTGAGTACATTTATTTACATTCTAGTCTATCTGAATAGTTAAGTAGATGAGGGATTGTAGCTTGTATAGTTGGAAACTAGTGGTAACAATTCTTCTTCCAAGATAACCTACACCTGTTATAAAAAGCTAATTAAATTGCTATTTTGGATCTACCAGCCAAACAACCTTTAATAAAATCTGTTACCTTTTTGAGTCTCTACTGCCTTATCCACTTAAAGAAGATTCTAATAGAAATTTCCAAAATGTTCCTTTTTTAGCACTTTTTAATTATCAGAGAAGATCAAAGGAGCCTAAATATTAAAAATAATTAAAAATAAAAACAAGATATGCTAGTAGGTAGAAGATAATCTGAATCATTAAGACTTCATTTAATATGAAGTAATATGAGAGAAAGAAAATCTAGACCATGAAGATACATGGCAATTTTGACCTGTGGAGAAGCCATCAGTGAAAACTAAGTGAAGCAATGAAGATGCAACAGAGGAAAATTCTCTGAAGAGGCAGAAAAAAAGTAATACATATATTAAATGGTGAAGACAGAGAAGCATATGAAATAGATGAAAAGGAATATTTAGATTTTTGCCTCTAAAGACAACAAGGTAGACTTAAAAGTTGGAATAAAGTACAACATGGAGGATCTTCCAGCTCTGTATGTTTAAGGGGAGCTGTAAGTGGCTTCTTCAGTAAAATAGTTATTAGACTCCTTGGCGGTCTGCTTCTGCTCCCTTTGTCAGAAGTGATCATAAGACTGCAAATACTAGAACAAAATTAGGTTGTAGAAAACTGAAACCAAATATTAGAGGGAAGAAAGTAATAAAAGAATCCATACATCTTAGTCAAGAAACATGATTTGCTTCTAGTCTAAGAAAGTGTACAAATTCAATAACTGTGGCATGTTACTATACTCTGAGAAATCATGAAGGAGATACAAAGAATGGATATGGGAAAGTGACCTTCCTGTTTTTGAAACAGGGAAGGTCCATTTCATAATCCACAGGCCAGTGAGCATGACAGAGAATTAAAATTAAGACAAAAGCATTTTTGTGAGTACCTACAATAGGAAGAAGTGAGCAACAGACTTCGCGTGTTATCACTAAACTCAATAATATAAAGCATTGTATAACACTTTATATCATTGTGTAGGACTGATGCTTAATCCACTGTGTAGGATTTGTCTGATATATAATCCTTTAGAGGTTTATAAGGTTGAAGCTCTAAAGCCTTATATATCTGACAAATCCTACAGAGTTAATAAGTCATAATGCCTGACCTGTAATCTGGTTCTCTTCACTGCAAATCCCATGCTCTGTCTACAACTTCTAATATCAGGAAGTATCCTGGTGTTAGAATGTTAAGTTTATTACTCTGGAGACATCAAAAACAACTTACAACTTTTCTTTTTAAAATACATCATAGACTGTCAGTTTCCTATTGCTGTGTAACAAACCAGCATGAAAATGAATGTTTTAAAACAATGACCATTCATTTAGGTAATAATTATTTAAGTCTGCATTTTAGGCTGGGATCATCAGATTAATTGTTCTAATCTCAGCTGATCTCCTTCTTGAATCTGCAGTCAGGAGGGAACTCTGCTTCTTGGTGTTTACCTATTTTTGGCTGGGAAAACAGTGGTGGACTGGACACCTCGGACATGGAAACCTTGTTATCTACCTGGCTAGACTAGGCTCAAAAGTTTTTGAGAGAAAAGAGGAAACATGAATGATCTTGTCTAAGTCTGTCCCTTCTTCTGTAACAAAAATACCACAGACTGGATAATTCATAAATTACAGAAATTTATTTCTCAGTGTTCTGGAGGCTGAAAAGTTCAAGATCAAACAGTCAGCAGCTCTGGTGACTTGTGAGAGCCTAGTTATTGTTACTGAAATGGCACTTTGAACACAGACCTCACGTAGTGGAAGGACAAAAAGGACAAAAGAGGATAGCCAGTTCCCTTTACTTCTTTTAAAGTAGCATCAATCCCATTCAATGAGTGTATAGCCTTATGACATAATCACATCCCAAAACCCCACTTTCTAACACCATCACCTTTGTGTTTAACTTGCAACATATGAATTTTGGAGAGACACATACATTGAAATCATAGCAGATGCTCGAGGTTAGGCTCAGGACTACAGCATCACTTTCACTGAATCGCCTTAGCCAAAACAAGTCTCAAAGTCAGTCTGTTTTGTTCATCCCCTCTTCAAGCGGTCAATGAGAAAGGAATTCCTGTCCTAGGTTATACCTAAACACGCAACGTCTGAGTCCCGATAGATGAGCTTGATGGCAGTTTAGTGATCATGTATACTTACAGCCTGGGGGAAGAGGAAACCACGTTACATAGGGACACATGGGAGGTGATTTCTGGGTCACAGGGAACCAAATGAGTCTGTGGACAGCAATGTTCATAGGAGTACCTTTTGCTTCCCAAGGGAGAATGTAACTGGTTTGTTTGAGTCATTTTGCAAGCTAGAAGGAAGGTGAAGCTCATTAGATTGAAAACCTGGTAGAGTGAACCTGGTCTGGCTGATAAGGGAACTGGTTGGTTAGACTGAGAGACTTGCCTATTTGGTAGGAAGTATATCTGGCAAAAATTGGGGAACTCGTGGTAGGGTGTTGGGTCCCTGTGAGACTCAAAGATATTAAGAGAGCACTTAATTGCATATAACTTTCAACCTTACACCACACAGCCCAGATTGAATGGGTAGAGAAATAAACTTCATTTGTGTAGTGGCTGTGTTCCACTGATTTATCTAAACTGATACCATGTATGGCAGAATTCTCTTTCCTGCATGGATCTCGGCAAAGACTGGCTACTAGAGAAAATTTGCATTGGACCTAGAAGGTGAAAGTGAAGCAGCAGCCATATTAGTACTAGGTATGTGGCTGTAAGACAGATACTTTTGTAGCATTGTAGCAAATGCAAATTGTCACAGATCAGCTGGCTTACCTGTCGAACTACCTGTAGAGACATAGCCAGGCCTACATTTCCTCCAGGTTTTATGAATCTCTGTCAAAAACTGTGAAAGATCTTAGATTTTACCCACCTTGCAGTCTAACAAATTAGCCTACTACAATTTCGTGGAGGCTGACAGGAGACATGAAACTCTTGGATCAGAATCAAAGGGCTTTATTATTTAGGACACAACAAGCAGCATACACTTTATGTTTTTGCTGGTTCTCCTCATTTTCCAAAATCCACACAGTCAGCCTGGAGCTGTCCAGGTTGATACTGTACATTGAAATTGAGAAATACCAATTCTGTGAAGAAGGTCATTGGTAGCTTGATGGGGATAGCGTTGAATCTATAGATTACTTTGGGCAGTATGGCCATTTTCACGATATTGATTCTTCCTAATGATGATCATGGAATGTTTCTCCATCTGTTTGTATCCTCTTTTATTTCATTGAGCAGTGGTTTGTAGTTCTCCTTGAAGAGGTCCTTTACATCCTTTGTTAGTTGTATTCCTAGGTATTATATTCTCTTTGTAGCAATTGTGAATGGGAGTTCGCTCTTGATTTGGCTCTCTGTTTGTCTGTTATTGGTATATAGGAATGCTTGTGATTTCTGCACATTGATTTTGTATCCTGAGACTTTGGCGAAGTTGCTTATCAGTTTGAGAAGATTTTGGGCTGAGGGCGATGAGGTCTTCTAGATATACAATCATATTGTCTGCAAATAGAGACAGTTTGACTTCCTCCTTTCCTAATTGAATATGCTTTATTTCTTTTTCTTGCCTGATTTCTCTAGATAGAATTTCCAATACTACATTGAATAGGAGTGGTGAGAGAGGGCATCTTTGTCTAGTGCCTGATTTCAAAGGGAATTATTCCAGCTTTTGCCCGTTTTGTGTGATATTGGCTGTAGCTTTGTCATATATAGCTTTTATCATTTTATGATATGCGCTTTGAAAGGCCTAATATGTTAAAGGAGCCACAAGCAAACATTCCCAACCTATGCACAGAAGAAAACAGTATTTTTATTAGTTAGCAAACAAATATGCTCTTTGCCCTGAGAGGAGAAACTGTGTTTTCCAAGGCAGTTCATTACACACACATTCTTGATAAAATAGTCTGGAACTAAAGTCATCTACCTCTCCTCACAAAATGTGCAGAAATTTAAGTGACCCAACAGTCCTTTTCTTCACAACAATCTCCTCCTTCAGCTTGTCCCACTCCCTCCTAGAGAAAGTATTTAGCTTCCTAGTGAAGGGTGCCAACTTCTCTTACAGGTTACCTATTTCGTCACATTTGATGCTTGGAGAATGTGAGAAGCAGTGTTGCTTCCAGTTTGCACTTGCAGGCTCCAGTTAGTACTCATAGTTTCCAAGTTGGTCCTTCTTCTCCCACAGTACAAGGCCATCTTCCTAACTGCCTGGCAGCAGGCACGAAAGCAAGTGGTATACATACTACTATGGGTTGAATGTGTCCCCTAAATTTTGCCTGTTAAAAACTGCCAGATATAGGTGATGGGGAGGAAGGCAGCAAATCACATTGCCATGTGTGTACCTATGCAACAATCTTGCATGTTCTTCACATGTACCCCAAAATCTAAAATGCAATAAAAAAAAAAGAAAAAAAAAACTTAATCTCCAAATTCATATGTTGATGGCATTTAAAGGTGGGGAATTTGAGAGTTAATTAGTATTTGATAAGCTCATCAGGTGAGTCCCTCATGATAGGACTAGTAGCTTAAGAAAAGGAAGAGCGACTGAGCTGGCACACTCTTGCCCTCCCATCATGTGATGCCCTCTACCATGTTATGATGTGGCACAAAAGCCCATCACAAAATACAGCCCTCAATGTTGGACTTTGCAGCCTCCAGAACTGTAAGAAATAAATTTATTTTCTTTACAAACTCCCCAGTTTGTGGTATGTGTCACAGCAACAGAAGACAAAGGAAGACACATAACGTTGTTTAACCAGCTCCCACAACAGCCTTTGGTTCAATGTTATTTAATAAATCCCCTATTCCATAGCAACCCTACTATTTTCTTTTCTCCCATCAATTCCTGATTGATATAAATATTAATAGGAGGAGTTACAAAGTCAAATTTCAAAGGTGTTGCTACAGAGAGAGTTTGAGATGTGTACCACAGGCTAAGAAGAAAGGATTAACGTTTTCTTTGCAGCTCCAGGTACTAGCATTAAGTCAATAGACTTATAGCATGACTAATTTCAACACAATTAATATGAAATTTTCTAAAAGCCAAAGCCATTCAAAGATGAAACTTGCTCCTAGAAACTAGTGAGTGCCTTCTACTTCAAAGTCTTCAGGTTTATTTTGAATTAGTATTTAGCAAGGATATAACAGAAAAGAAGTAAACATCTGTTATGTCATGTACATCTCTCAAAATATCAAGCACAGGCCAGGAGCAGTGGCTTACACCTCTAATTCCAGCTGAATTTTGGGAGGCTCAGATGGGATAGTCACTTGAGCTAAGGAGTTCAAGAGCAGCATGGGCAACATATCTCTAAATATAAAACAATTTTAAAAATTATCTAGGTGTGGTGGCTCATGACTGTAGTCCAAGCTACTTGGAAGGCTGAGGTGGTAGGACTGTTTGACCCTAAGAGGTTGAGGCTGCAGTGAGCCATGATTGTGCCAGTGTACTCCAGCATGGGCAACAGAGGAAGACTCTGTCCCAGAAAAAGAAGAAAAAAAGTTCAAGCATCAAGAAGAATTATACAAAAACCAATGTCTGGAAAATAGTAGACAAGAATCAGTTTGAGTCCAAGAAATAAGAGATAGTGACAACTGATGTCAGGTTCAACCCTATGGCTCTAGGATAAACTATAAAAAGCTGAGGCATCAGAGGTGTTGGCAGACAAATGATGTTGAGGAAAAATAATTAGCCATGCAAGAGGATGAAAAAGACAGAATTCTAATAAAAGAAAATAAAGAAAGCCACGCCCATAGGCAAAATATTTTTGTTAAATGAAAAACTTATAAAAACATGATTAACATCTATTTATAAATCTACCACAAGAATATGCAGTTATGCATTGTATGACATTTCAGTCAATGATGCACTACGTATTCAGTGATGGTGTCACAAGATTATAGTAGAAATATATTTTTACTGATCCCTTTGTATGTTTATGTACGTTAAGGTACACAAATATCACTGTGTTACAAATGCCTAGAGTATCCAGTTTAGTAACATGCTACACAGGTTTGTAGCTTAGGAGCAATAGGCTATACCATAGAGCCTGAGTACATATAACAAATACCATTCAGGACATGGGCACGGGCAAGGACTTCATGACTAAAACACCAAAAGCAATGGCAACAAAATCCAAAACAGACAAATGGGATCTAATTAAACTTAAGAGCTTCTGCACAGCAAAAGAAACTATCATTAGAGTGAACCAGCAACCAACAGAATGGGAAAAAGTTTTTGCAATCTACCCATCTGACAAATGGCTAATATCCAGAACCTATAAGGAATTTAAATTTACAAGAAAAAACAAACAACCCCATCAAAAGGTGGGCAAAGATTTGAAGAGGCACTTTTCAAAAGAAGACATTCATGCAGCCAACACACAAATTTAAAAAAGCTCATCATCACTGGTAATTAGAGAAATGCAAATCAAAACCACATGAAGATACCATCTCACACCAGTTAGAATGGTGATTATTAAAAAATCAGGAGACAACAGATGCTGGAGATGATGTGGAGAAATAGGAATGCTTTTACACTGTTAGTGGGAGTGTAAATTAGTTCAACCATTGTGGAAGACAGTGTGGCGATTCCTCAAGGATCTAGAACTAGAAATAATTTGACCCAGCAATCCCATTACTAGGTATATACCCAAAGGATTATAAATCATTCCATTATAAAGACACATGCACACGTATGTTTACTGTGGCACTGTTCACAATAGCAAAGACTTGGAACCAACCCAAATACCCATCAATGATAAGTGTGTGTTACAGCATATAGATAAAGAAAATGTGGCACATATACACCATAGAATACTAGGCAGCCATAAAAAAGAATGAGTTCATGTCCTTTTCAGGGACATGGATAAAGCTGGAAACCATCGTTTTCAGCAAACTGACACAAGAGCAGAAAACCAAACACCGCATGTTCTCACTCATAAGTGGGTGCTGAACAATGAGAACACATGGACATAGGGGGACATCACACACTGGGGCTTGTCAGGGGGTGGGGGTAGGGGAGGGATAGCATTAGGAGAAATACCTAATGTAGGTGATAGGGGCATGAAGGCAGTAAATCACCATGGCACGTGCATACCTATGTAACAAACCTGCACATACTGCACATGTGCCCCAGAACTTAAAGTATAATACAAATAAATAAATAAATCTTGATGTTTATTGAAAAAAAAAGACAGTACACTCTTATGATATACACAAAAGGACAAAATCTACTAACAGTATATTTCTCAGACTACATTCCTGTTGTTAGGTGATTCATGACCATATATTTCCCTTCAGATATTCTTCTACAAAAATATTATTATACTATATATATTTTGAGACAATTGTCACTATAAGATAGGGATCATTGTATAGCCTCTTCCCCAACTGATGAATGATGCCAATTTAATCATGTGTCAACATGTTAACCATATATCATTAGTTCTATTAAGTGATGCAATAATGAATGTTTTAAAAGTAGCTGTTTTTCATGGTGTAGATTATTGCCACCATGAGGTATTTCAAGCTAAATCAGTCTTCTACTAATTTTTATGAAATTACTTTGTGATTACTTTGGTAGAATACTTTGTTTCTGTGTTACTGGACTCATCGGTTCCGAAGTGTGTTTGGTCAATGCTTTGAGGATTTTTGGGTAGAGAGGATGGCACAGTGGTTAAGAATCTCAGATCTATAACCCCACAGATTAGGTCTGAATCCTGACATAGTAATGTATTGTCTGTGTACTCTTAGACACATTGTTCAATGTCTTACTTCAATTATTTCCTCATTTATAAATTTGAACTTACATAAAATGATTGCTGAGAGAGATTAAACTGGTTATTAAGACAGTGAGACAGTAGCGGGTGCAGAGTAAAAATTTTAGCAATTTTAAATATTTTTTGATAACTTTGCATCTTATTTTTTTCATTACCTTGTTACATGGGTAATGCTTAGGTTGTAATAAATTCAGTATAAATAACATAGTCAGTGTTTCTTCTTGAATTGACGATTTCTCTTATTCCAAGAGCTTTTAGTGTTTTTCCTTTTTTCTTTTCTTATATCTGTTTGTTACACTTCTGTGTTTTGGGTGCTGGCAAAAGCAAATAAAGATAAGATTCTACCTTGACTGTATTTTATAGGTAATAGTGTATAAGCATATATATTTTAAATATAATTATCCCTGTGTCTCTTTCCCTCACTTGCTCATGTACAGTATTATTTCATGTTCTATTCCTATTGACTACATTTACCAGACGTTACTGCATTGCATCAGAAGCCAGGGTTGGAGTTCATCATGAATCCTGTTATTAATAATTTATATTATTCCATTCATTAATAAATGTCTGCTGTTCCAGGTTTTTCTTTTTCCCTCAATTTGGTTATAGTTATAATTTCTCAAGGTATAAACAAACAAAGTTCAGCTATTTTTTCTTTTATTCAAATTATTTATGATTTTAATTTTCATATAGTTTTAATGGCATCCCATTTGTTTTGATGTGTAATGTGTATGTTGCCATTGTTTTTCTTAAGGCTCTAATCGCACATTTGATCTTTTCATGATTTACTAGTCATTAAGGAGAATGGTTTTCATTTCTTCAGGCTTACCGTTATTGTTCTAGAAACTTTTATAATTAATTTTTATCTACAATTTTCAAGAATGAAAACTATTGCAAATTCTGACTTTCAATCTTTTTAAATTAATATGCTTAGAGTTTATTTTTGAGTTTATTTTGATCAAATGTAATAGTATGCTTTTCTTTAGGAAGACTTGAAGTATAAAGAAAATATTTGATATGGCTTAAAATACAAAAAAAATTAAAATGTGATAAAATGAAATCTTTCTCTCCTACCTCTAATTCTCAATTACCAGATCCTCTCCTCAAAGTAAACATTATCAATGTCTTATATATCCTCCCAGAAATCATTTTATATACACCTATACATACACATATTTGCTATACATATATATACATGTGTTTATATTTTTCATGTACAAAAAGTACCATTGTTCTGTACATACCTCCATTTAAAATACATCTTGGGGAACATTCAATATGGATAAAGAATTTCTACTTAGTTCTTTTGTTCCTGGCTGAATTGGCAACATATGGATGTATCACAATATAGCCAATTATTTTCAAACATGAACATGACATCCTTTATAATATTTTGCAATTGTTAACAATGTTGTACTCATTAACCACATACCTATATCAGTGCTTATATGCATGAGTGAATCCACAGGATGAATTCCTGGAAAATGGAGTTGCTGGCCAAAGGATATCTATAATGTATAATGCTGGTTGGTATTCTCAATTGCCCTCCATACGTGTTATACCAATTTATACACTCATAAGACAGTTTACAATAAAAATGATTAGACATTTGTCTTTGAACATCTGATAGGTGATAAACTGTATATCAGCAAAGTTTCATCTTTCCTGTCTTTCTCATATTATGAGAGGTTGAATATCTTTCAATACACTTTAGAGTCCTTTTATATCCTTTCAGTTAATATCTTTTCCCAATTTTTTTATTGTGTTTAGTCTTTTTCAGGTGGGTTTATGGGTATTATTTATCTGTAGATAAACTTTATATACTTGTTTTGTAAGTTGGACATTTATAATCTCTAAATAAATTTCTAAGATATTTTGTTTTAATATGCTGTTTTTAAGTATCTTTCCATTTAAATTTAGTATTTTTTAAGAACTGAATAGATCTACCTTTACTTTTGCAATATGACTGTCATGTTACAATAGAATGTGCTCAACAATTCAGACTTTTTTTTACTAATTAGTATGCCACACATATGGTATTTCATTTTGCTTTGTAGCTTTATTCAACTATTTGCATGCCGTTGCTTGTCCGTCTTAATCATTAACAAGTACCAGGACACTCACTGTAAATTCTTTTCATATCTAATAGAATAAGTTCCTTCTTGTTGCTTTCTTTTTCAAAATTCTCCTGGACACATTTGTTATTTTATTACCTGTGTGAGTATTAAGTTCACCAAAGAATATCCTGTAGGCACTTTTTTTGAGATTGCCCTAAATTAATAGATTATTTTCAAAAGAAGTGACATCTTTATACTTCAAGTCTTCCCAAAGCAAAGCATACTACTACATTTGATCAAGATATTTTTATGTCCCTTACAAATACTTTAGTTATCTTTGTATAAATATTTCACCATTGTTAGTGTTATTTGTTTTTGCTACTTTAAATGGGTCTCTTCTTTGATTATATATTTTCAATGGCTTTTTGTATGTATGAAATTGATGGATTACTTATTACTTTTTGTCTAGACACCTTCACGATATCTTTTACTGTTTGGGCAGCTTTTCCACAAGACCTGATGTTGTGTTTCAGGCCATATCATCTGAATAAAGTGGAAATGTTCAATCTTAATTCTAATTTTTATAACTCTAATTAATTTTCTTATTTTTCCTGATCAATGTTTTTTGATAGTGGCAATAATAAACATAGCTATCCTTTTTAATTGAATGTTTCTATACACTTTCTCTTTTGCATGATGTCACCCTGGGGTTGAGATAAAAGTGGTTTGGTATAAGGAAGTATGTAAATATCTTTCTTATACAGATTTATTTACTGTAAAAATAGGTGTAGAAGTTTAACAAAGCATTATTTTCACTTACGACCTTTCTTTTATTTTTTCACATGTTGAATTACAGCATAGATTAATAAATACTAAAGCATCTTTAAATACCAGATTAAACTCACTCGTTCATGGTATATGAAATATTCTGTTTAATAATGACCTATTTAAGATTTTTCATTGTTATTTTAAGTAATTTTTATGTTACATTACCTTTAATTTTTTTGTGTGTAGACCCCATCATTTTAAGTATCATACTCACTTTAGCATTATTTGGTCAATTTCTCCTCTTTTGTTGTATTATATAATATGTTAAATAGCATGAAAATAATCTAGTCCGTTTACTTTTTCCTGGAATTACCCTGTGAAAGAGGATGGGTCTACTTCTTGTTTGATGGAATTTGTGAGATAGCTTTTGTTTGCCATCCGAAGCTAGGGAGGCTTTAATATTGTACACTATTTGCAAGCTAACAAGTCATCCTAACCTAGCTGGCTGGCTGTGAGATCAGACTTTTTTTTTTTTTTTTTACCCACAACAATAACACCAGAGTACACTCATAATGCATATTTCCCACACCCAGTTCTGCAAAGGATAACATTATGGGAGCCAGATGGTTACATTTTGTATATAGCAGAAGTAGAGAAATTATGAAACTCAAAGCTCATATAGGAGCTGCTAACCCATCTGCTCATCCTCCCATTCAATGAATAAAAAAAGAGAGACAGACAGAGATGGAGATAGAACTGGACAGGAATATAGAGACTGTTTTCTTCTGGAATGTAAATTCATCATTCCTTGGGGAAAGAGGGAAAGTTGTATACCTGGAATGTGAACATTTCTTTCCAGGGAGATTTTTTTAAAAAAAGAAGAAAAAACAAGGTTAGTCTTTGAAGAGGAACGCATGGTTCCTGGAAGAGGCAAGTGTCTCTGGGTCAATCACGTTAGAATAGAAAACAGCCATGAAGTCCTTGCTATGCCTGTGTCCTGAATGGCATTGCCTAGGTTTTCTTCTTGGGTTTTTATGGTGTTAGGTTTTATGTTTAAATTTTTAGTCCATCTGGAATTAATTTTTGTATAAGATGTAAGGAAGAGGTCCAGTTTCAGCTTTCTGCACATGTCTAGCCAGTTTTCCCAACACCATTTATCAAACAGGGAATCTTTTCCCCATTGCTTGTTTTTGTCAGGTTTGTCAAATATCAGATGGATGTAGGTGTGCAGCATTACTTCTGAGGCCTCAGTTCTGTTCCATTGGTCTATATCTCTGTTTTGGTCCCAGTACCATGCTCTTTTGATTATTGTAGACTTGTAGTATAGTTTGAAGTCAGGTAGCATGATGCCTCTAGCTTTGTTCTTTTTGCTTAGGATTGTCTTGGCTATGCGAGCTCTTTAAAGCATTGCCAATAAAAGCCAAAATAGACAAATGGAATCTAATTAAACTTAAGAGCTTCTGCACAGCAAAAGACACAGTCATTAGAGTGAACTGCAACCAAAAGAATGGCAAAAAAATTTTTGCAAGCTACCCATATGACAAAGGGCTAATATCCAGAATCTACAAAGAACTTAAACAAATAAACAAGAAATAAACAAACAATTCCATCAAAAAGTGGGCAAAGGATATGAACAGACACTTTTCAAAAGAAGACATATAAGAGTCCAACAAACACATGAAAAAATGGTCATCATCACTGGTCATTAGAGAAATGCAAATCAAAACCACATTGAGATACCATCTTACATCATTTAGAATGGCAATCATTAAAAAATCTGGAGACAACAGATGCTGGAGAGGATGTGGAGAAATAGGAACACTTTTACACTATTGGTGGGAGTGTAAATTAGTTCAACCATTGTGGAAGACAGTGTGGCTATTCCTCAAGGATCTAGAGATAGAAATACCATTTGACCCAGCAATCCCATTCCTGGGTTTATACCCAAAGGATTATAAACCATTCTATCACAAAGACACATGCAGAAGTATGTTCACTGTGGCACTATTTACAATACCAAAGACTTGGAACCAACCCATATGCCCATCAATGATAGACTGGATAAAGAAAATGTGGCACATATACACCATGGAATACTATGCAGCCATAAAAAAGAATGAGTTCATGTCCTTTGCAGGGACATAGATGGATCTGGAAACCATCATTCTCAGCAAACTGACACAAGAACAGAAAACCAAACACTACATGTTCTCACTCGTAACTGGGTGTTGAACAATGAGAACACATGGACACACAGAGGGGAACATCACACACTAGGGTCTGTTGGAGAGTGGGGGGCTAGAGGAGGGATAGCGGGGGTAGGGAGATTGGGGAGGGATAACACTAGGAGAAATACCTAATGTAGGTGATAGGGGGATGAAGGCCGCAAACCACCATGGCATGTGTATACCTATGTAACAGTCCTGCAAGATCTGCACATGTACCCCAGAACTTAAAGTAAAATAAAATAAAATAAAATAATAGCAAATAGCTTCAGAGAATGGGATGCCTTCTCTCTTTTACAGCACATTAATTTTTATTGCTCAGAAGTCCATACAGGAACACTGAGAAATTTAGGGAGTTTGCTTTCCAATAGTTTGAAAAAAATAACTTATTTTCTATTACTTTGTTTGTTTAGATTTTTTAACTCTTTTGGCATGAATTCTAGTAAGTTGTGTTTATTATTTATGTTTTCAAATTCATACCTGGTAAGATATGATTATTAATTTTATTTGTTTTCAAATTTATTTGCACAAATGTGACCAAATCATTTGTGTTGCTTCAATTTTTTTTGTTCCTATAGATATTTCATTTTTATCATTTCTTGAATACTACCGATTTTTTCCTTTTATCTTGATTTAATTAGCTAAGATTTATTTTTTCAAATAATCAACTATTGGTTGTATTTTCATGAGCTCCCTCTTTTCTAAGTAACTAATTTTTGCTCTTGTTTGAAATAATTTTTCCTTATACTTTACTTAGTTGTTCTCAGTCTAATATTTTGGTTTTAAAGACATCGCTTTTATATTGATTTTTTTCCATTGAATTGAAATATTTAGGTCTATGAATTTCTCTTGTAGTACTATTTTACCAAAATGATTTTTATACTCTTAACTTAGGCTTATTTTTTAATGTAAAGGCAAATTATTAATGTACTGTTAAGAAGAAAAGTGATAAATAAGCCCACTATTCACATGCACCTCTTGTTTTATTTTTAAATAAAAGTTTATTATTTATGGTTTAGAAATTAAAATGGTAAAAATGTAGTAAAATATAAAGTAAAAATGTATCTTTTCTACCCATCTTTAATAATTAACATCATATTTTTATTATTCCTTGCAAAAAATGTGCATACCCTAGTACCGGGGTCCCCAACCCCCACGGCCTGCTAGGAACAGGGCCACACAGCAGGAGGTGAGTGGAGGGCTAGTGAGTGAAGCTTCATCTGTATTTACAGCTGCTCCCCATGGCTTGCAATACTGCCTTAGCTCCAGCTCCTGTCAGATCAGCAGCAGCATTTGACGCTGAAAGGAGCGTGAATCTTACTGTGAACTGCTTATGCAAGGGATCTAAGTTGTGTACTCTTTATGAGAATCTAATGCCTGATGATCTGTCAATGTCTCCCATCACACCCAGTTGGGACCATCTAGCTTCAGGAAAACAAGCTCAGTAGCTCCCATTGATTCTACATTACGGTCAGTTGTATAATTATTTCATTACATATTACAGTGTAATAATAATAGAAATAAAGTGCACAATAAATATAATATGATTGAATCATCCCAAAGCTACCCCCAACACCAGGTGTGTGGAAAAATTATCTTCCATGAAATCAGTCCCTGGCTCCAAAAAGGTTGGAGACTGCTGCCCTAGTATATGTGTCTCTCTGCAGACACACCATTTTAAAACCTACACAAGGATTATATGACATATACCTCTGAAAATATCTCTTGGAAATCTTTGCATGCCAACACCTAGAATTCTACCTCATTCTTTGGAGTAGATGGATACCTACATATGTCTTTTGAACAATGGAAATTGGTAAAGAGGACCAGCACTGTCCTTTAAATGAATTAAAACAGAATTGGGAAATAACTAGACAGAGTTGTAAAATCTTACCATGTATTTTCACAGAGAAAAAGAAAGACAACCCAAGGAAGAGTAACTAAATATGATGGGATATTTGACATTTTCTAGATATTCTGAAGTTTACATTAGAAACTCATTTTTGACCAAGCATTAGGGAGAGTATTTCTTATTTCCAGTTAAAAGAGCACATTATTTTTTTAGTTCATTAATTTTTAGTGCTACTGAGCTACAATTGGATGAAGTTATCTATGCATTTTCACTATTTAGCTGTATTTCAAATCTTCGTTTCTCTCCTACATGTGAACTCTAAGTATAGACTGTTACTGTGCAAATTTCATGTTATCTCTTTTCAGGGTAAAGCATTTAATACAAATTTAGTTATAACATGACTGCATTTTTTTCTACTTGAAAAAGAAGAGAAAGGATATTTAGTTTTTTTCTTAGGATCTTAGGTTTTCTCCACTTATTTTCTCTTTCTTGGCACTACAATGTCTCCAAGGACTACCAGCACTTCACTAAATATCTACTTCTACCTAAGAAACCATGTTTTTAAGAGGCGGCTACCTCTTATTATACATAGCTTCTAGTCTTTTCCTTCCAGTCAAAGCTGTGAACTACCAGTTGCTGACTTATGTTTAGTAATTTGGCATTTATCTGCTCTTTCTTTTTATTCTGGGGGTGATTTCATTTGTGCTTTTGCTAGGTCCTTTCCTCCTCTCCTCTCTTTGTCAAAGAATGCCTTGGTTTTTATTATGCTAATTATCTGTATTTCAAGGATATGATGTTCTATGTTTACCAGTAATGAGAAGATATGTATGAAGGCTGTGCCTACGTGGTTTTATTTGTTCTTTTTGTTTTTATGGCTTTGTTTGAAAACACATAGAAAAGATTCAGAATTGGGCTATTGTGCTGACAATATTTTCAGTATATTTTGTTTTTTAAATATCTGGTTTAAGATAATAATGAATAAACCATCATGGAACTAGAGAACATAAACTTAAGCAAATGAGAAAGAACATAGCAAAAGGTAGATAAATAATGTTGCAAAAGGAGTGGCCTAATGAACTTTCTGAGAGTAGACAAATAGTGCTTCATAGTTTCAAAGAAATGACAGAATTATATACATAAAGTGAGTTAAAGGAGAAATATTAAGAAAAGATATAAAGGAGAATATAAATTTAAAGAAGAAATTATTAAAAGAAAAAATAACTACAAAAGCAATAGAAAGAAAACATTTAAGAGATGAGAAATACAATAAAAACAACAAAAGGTAGACTGAAGAAGAAAGAAAATAGAGTCAAGAAAGGATAAAACGGCTATGCCTGGTGATATCACACACAAAAAATGGAAAATCACAATTTCATTAAAATGATTTGAAAGATGATAGATCTTTCAAAGAGCAGCAGCTATTTACTCTCTGCAAAAAAGGTAAAGAATAGGAAAAGTACACCTCCACTCCTGACCTCTCTTCTCTATAGGATTTCTTTGTGTTTGCTTTGTTTTACTTTAGCATTTTTTATTACTGTCAAGTTTATATTTCACATTCTCATTAATTATAACACATGCAGTTGTTCCACCTATTTCTGTATTGAAAGATAATCTTCTGTTGTCTATTGGTTCTTCTACAATAGCTTTCCTTTGTTGAATACTTAATTTTGATTATTTTGTGGAATTTCTAAACTTTATCTTTCCTTTTCAGAATGAGCTATGAGCTCTATGAGTTTTTACACATTTCAAGATGTTTTATCTGAAAGAAAAAATACAGAAAATCACAGGGTGATGTGCAAATTGACAAAATATTTACTATACAGTTTTTCATCACCTTCCAGGTTTAAATATCATTATAGAGAAATTTAAGGCAGGCTGACATTTTTCCCATAGAGATGATTTGATTTGTTTGTCTAAGGGCCTATTGAATTATTCTTCCAATTGAATTTCAGAAATTTTAAAAAGTTATTCCTGAGTGATAATTTTCTAGCAGTTTATTTTTCTTATGTACCTTTAAAATATTTACATGAAAATCTCTATGCCTGAAAGGTTTTATTCTATTATATATTTTTATTTTGTGAGCTTAGAGTTGTGGTTTTTCTTTTAATGTTCCCAATTATGTTTATGTTGGATCTCCTTGGTCTCTCTATAACTATCATCTTTCAAATCATTTTAATGAAATTGTGGTTTTCCATTTTTTTTGTGTGTGATTTCACCAGGCATAGCCATTGTATCCTTACTTGACTCAATTTTCTTTCTTCTTGAGTCTACATTTTACTTTTATTATGTCTCTCATCTCTCAAATGTG
This sequence comes from Alouatta palliata, assembly GCA_004027835.1. Taxonomy (NCBI): domain Eukaryota; kingdom Metazoa; phylum Chordata; class Mammalia; order Primates; family Atelidae; genus Alouatta; species Alouatta palliata. The sequence goes on from PVKV010001870.1 coordinate 25,686, forward strand.
TTCTATTTCTTTTGTAGCTACTTTTTTCTTTTAATGATCTCTTCTTTAAATTAATCCCCCTTTATATCTTTTCTTAATATCTCGCCTTTAACTCATTTTATGTGAATAATTCTGCCATTTGTTTGAAACTATGAATCACTATGTCTACTCTCAGAAGAATCTTTAGGTCACTTCTTTTGCAATATTATTTATCTACCTTTTGCTTCATTCCTTTTCATTTGCTTAAGTTTATGTTCTCTAGTTCCATGATGGTTTATTCATTATTAGTATTAACTTTTGAAAAGTATCAACTCAACAGGGAAAATAATGAAGAGAGAGAATTAGGTAACGTTTTAATTTTGTTTTTGATAAAACATCGCTTCCCCAGATGATTATTGCCCTGAAAGAAGGTCTCTCCTTAATTTCAGCAAGTTAGTGGCAATTATTGAAAGAATTCAGCTGTGATAATCTTGCAATTGTTCCTTCTCCTTTTTTGCTGTCTCACAATAATCTCTGTCATATAGTTAGACTATAAAAAAATCAAAATTCAGTTTTGTAATGAGTCCAGTTTCTCTCCAATATGTTTATGCATATCTGGATCTGCTTAGACATATTTGTGTGCACACATACACACACTTTTTCCATGGTATGCCCTCGCCATTAGATATGCTCACTGTAATTTAGATTGCTAGGTGGAACCTTAAAGATGTGACAGTTACTTTACTACTTCTAGGAAAACGTACACCCACCTGAGGTTTATTGACTAACACATATGTTGTCAACATTGTACTTCATATATATTCAAATTTATGGTATGAATTATACACCACCATTTTTTCTCAAGCTGCCTTGCAGTGGCTTTTGATGACTCAGTGAGACTCCTTATTAGGTTTCTCGGCATTTCAAAGTTTGCCTCATATCTATACATTGAAATCAGTGATGAATGACTGGTTTCGTTTCACTGTCAGTTTTTGGAACCTATCTATACTCAGTTCTTTGACAACTTTTGCTACTGTCTTGCAATATTAATGAACAGATGCATGTCCATTTTAGATTCTATGACTTGACCTGATTTTAGTATTACTACTACTAAAAGCACTACTACTACTGTTTCTTAGTCAACTGCTATAATAAACTCAAAGAGCCTGTTGTCTTAAGCTCCTTTTCCCAAAATCTGTTATTTTAAAACCCTTTTAATCATTACAAACAAACATGATTTCAATACCAAAATTTACACTAGGGTTTAATTAGTATTACTTGAGTTCTTTTTAAAGTGAAAGAGAATATTTTCTTGTTGAGATAAATAAAAACTTATAAGAAATAATATAGTAAAAATACAATTTTATCATATTTAATCCCACATTATTGAAATTAAATTTAAAATAATTTACTGAAAATTTTCTCATACTACATTTCAAAAATAAAAATCCTGAAAAATGATCTTTCTTATTTAAAATTGTTTTTCATTCTTACCTCCAAGAGCAATGCAAATAAATGTTTTAACTGTGTCTACCTTTAAATGTTCCTTAAAATTGCCAGTTTTGCAGTTTATAAGGAGAAAGGCCACTTAAAATATTCACTTTAAAACAAAATTTAATAATACCCTTGTCAGCACAACAGGAAAAAGGAACAAACACTTAAGCAACCATACTAAAAGTCATTTATTTAAGTATTCATTTTCTCACAGATACAGGAAATGAAATGCAAACAAACTAAATATAGGTTTTTAATCTAGGCCTCAGCAGTCTGTACATTCAGAAAAAAAAAATGTTATTGCTTTTTCAGTGAGAACACAAAAAGTGAAATTATGAATAAAGAAATGTGTATAAATGATGAAATACTTTATTATATTTCTTAACATAAAATGTCATAAAATATAATATAGATAAATATTTTGTAGCTTTACCAGAATCTATTATAGAGCAAAAGGCCTGAAACTGGAGAAGAGATTTTTAGGGGAATCTCATTTCCTCACCAATGCCATAGCATAGTATGATTACTTGAATTACTGTGAAATTAAGTTATTTCTAAACTTTTGCTAGTTTATTTTTTCTACTGTATTTCACATTTTGTTTGATGGAGACTGGTTACTACATAAGCACAGATAGTAATAAAAATAATCATATTCTTTATTTCTAAAATTGGTAAAACAGTAAATGAGAAATAAGCCTGGAAATCAGGTAGTAGGCTTTGCCTCATGATTTATTTTCTTATTTATTGAATTTTGTAACAGTCACTGTTAAGGAACAAACACTGTCTCATTATTCCTTTCTATATTTTTGTAATTCTCAGTTACTTAGCTGAGGTTAATTGAGATGAGGAATGAGGAAATGCATGAACAGATCCACATAAATATGAAAATCATATTTTTAAAAATTATTTGTAAATATATTACTGTAAATATATGAACAGATTCCTAGCACCAATGTGTATATATGCTGTATGTGTGCGCATATGTGTGTTTGTATGTGTGTGCTCACTCATGGGTAATTTGGCATGAATTGATGTCAACTCTTGATTTTGAAAGATAATTTTGAAGTAGACAAAAATAATGCAGGCCTCCTGAAAGTAAAAAACTATTGATATTACTAGGTCTTAAGTAAGACTCTCAATAAGATGCTATTTTCATTTTCAAGAAGTATATTTAATAATTTATAAATCCTCCAACAATGAAGCATTAAAGTGTAAGTTTAAAAAAACCGTTGTTAAAATCAAAAGACACTGATGGATTTCTAGAAAAAAAAATACCAATAAGGCAAAGAGATTAATTAAATAATCATAAACCTATAAAATATTCATTCAATACATAATTAGAAAACACAATCTTTTTGATTAGAGATTTTTGAACAGATTTAGGATCTGCAGAATGGATGTATAAAGTTGGATATTATAAAAGAAAAAACAGAGAATATAATATGTCTGCTTCATGATTATTCCTCTGATTATGGAGTCAAGGATATTATATCTGAACCAGTAACTACAAGAATGGGTATAATTTCACCAGGCAGAGAAGAATGAACAAGTTATTCTAGGCTGACAAAATAGCAACAGTAAAAGCGGTAGGAGCAATAAAGAGAGGAATCACAGAACATACTGAAGTTTATAAAGGGCCCCAGATTCCAACTGCACCCCAAAAAAAGCAAGCTAAAGTTTAAGGTTATGAGTAAAGTAGAGGTCTTACAGTTTAAATGAATGAAATAATTGTGTTCTTTTGAAAAGTGTCTGTTCATATCTTTTGCCTACTTTTTAATAGGTTGTACTTGAGGGCAACAATTAGATGAAAAATAGTTTAACGTCACCGATCATTAGGGAAATGCAAATCAAAACCACAATGAAATATCATCTCACAAGAGTCAGAATGGCTACTATTAAAAAGTCAACCAATAACAGAAGCTGGTGAGTTTGTGGAGAAAAGAGAACACTTATACAGTGTTGGTAAGACTGTAAAGGAGTTTAACCATTTTGGAAAGCAGTGTGATCCCTCAAAGAGCTGAAAAAAGAACTACCATTCAACCCAGCAATCCCATGACTGAGTATATGCCCAAAGGAATATAAATCATTCTACTGTAAAGACATACGCATATATATGTTCATTGCAGCACTGTTCACAATAGCAAAGACACAGAATCAACCTAAATGTCCATCAATAACATATTGGATAAAGAAAATGTGGTACATATATACCATAGAATACTATGCAGCCATAAAAAATAACAAGATCACGTCCTTTGTGGGAAAACGAATGGAGCTATAGGCCATTATCCTTAGCAAACTAATGTAGGAATAGGAAAAAAAAAAAAAAACACATGTTCTCAATTATAAGTAAGAGCTAAATGATGGGAATGCATGGACACATAGAAACAACAGACACTGGAGCCTACTTGAAAGTGGAGGCTGGATCAGGAAAAATAACTAGTGGGTACTAGGCTTAATTCCTGAATGATGAAATAATCTATACAGCAACCCCTCCATGACAAAGTTTACCTATATAACAAATCTGCACATGTACCCCTGAACTGAAAATAAAAGTTTAATTAAAAACAAAGTTCTTAGAATGGTAACCACCATATGATATGGTGTAATGAATATTAACTATTACTATTTCTTTTGATCTTAGACTTAGGAAAACTTTCTCCATCTCAATATGATGAGAATTTAATCCATTTAAAAGTTACTCTTGTAGATAGTGTGAGCAAGAAGTAAAATTGTATTATTTTTCCCAGTGAATAGAGAGTTGTTCCAATAGTATTTACAGTGTATCCCATTCTTTTCACACTAATGTGAACAATCATTTTATTTAACTTATGAATTCCTATATACAAAATGATTTCTATGCACAGATGGGTCACTTGCTGTATATGTTTATTCCTCTTCTAATACTTTCTAATTGCAAATTTAATAGTTTCTCTCCAACTCTAATCCTGTCATAATTATTGGTAACTTCAATATTCAAATAGTTCATTTTGTGATACCTCAGTGCTATAGTTTGAATGTGTTTGTCCCCTAGAAAATTCATAGGCTGAAACCTAATCCACCCAGTGTTATAACGTTGGAAGGTATGGCCTTTAGGAGGTAGTTAAGTCACAAAGGCAGAGCCCTCATGAATGGATTAATGCATTTATAAAAAGGGCTTGAAAAAGTGGATTCACTCCCTCTCACCCTGTCACTTTCTACTACTTGATGACACAGCAAGAAGGTCCAAGCAAGATGTTGGCATCTTGATCTTGGACTTCCCAGCCTTCAGAACTGTAAGCCAACAAATTATTATTTATTGTACATATATATATACATATATATATATACACACACACACACACACATACACAAATAATATATATATAAATTTATTTATTTTGTGTGTGTATATATATATATATACACACACACACACACACACACAAACACACACACAACGTATGTATATATAAACCATGAAAGTGCTTACTAAATAAATAGGGAAGATGAAGTTTAATTTAAAAGGAAGTAAAAGTTTGTTTTCTATGTTGTATTTGAGGAATCAAGAGATCATATACTTGAAATGTCCAGCAATTAATTAGCAATTCAAATTCAGAAATAAATAAGTGAACATCAGCTATTTTGTCATAAATATCACTCTGTAAGATTATACTTTTTAAACTATTTTTCAAAATTCTTATTAAAAATTTATTTGACAGTAATGTTCATGAAAATGACATTTGTTGAGGCTTTGTGAACCAATGAAATAGACAAAACTATTGATCAGTAAATCTTGTGCATTTAGACAGGTATGTCTCAAGGGAAGATGCCAAAGAGAAGGCATAGAAATAATCATCAAAGATAGTGGAGAACTGAGAGTGCTTGTTGCTCTGTAATAAACTTGAGAAGATAATATCTAACCAGGTGAAATCAATACCTTCAGATGTTGTGGAGACATCCCTCAAGAAGATAGAAATTGAAGACAAGAAGTCATCAATACCATGTCAGGTGAAGTGATTGATGATGAAATAGAGGTGATGAGTTTATTCTACTTTTTTTATTAAGCTTTGAAGGAAAGAAATGGCAATTTTAAGATAAACTTCTTCAGAAGTTCAGTTATAATGTTAATCTATTCATAGAAAATAGAAGTAAGCACAACTCATCAGCCATATTAGTCTCTTTAGCACTTCAGTGACCTGAAAATCCATTCCACTTCAGCCACCCCATCCAATTGCAAAACATTCCATTCTGTCATCTCCCTCAACAGCTCTATTTAAATGCTAAACATAAACTCATTCTTTTGCCAAAAAGACTGTTTCTCTTCTGATTCTCATTTCACTTATTTTTTTATCAACAAGGACACTCCTAATTCCCCTCTGTATATCAGTCTCTTCTAATCTGTATTTTTAACCTTAGTCATGTAAGATATCTAACACATCAGGCAAAATATCACAGGCTCCATTTCTTCATTTTCTATTATTTCACTCAGTTTTTAAAATGTACCCACTTGATTAAACCAATGCTTCTTCTCTACACTTTGGCATAGGATGTTGTAAAAATTACACAGTAGCAAAATTTTATAGCATGAAGAAGAAAATTAAAGCTTCCAAAGCCAACTTCAGAACTGCCTCCTGATCTTAGGTTTCTAAAATCATATTTTTCTTATTTGTACAAACAACAAATTTTATTTCTATGAATTTATTCAACATAGTATCTTGAATGCCCTTTTCACTCTTCACTGCCTTATCATTCAGATTCTTTCTAGTCAAAATTTGAGTTTTCTTTTCTTAACTTATTTAGTCCTCACACAATGCTTGATGGTTCTTTCCTTAAATGTCCCTGTGTAGCTCTCCTCATAACCCTAGGGCAGGAAGCCCTCTCTTATCAATGAGAGAAAGAGTTAATGATCAAAACAAGATGGCACATATAAACAGAAAAATCAACTCAATAGCCATGGGAGAAACTTTTAATAAAATCCAACATCCTTTCACAATAAAAGACCCTCAACATACAAGGCATTGAAGGAACATATCTCAAAATATTAAGAGCCATCTATGACAATGCACAACATCAAACTGAATGAGTAACACTGTAAGCATTTCCTTTAAGAACAAGAACAAGACAAGAATGTCCACTCTCACGACTCCTATCCAGCAGAGTACTGGAAGTCCTCGCCAGAGTAATCAGGAAAGTGAAAAAAATAAAAGGAATCCAAATAGAAAAATAAGAAGTCAAATTATCTCTCTTTATTGAGTATATAGTTCTATACCTAGTAATCCCCAAAGATTCTATCAAAAGGTTCCTGGAACTCATAAACAACGTGAGCAAAATTTCAGGATATACATCAAATTATAAAAATTAGTAGCATTCCTATATACCAATAAGTCCAAGCTGAGAGCCAAATTAAGAATCCAATCCCATTTATAATTGCCACAAAAAAATAAGATACCTAGGAATAAATCTTACCAAGAAGAAGAAAGATCTCCACAAGAATTATAAAGCATTGCCGAAAGAAATCACAGATGATACAAATGAATAAACATTCCATGCTTTTGGAAAAGGCAATACCATGAAAATGGTCATACTGCCCAAAGCAATCTACAGATTTTACACTATTCCTATCAAACTACCAGTGTCATTTTTTATATAATTAAAAAATAATCTAAAATTTATATGGATTTGAGATAGAGCCTAAATAGACAAAACAATTCTAAGCAAAAAGAACAGGGTCGGAGGCACTAAATTATTCAACTTTAAACTATACTATTAGTACAAGAACCAAAGCAGCATGGTACTGGTACAAAACAGACATGTAAATCAATAAAACAGACTAGAGAAGGCAGATATAAAGCCACACACATATAGCCATCGGATCTTCGACAAAGTCAACAAAAATAAGTAAAGGGCAAGTAGTCCCTATTCAATAAACAGTACTATCCACATGCAGGAAAATAAAACTGGATCTCCACATTTCACCATATACAAAAATTAACTCAAGAACTCAAGACGGATTAAAGATTTAAATGTAAGACCTTAAAATAGAGGAAAACCTAGAAAATACCATTCTGGACAATGGCCTTGGGAAATAATTTATGACTAAGTCCTCAAAAGTAATTGTAACAAAACAAAAATTGACAACTGGTATCTAACTAAACTTAAAAACTTGTGCATAGCAACAAAAGCTAACAACAGAGTAAACAGACAACTTAGAGAATAGGAGAAAATATTTGCAAACTATGCATCCAACAAAGGTGTATATCTAGAGTCTATAAGAAAGTTACATCACCAAGCAAAAAAATAATAATTATTATAATAATCCTATTAAAAAGTGGGCAAAATACATGAGGAATTTTCTAAAAAGGAATATAAGTGGCCAAAAAACATGAAAAAATGCTCAACATTCACTAATAATCAGAGAAATGCAAATCAAAACCACAAAGAAATACCATCTCACAGTAGTCAGGATGGCTACTGTTAAAAAGTCAAAAAATAGCAGATGCTGATGGGGCTGCAGAGAAAACGGAATGCATATTCATGGTTCACAGGAATGTAAATTATGCCAGCCACCGTGGAAAGCTTGGAGATTTTGCAAAAAACAAACAAACAAAAAAAACCTTAAAACCACCATTCAATCTAGCAATTTCATTGAATGGTATTGAGGGTGCATATATCCAAAGGAAAATAAATTGTTCTACCAAAAAGAAACATATATTGGTATGTTCAATGCAGCATTATTCACAATAGCAAAGACATGTCAAACTAGATGCCCATCAATGGTGACCTAAATGAAGAAAATGTGAAGAAAATGTGGTAACTACATACCATGAAATACTACATAGCAAGAAAAAATGAAATTATGTCTTTTGCAGCCACATAGATGCAGATGGAGGCCAGTGTTTTTTAATTTTAAGCAAATTAAAACAGGAATAGAAAAATAAATACCACATTTTCTCATTTGCAAGTGGGAGCTAAGCATTCGGTACACATGGACAAAAAGATGAGAACAGACGTGGGGACTACTTGGTGGTAGGGAAGTGGGGGAAGAGCTGAAAAACTACGTATTTGGTACTATGCTCAGTACGTGGGTATATTCGGGTTCTCTAGAGGAACAGGACTACTAGGATACATGTATACATGAAAGGAAGTTTATTAAGCAGTACTGATTCATACAATCACAAGATGAAGTCCCATAATAGGCTGTCTGTAAGCTGAGGAATAAGAAAGCCAATCCAAGTCACAAAAACTCAAAAGTAGGCAAGTTGAAAGTGCAGCTTTCAGTCTGTGGCCGAAGGCCCTAGGGCCCCTGGCAAACCACTAGTATCAGTCCAGAGTCCAAAAGCTGAAGAATTTGCAGTCTGATGGAGGCCAGAAGACTCAGCCAGTCAAGTCCTTCCATGTGCCTCTGCCTGCGTTTAGCCTAGCTGTGCTGGCAGCATAGTAGATGGTACTTATCCAGATTGAGTGTGGGCCTGCCTCTCTCAGTCCACTGACGCAAATGTTAATCTACTTTGGTAATGCCCTCACAGACACACCCAAGAACAATACTTTGTGTCCTTCAACCCAAACAAGTTGACACTCAATCATTACACTGGGTGATGGGATAACTTGTACTCCAAACCTCTATCATACAATATACCCATATAACAAGCCTGTACATGTAGCCTGAGTCTAAAATAAAAGTTGAAATTACACACACAGACACAAACACACACACACACACACACACATGATCAGAAAACCTAATCTAATGGGGTTTCTAATTTATTTCCTTTTGAGAATTCTAAAATAAATAAAGAAGACTTGCAAAGGTAAGAGAACATTTTTGTCAGTGCTTCAAAGTGGAATAGTGTAAAAGCCCAGAGCTGTTTCTAAAGCCTTTTCAGGATCAACCTCTTGATAATTAAGTGACATTAGATAATTCAGTTTGTCCCATTTGGATTATATTTCTTCAGAGTTGTAACTAATTCTAATAAAAGACCAAACAAAATAGCTTTCTGAAAGGAGTATTCCATATTAAGTCTTCCCTCTGTGGGCTTTAGATCTGGGTCACAGAAATCAGATGATATCTAACAGTTTATTAGCAGTTCTGGGGTGGCAGACTTGCTATGGATGGCCTATAACCTCTTTGGACGACACTTAGCAAGTGATTGCAGCTGAAGAATGAGCTCTAATTCTAATAAATCTTCCTGTGTCATCTGTATTTTGCTGAAGATTCTACAAAGTAATAGCTGAGAAGACTTAACATTGAACATCACTTAGAAATACCAAAAATGTACAGTAATGTTGGTAGCATAAATTTTCTAGATCATCGTGAAGAATGAGGAAGATAGAATAACATTAGAAGACAAAAGAACTATACTGAAATAGCTACTGTATTAAGTGTTATATTTTTTAAAAAAATGTATTGTGCTTTAGATTCTGGGGTACATGTGCAGATCACGCAGGATTGTTGCATAGGTACACACAGGACAAAGTGGTTTGCTGCCTCCATCCCTCCATCACCTACATCTGGCATTTTTCCTCATGTTATCCCTCCCCAACCTCTCCATCCCACCACTGTCCCAACCTTAGTGCACCCCAACAAACCCCAGTGTGTGATGCTCCCCTCCCGGTTTCCATGTGTTCTCATGTTCATCACCCACCTATGAGTGAGAATTACGGTGTTTGATTTTCTGTTGTTGTGTCAGTTTGCTGAGAATTATGGTTTCCAGATTCATCCATGGAAAGGACACAAACTCATCATTTTTTATGGCTGCATAGTATTCCATGGTGTATATGTGCCACATTTTCCTTGTCCAGTCTATTGTCAATGGGTATTTGGGTTGGTTCCAGGTCTTTGCTATTGTAAACAGTGCTGCTAGGAACATACATGTACATGTGTCTTTATAACAGAACGATTTATAATCCTTTGGATATATACCCAGTAATGGGAATGCTGGGTCAAATGGAATTTCCATTTCTAGATCATTGAGGATGCACCATACTGTCTTCCCCAATGGTTGAACTAGTTTACACTCCCACCAACAATGTAAAAGTGTTTGTATTTCTCCACATCCTTTCCAGCATCTTTTGTCTCCAGATTTTTTAATCATCACCATTCTAACTGGCATGTGGTGGTATCTCAATGTGGTTTTGATTTGCATTTCTCTAATGACCAATGATGGTGAACATTTTTTCATGTTTGTTGACCTCATATATGTCTTCTTTTGAAAAGTGTGTGTTCATATCCTTTGTTCACTTTTGGATGGGATTTTTTCTTGTAAATCTATTTTAGTTTTTGTAGATTCTGGATATTAGCCCTTTGTCAGATGGGTAGATTGCAAAAATTTTTTCCCATTCTGTTGGTTGCCAGTTTACTCTAATGATCATTTCTTTTGCTGTACACAAGTTCTGGAGTTTAATTAGGTCCCATTTGCCTATTTTGACTTTCATTGCCAATGCTTTTGGTGTTTTAGTCATGAAGTCCTTGCCTATGCCTATGTCCTGAATGGTTCTGCCTAGGTTTTCTTCTAGAGTTTTTATGGTGTTAGGTCTTATGTTTAAGTCTCTAATCCATCTGGAGTTAATTTTAGTGTAAGGTGTCAGGAAGGGGTCCAGTTTCTGCTTTCTGCACACTGCTAGCCAGTTTTCCCAACAGCATTTATTAAACAGGGAATCATTTCCCCATTGCTTGTTTTTATGAGGTTTATCAAAGATCAGATGGTTATAGATGTGAGGCGTTGCCTCCAAGGCCTCTGTTCTGTTCCATTGGTTTATATCTCTGTTTTGGTCCCAATACCATGCTTTTTGATTACTGTAGCCTTGTAGAATAATTTGAAATCAGATAGCGTGATGCCTCCGGCCTTGTTCTTTTTGCTTAGGATTGTCTTGGCTATGCAGGCTCTCTTTTGGTTCCATATGAAGTTTAAGTTGTTTTTTTCCAGTTCTGTGAAGGTCATTGGTAGCTTGATGGGGACAGTGTTAAATCTATAAATTAGTTTGGGCAGTATAGCCATTTTCATGATATTGATTCTTCCTAAGCATGAGCATGGAATGTTTCTTCATCTGTTTGTGTCCTCTTTTATTTCATTGAGCAGTGGTTTGTAGTTCTCCTTGAAGAGGTCCTTTACATCCTTTGTTAGTTGTATTCCTAGGTATTTTATTCTCTTTGTAGCAATTGTGAATGGGAGTTCACTCATTATTTGGCTCTCCGTTAGTCTGTTATTGGTGTATCAAAAGCCTTGTGATTTCTGCACATTGATTTTGTATCCTGAGACTTTGCTAAAGTTGCTTATCAGATTAAGGAGATTTTGGGCTGAGATGATGGGGTCTTCTAAATATACAATCACGTCATCCGCAAATAGAGACAATTTGACTTCCTCTCTTCCTAACTGAACACTTTTTATTTCTTTTCCTTGCCTAATTGCTCTGGCTAGAACTTCCAATACTATATTGAATGGGAGTGGTAACAGAGTGCATCCTTGTCTAGTACTGGATTTCAAAGTGAATGCTTCCAGTTTTTGCCCATTCAGTATGATATTGGCTGTGGGTTTGTCATAAATAGCTTTTATCGTTTTGAGATATATTCCTTCGATACCTAGTTTATTGAGAGTTTTTAGCATAAAGCACTGTTGAATTTTGTCGAAGGCCTTCTCTGCATCTATTGAGATAATCATGTGTTTTTTTTCGTTGGTTCTGTTTATGTGGTGGATTACATTTATAGACTTGCATATGTTGAACCAGCCATGTATTCCTGGAATGAAGCCTATTTGATCATTATGGATAAGCTTTTTGATGTGCTGTTGCAATTGGTCTGCCAGTATTTTATTGAAGATTTTTGTGTCCATTTTCATCATGGATATTGGCCTGTTTTCTTTTTTTCCTTGAGTCTCTGCCAGATTTTGGTATCAGGATGATGTTGGTCTCATAAAATGATTTGGGAAGGATTCCCTCTTTTTGTATTCTTTGGAATAGTTTCAAAAGGAATGGTACCAGCTCCTCTTTGTCTGTCTGGTAGAAATCAGTTGTGAACCCGTCTGGACCTGGACATTTTTGGTTGGTAGGCTATTAACTGCTGCCTCAACTTCTGCCCTTGTCATTGGTCTATTCAGGGTTCCAATTTCTTCCTGGTTTAGGCTTGGGAGGGTGCAAGTGTCCAGGAATTTATCCATTTCTTCCAGGTTTACTGGTTTATGTGCATACAGTTGTTTGTAGTTATCTCTAATTGTAGTTTGTATTTCTGTGGAATCAGTGGTGATATCCCTTTTATCATTTTTTATTGAATATATTTGACTCTTCTCCCTTTTCTATTAATCTGGCTAGCAGTCTGTCTATTTTGTTGATCTTTTCAAAAAAACAGCTCCTGGATTTATTGATTTTTTTGAACGGTTTTTTGTGTCTCTACCTTCTTCAGTTCTGCTCTGATCTTAGTTATTTCTTCTCTTCTGCTAGCTTTTGAGTTTTTTTGATCTTGCTCCTCTAGCTCTTTCAATTTTGATGAAAGGGTGTCGATTTTAGATCTTTCTTCACTTCTTATGTGGGCATTTATTGCTATAAATTTCCCTCTATACACTGCTTTAAATGTGTCCCAGAGATTCTGGTACATTGTGTCTTCATTCTCGTTGGTTTCAAAGAATAACTTTATTTCTGCCTTCATTTCATTGTTTATCCAGTTGATGTTCAGGAGTCAGTTTTTCAGTTTCCATGAAGCTGTACAGTTCTGAGTCAGTTTCTTTATTCTGAGTTCTAATTTGATTGCCTTGTGGTCTGAGAGACTGTTTGTTATGATTTCCGTTGTTTTGCCTTTGCTGAGGAGTGATTTACTTCGAATTATGTGGTCAATTTTAGAGTAGGTACAATGTAGTGCTGAGAAGAATGCATATTCTATGGATTTGGGATGGAGAGTTCTGTAAATGTCTATTAGGCCCACTTGGTCCAGATCTGAGTTCAAGTCCTGGATATCCTTGTTAATTTTCTGTCTCGTTGATCCGTCTAATATTGACAGTGGAGTGTTAAAGTCTCCCACTATTATTGTGTGGGGTTTAAGTCTCTTTGTAGGTCATTAAGAACTTGCTTTATGTATCTGGGTGCTCCTGTATTGGGTGTGTATGTATTTAGGATCATTAGTTCTTCTTGATGCATTGATCCCTTTACCATTAAGTAATGCCCTTCTTTGTCTCTTTTGATCTTGTTGGTCTAAAGTCCATTTTATCAGAGACTAGGATTGCAACTCCTGCTATTTTTGCTGTCCATTTGATTGATAAATCTTCCTCCATCCCTTTATTTTGAGCCTATGTGTGTCCTTGCACATGAGATGGGTTTCCCAGATACAGCACACCAATGGGTCTTGACTTTTTATCCAATTGGCCAGTCTGTGTCTTTTTATTGGGGCATTTAGCCCATTTACATTTAGGGTTAATATTGTTATGTGTGAATTTGATCCTGCCATTTTGTTGCTAACTGGTTGTTTTGCCTGTTAGTTGACACATTTTTTTATTGTGTTGATGGTCTTTACCATTTGGTACATTTTTGGAGTGGCTGGTGCTGGTTGTTCTTTTCCTTCTTTAGTGCTTCTTTCAGGAGCTCTTGTAAGGAAGGCCTGGTGGTGACAAAATCTCTCAGCAATTGCTTGTCCATAAAGGATTTTCTTTCTCCTTTGCTTATGAAACTTAGTTTGGCTGGATATGAAATTCTAGGTTGAAAGTTCTTTTCTTTAAGGATGTTGAATATTGGCCCCTACTCTCTTCTGGCTTGCAGTGTTTCTGCTGAGAGATCCACTATGAATCTAATGGGCTTCCATTTGTGGGTAACCCAACCTTTCTCCTGGCTGCCCTTAGCATTTTTTACTTCATTTCAACCCTGGTGAATCTGACAATTACGTGCCTTGAGGTTGCTCTTCTTGAGGAATATCTTTGTGGTGTTCTCTGCATTTCCTGGACTTGAATGGCGGTCTGGCTTGTGAGGTTGGGGAAGCTCTCCTGCATAATATCCTGAAGAGTATTTTCCAGCTTGGATTCATTCTCTCCATCACATTCAGGTACATCTATCAAACATAGATTAGGTCTTTTCACATAATCCCATATTTCTTGGAGGCTTTGTTCATTTCTTTTCACTCTTTTTTCTCTATTCTTGCCTTCTCATTTTATTTCATTGAATTGATCTTCAATCTCTGATATCCTTTCTTCTGCTTGGTTGATTTGGCTACTGAGACTTGTGTATGCTTTGCAAAGTTCTTGGGCTATGTTTTTCAGCTCTATCCAGTTGTTTATATTCTTCTCTAAGCTGTTTATTCTAGTTAGCATCTCCATCTTTTTTCTAGGTTCTTAGTTTCTTTGCATTGGGTTAGCACATGTTCTTTTAGCTCTGAGAAGTTTGTTGTTACCCACCTTCTGAAGCCTGTTTCTGTCAATTCATCAGATTCATTCTCCATCCATCTTTGATCTCTGGCTGGTGAGGAGTTGTGATCGTTCGGAGGAGAAGCATTCTGGTTTTTGGTGTTTTCGTCCTTTGTGTGCTGGTTTCTTCCCATCTTAATGGCTTTATATACCTGTGGTCTTTGTACTTGGTGACTTTTGGATGGGGTCTCTGAGTGGACGTCCTTATTGTTGACGATAAAGTTATTTCTTTCTGTTTCTTAGATTTCCTTCTAACAATCAGGCCCCTCTGTTGCAGGACTGCTGGAGGTCCACTCCAGACCCTGCTTGCCTGGGGATCACCCACGGGGGCTACAGAACAGTAAGGGTTGCTACCGGTTTCTTCTTGTTATCTTCATCTCTGAGGGTACCTGCCAGATGTCGGCCTGAGTTCTCCTTTACGAAGTGTCTCTTTGAGTATATGGGGATCAGGGAGCTGCTTGAGGAGACAGTCTGTCCCTTATAGGAGCTCAAGTGCTGTGCTGGGCGCTCCGTTGTTCTGTGTAGAGATGCTGGGCAGGTACTTTTAAGTCTGCTGCAGCAGAACTCATAAGCGCCTCTTTTGCCAAATGCTCTGTCCTAGAAAGGTTGGCTTTATTTATAAGTTCCTGTCATACTGCTGCCTTTTCTCAGAGATACCCTGCCCCTCACAGAGTAGTCTAGTCACAGTCTGCCAGCAGAGGTGTTGCTGAGCTGCCGCAGGCTCTGCCCAGCTACTGTGTGAACTGCCTCAGTAGTGGCGGACTGCCTCAGTAGTGGTGGTCGCCCTTCCCCCCACTGAGCTAGACAGTCCTGGGTCCAGCTGAGCTTGCTGGGAAACTCTCAATCCAGAGTATTTCAGATTGCTTGTTTTGTGGGGGTGGTACTCACCAAGCCAGATCACCTGGCTCCCTTTCTCTGCCCCCTCCCTTTCAGTTGAATGACTGGCTCTGTCTCCCAGGTGTTCCAGCTACCAGTTGAAATGGTCGCCCAGATTTCTGTGAGTTTCTGTGTGCCAAGCTGGCACCAACTGAAATTGCTGTGCTGAAAAGTCATGGTACTTTTCAGCCAAGGAATCTCCTGGTCTGTGGGCAGTGAAAATTTGTTTGGAAATGTGGCGGGTACTCACCCTCTGTGTTGTTCTTGCTGTGAACTGCCCTCTGGAGCTGTTCCTATTCGGCCATCTTGGATCCTCTCAAGTGTTATTATATTTAAAATATTTGTTAAATATTATATTATTAGTACATAATTTTACCAGTAATTATTAATATTTGACAAGTTTTGAAAATGATATTACTGAGATGTTTATAAAGTTCTGTATGAAAAACAAAAATCTATGATAAATTAACTGTGGGAAATGCAAACTTGTTTGGTCACCTCACAGAGTTCCACAATGAGCCCAAAAAAATATATTTTTAATGTTATTTAAACTAAGATTTCCCAAACCTATTTGATTAGAGAATTCCTTTTGGTAGACTAATTTTTAATGCCGTGTGTTATATTGAATAATGTTTAGGAAATGTTTTCATTGTATATGATTTCATCACATATATATGTACATATACATTTTTATTTGTGTAAAAATGTTTAAATTATACAATATAAGTGGAGGACAGAACATGAACTATTTTAAAAATATTAATGCATGTACGTGGTTAATTGGCACAAAAAACATGTTCTTCAAAGAACTGGAGGTTCCTTAAAAACAATATAAGTTAAAAAAATTTCTTTGCAGGTTCTGAATCATAAAATAGTTTTCTAACAAACAAGTAAGCATACACATACAACTTTGGGATGGAGTAACATTTTTCTGCCCAAATTTAACTAAGCAGAAAATTGACATATTTTAAAACTATTAGACACATAGTGTTAGTCTATTTCCAATGTAAATTTCTCATATCCCTTTTATCATACTCTTGTGAAAATGTACTTTGGGTACCTAACAAGAAGTGAGTCATAGGATACAGGGACTGGAGAAAACATACAAGCACCAAGGTAACTGCTCTTGCTGAGAACAGTCCCACTGCATCCTTAGGAATGTTGTCCAGACTGTGGAGAACACAGACAGTTCCTTTAAGCAGAAAGTCAATAGATTAAGAAACTAACCAGATAGCTTAACACCCTTTTTAATCTTTCTCTTCTTTCTCTTTTCTTTTCATGGTATAAAAGACTAGTCAGGCATGCACTGTAAGTGAAAAGATTGACCTCACCTTACTGCTGCCCTAGATTGCCTCTTATGAAATAGCCTCCTGAATAAATCTTTGCCTATCTATTAATATGGAGTGGTCTGCTTTGCCCTCTGCTTGCTGAGAGTCATTCTTGGTTCTGGTAGGGAGTATTTCTGACATATATTAAAATATTATTAGATATCTTGATTTTTATATGTGAATAATTGCTCATCTCATGTGCATACCATTGCTGGAGGTGGTATTGACTTTGGATTTTACTCTGAACAAAAATCAGGTTATTCTACATGTACTCTATATTGCCCTTTTGTCAGTATTTAAGAATATAATTTACATTTCAACACCACTGTGAGAATCAGCATTGATTGGGAATGTTCTAAAAGATCTTATATAACTCTGAGTAAATTTAAACTAAGATATCTTTTGTCACCTTGATATTTTTAATAATATAAAATTGCTATTGGATAATTCAGAGGTAGGTTGTTAGACATAATAAAGAGAAGGTAATCCTCAGAGATGCAGGTGGTGAGGCCACAGAGATCACCTAAAATAATTAAAAGCCAGGGAGATTTTCTTCTTTAGCTGCCTGATAGATCAATATTCTAAAAATATTTAGATGTTCTATTTAACCTGGAGAAACAAAGCTTTCCTTGACACCCTTGATTTAACTCCAACTCTTACACTGGTTTTAATCCAAGTCTTTGTTCAAAAGTCACTCTTTCTGACAAACTTTGCCTGTACCACACCATCAAAAACAGAATTAGCCCTCTATTCCATCATTCTCTAACCCCTTATCCTGCTCAACATTTCTTAAAAATTTTCATTTTCTTGATAAGCAATAGGATATGTGATATTATGTCACTATTTATCTGTCTCCCCAACTAAAACGAAAGATCTTGGAAGGCAGGAACTTTATCATATTTGCATCCAAATTTTATTTCCTGGAATAAGACCTATTATACTAGGCAAATGGAGAAGGAATGGTAAATCTTCTCACTCCAGCAAAAGATTCAGCAAAAAAAAGTCATTGCTTCTTGGGAGAAGTAGAAGTAAAACCCTTCTTCCATTAAAGAAGGGAATAGGGAAACCTTCTACTTCCAGGACACAAGTAGAGATCTATTGCTTCTGGAGTACAAGAACAAGAACAAGCAAGAACTGTCTGCACATGGAGGTGGGCAGAAAACTCTTTGTGGCTCATAATTTTGCACCAGTAAAAATGTTGCACTGGGTGAGGTAGAGGAAAAAGGATAAATCATCTTTTCTCTCCTAAACCTCAAGAATACATACCAGAATTTGGCTCCCACACACAGGAGGAAAAAAATTCTGATAAAGAACTATGTCCAAGGCCAGGGATACAAGCCCTGCATAAGGCTGAAGCTGAAACAACAAACTGGAGACTTCCTCTGCATTTAGTATGAGAAGAGTATCCTCTAAGTACATAACAACAGTATACCACTGGGAGAGGGGCACTGCATAGAGAGAAATGTCATCAGGTCACAGGTGTGCAAAGGCTGGTGAAAGATAAGCCTGAAAAAACCAAAAGGAAAAAGACCATTGTCATCTCATGCCTTACTCTAAGCACAAAGTAACAGCAGGTTAACACTAGAAAAATTTCCTGTGGTCAACTAGAGAGTACAACATCAAAACCCCAAACCAGCTCAAGTTCTTACTAAATTGACGCAATTCCACATAATAAACAAAAGAAGATTCATGCTTATTTCTGGTAGTAACATTATTTATCTTTTTTCTAGTGTCTTCCATAGTTTCTGGCATTCAATTTTTAAAAAAGCAAACATGAGAAACAATAAAGGAAGAAAATAACCCAACCACGAACAAGAGATGAAGTAATCAATAGAGTCAGAGATGTAAGTATACAAAAAAGTCACGTGGAAATACTAGAATTAAAAAAATAAATATTATAGATAGGAAAATCCTTTGGTCGGTTCATCAAAAGTGTGGATATAGGTGAGGAAAGAATCCATAATCCCTGAAAGTGAGAAGAAGTGAACAAAAAGTATCCAAATTGAAATACAAAGAAGAAAAACTTACGTGTGTTGCAGAGCAAGGGAGGGCTAAGGAAGAATCAGAGCAGAGCTCCCAAGAGCTCAAAACAGTGTGAATCTGCATATGCATGTAATTGCTTCTTCAGGAAAAATAGAAACAGGATGGGCAGAAGAAACGTTTTAAAAATAATGGTCTAGAAATTTCCAAAATTAATGAAATACAAAAAATGACATGCCCAAGGTGGTCAGAAAAACCCAAATGGGAAAAGTACAAAAAAGGGGCAAACACATACACACAAACACATCATGGTCAAACTACAGAAAGACAAAAATATAAAGTCAATCTCGAAGGCAGTTAGAGGCAGGAGAAACAAAACAAACAATGTAAGACATTGAGAGGAACAAATGTAATAGTTATATGAGATTAATCATTAGAATTATTACAAGCTGAAATCTCAGAAATCACTGCTAAAGAACTTATCCATGTAACCAAATACCACCTGTACCCCAAAAACTACTGAAATAAATTAGGGGGATTCCTGGCAAATGGCCAAATAGGAACAGCTCCAGTGTGCAGCTATCAGCAAGAGTGTTGCAGAAGGCTAGTGATCTTCGCATTTCCAACTGAGGTACCTGATTCATCTCACTGGGACTGGTTAGACAGTGAGGACAGCCCAAGAAGGGTGAGCTGAAGCAGTGTGGGTCATCCCCTCGCCTGGGAAGTGCAAGGGGCCAGAGAACTCCCTCTCCTAGCCACGGGAAGCCATTGGGAATTTTTCCCAGCACCCTAGCACTCTGGCTCAGATACTGCACTTTTCCCATGGTCTTCACAACCTACAGACCAGGAGATTCCTCTGATGTCTAAAATACCACTGCCCCAAGTTACCAGCACAAAACTGGGTGGCTGTTTGGGAAGAAACCAAGCTAGCTGCAGCAGTTTTTTTTATACCCCAGTTGCACCTGGAATGCCAGTGAGATGGAATCGTTCACTCCCCAGTAAAAGGGGCTTGAAGCCAGAAAGTCAAGTGATCTGGCTTAGTGGATCCCACCCAACAAAGACCAGCAAGTTACGATCCACTGGCTTGAACTTCTCACAGCCAGTATAGCAGTCTGAGCTTGACCTGGGACGTTCCAGCTCGGTGGGGGCGGGGCATCCACCATTGCTGTGGCTGGGGTAGGCAGCTCTAACCTTGCTTGTGTAAACAAAGTCGGGAAGTTTACACAGTGACTCAGCAGAGCCCATGGCAGCTCAGCAAGCCCACTGCAGGCAGACTGCATCACTAGACCCCTCCTCGCTGGGCAGGGCATCTCTACAAAAAGGCAGCAGCCCCTCACAGACTCACATATAAAGCCACTACCTTCCTGGGACAGAGCATCTGGGAAAAGGGGTGGTTGTGGGTACAGCTTCAGCAGACTTAAATGTCCCCACCCAGCAGCTCTAAAGGGAGCAACAGAGATCCCAGCACAGTGCTCGAGCTCTGATGAGGGAAAGACTGCCTCCCCAAATGGCTCCCTGACCCTCATGTATCCTAACTGGGAGACACCTTCCAGTAGCGGCTGATAGACACCTCATGCAGGAAAGCTCTGGCTGGCATCTAGGGGGTACCCTTCTGGGATGAAACTACCAGAGGAAGAAACTGGAAGCAATTTTAGCTGTTCTGCAGCTCCCACTGGTGATTCCCAGGCAAGCATGGCCTAGAGTGGACCTCCAGCAGGCTCCAGCAGACCTGTAGCAGAGAGGCCTGACTGTTACAAGGAAAACGAACAAACAGAAAGAAATAGTTTCAGCATCAACAGAAAAGACATCCATTCAGAGACCAAATCCAAAGGTCACCAACTTCAAAGTCCAAAAGTAGATAAATCCACGAAGATGGGAAGAAACCAGTGCAAAAAGGCTGAAAACTCCAAAAACTAGAATGCCTCTTCTCTTCTAAAGGATCACAATGCCTCATCAGCAAGGGAATAAAACTGGATGGAGAATGAGTTTGACAAATGACAGAAGCAGGCTTCAGAAGGTGGGTAATAACAAACTTCTCTGAGCTAAAGGAACATTTCCTAACCCAATGCAAGGAAGCTAACAACTTGAATAAAAGTTAGATGAAATGCTAACTAGAATAAGCACTTAGAGAAGAACATCAATGACTTGATGGAGCTGAAAAACAAAACTTCATGAAGCATACACAAGTTTCAATAGCTGAACTGATCAAGTGGAAGAAAGGACATCAGAAGTTAACATCAACTCAATAAAATAAAGCAAGAAGGCAAGATTAGGAAAAAAGAAAAAAAGAGTGAAAAGAAATGAACAAAGCCTCCAAGAAATACATTTGATTGTGTACCTGAAAGTGACAGGGAGAATGAAACCAAGTGGGAAAACACTGTTCAGGATCCAGGAAAACTTCCCCAACCTAGCAAGGCAGGCCAACATTCAAATTCAGAAAATACAGAGAGCACCACAAGGATACTCCTCTAGAAGAGCAACCCCAAGGCATATACATGATCATCAAATTCAGCAGGGTTGAAATGAAGGAAAAAATGCTAAGAGCAGCCAGATAGCAAGGGTTATCCACAAAGGGAAGCCCATCAGACTCAGCAGATCTCTCAGCAGAAACCCTACAAGCCAGAGGAGAATGGGGGCCAATATCCAACATTTATAAAGAAAAAAATTTTCAAACCAGAATTTCATATCCAGCCAAACTAAACTTCATAAGCGAAGGAGAAATAAAATCCTTTACAGACAAGTGAATGCTGAGATTTTGTCACCACCAAGCTTGCCTTACAAGAGCTCCTGAAGGAAACACTAAACATGGAAAGGAACAACCAGTACCAGCCACTGCAAAAATATACCACATTTTAAAGACCATTGACCCTGTGAAGAAACTGCATCGACTAACAGGAAAAACAACCAGCTAGCATCAAGATGGCAGGATCAAATTTACACATAACAATATTAACCTTAAATGTAAATGGACGAAATGGCCCAATCAAAAGACACAGACTGGCAAATTGGATAAAGAGTCAAGACCCATCAGTGTGCTGTATTCAGGAGACCCATCCCACATGGAAAGACATACTTGGCTCAAAAGAAAGGGATGGAGGAAGATTTACTAAGCAAATGGAAAGAAAAAAAAAAAAAAGCAAGGTTCACAATCTTAGTCTCTGTTAAAACAGACTTTAAATCAACAAGCATCAAAAGAGACAAAGAAGGGCACTACATAATGGTAAAGAGATTAGTGCAACAGGAAAAGCTAACTATCCTAAATATGCCCTCAATACAGTAGCACCAAGATACATAAAGTAAGCTTAAAATCCTACAAAGAGACAGACTCTCACACAATAATAGTGGGAGACTTTGGCACCACACTGTCAATATTAGACAGATCAATGAAACAGAAAATTAACAAGGATATCCAGGACTTAAACTCAGATCTGGACCAAGCACACCCAATAGACATCTACAGAACTCTCAATCCCACACCTATAGATTATACATTCTTCTCAGCACAACATTGCACTAATTCTGAAACTGACCACATAGTTGGAAGTAAAACACTCCTCTGCAAATGCAAAAGAGTGGATATCATAACAGTCTATCAGACCACAGTGCAATCAAATTCGAACTCAGGATTAAGAAACTCACTCAATTCCACACAACTACATGGAAACTGAACAACCTGCTCCTGAATGGCTACTGGATAAATAATTAAATGAAAGCAGAAATAAAGATGTTCTTTGAAACCAATGAGAATAAAGATACAACATACCAAAATTTCTGGGTCACATTTAGAGCAGTGTGTATAGAGTAATTTATAGCACTAAATGCCCACAAGAGAAATGAGAAAAGATCTAAAATCGACACCCTAACATCACGATTAAAAGAACTACAGGAGCAAAATCAAATTCAAAAACTAGCAGAAGACAAGAAATAATTAAGATCAGAGCGGAACTGAAGGAGTTAGAGACACAAAAAAACCCTTCAAAAAAATCAACGAATCCAGGATTCACTGATGGTTTTTTGAAAAGATCAACAAAATAGATCAACTCCTAGCCAGACTAATAAAGAAGAAAAGAGAGAAGAATCAAATAGATGCAGTAAAAAATGATAAAGGGGATGTCACTGCTGATACCACAGAAATACACAATACCATCAGAGAATACCATCAACACCTCTATTCAAATAAACCAGTAAACCTAGAAGAAATAGATAATTTCCTTGACACTTACACCCTCCCAAGTCTAAACTAGGAAGAAGACGAATCCCTGAATAGACCAATAAGAAGGTCTGAAATTGAGGCAGCAACTAAGAGCCTACCAACAAAAAACCATCCAGGAGCAGACAGGTTCACAGCCAAATTCTACCAGACATAAAAGAGGAGCTGGTACCATTCATTCTGAAATTATTCCAAATAAAAATAAAAGAGGAAATCCTCCCTAACTCATTTGATGAGACCAACATCATCCTGATACCAAAAACCTAGCACAGACACAATAAAAAAGAAAATGTCAGGCCAATATCCATGATGAATATTGATGCGAAAAGCCTCAGTAAAATGCTAGCAAACAGAATCCAACAGCACATCAAAAAGCTCTATTTACACTCAAGTCAGCTTCAACCCCGGGATACAAGGCTGGTTCAACATATGCAAATCTATAAACATAATCCATCACATAAACAGAACCAAAGACAAAAACCACATGATTATCTCAACAGATGAATAGAAGGCCTTAGACAAAATTCAACAGCACTTTATGCTAAAAACTCTCAATAAACTAGGTATTGGTGAAATGTATATCAAAGTAATAAGAGCTATTAATGACAAACTCACAGGCAATATCATACTGAATGGGCAAAAACTGGAAGCATTCCCTTTGAAAACAGGCACAATACAAGGATGTCCTCTTTCACCACTCCTATTCAACATGGTATTGGAAGTTCTGGCCAGGGCAATCAGGCAAGAAAAAGAAATGAAGGCTATTCAATTAGGAAAAGAGAAATCAAATTGTCTTTATTTGCAGACAACATGATTGTATATTTAGAAGGCCCCATCACCTCAACCCAAAATCTCCTTAAGCTGATAAGCAACTTCAGCAAAGTCTCAGGATATAAAATCAATGTGCAAAAATCACAACCATTTCTATACACCAGTAACAGAGAGCCAAATTATGAGTGAACTCCCATTCACAACTGATACAAAGAGTATAAAATACCTAGGAATACAACTAACAAAGGACATGAAGGACCTCTTCAAGAAGAACTACAAACCACTGCTCAAGGAAATAAGAGAGGACACAAACGGATGAAAAAAATTCCATGCTTATAGTTAGGAAGAATCAATATAGTGAAAATGGCCATACTGCCCAAAGTAATACATAGAATCAATGCTATCACCATCAAGCTACCATTGAGTTTCTTCACAGAATTGGAAAAAAACACCTTAAATTTCAGATGGAACCAAAAAAGAGCCCGCATAGCTAAGACGAGCCTAAGTAAAAAAAACAAAGCTGTAAGTATCATGCTACCTGACTTCAAACTACCTGACTTCAAACTTCAGGCTACAGTAATCAAAACAGCATGGTACTGGTACCAAAACAGAGATATAGATCAATGGAACAGAACAGAGGCCTCAGAAATAACACCACATGTCTACAAACATCTGATCTTTGACAAACATGACAAAAAAAGCAAAAGGGAAATGATTCCCTATTCAATAAATGGTGTTGGGAAAACTGGCTAGCCATATGCAGAAAGCTGAAACTGAATCCTTTCCTTATACCTTATACAGAAATTAAATCCAGATGGATTAAAGATTTAAACATAATACCTAACAGCATAGAAACTCTGGAAGAAAATCTAGGCAATACCGTTCAGGACATAGGCATGGGCAGGACTTCATGACTAAAACACCAAAAGTAATGGCAACAAAAGCCAAAATAGACAAATGAGATACTAAACTAAAGAGCTGCAAAGCAAAAGAAACAATCGTTAGAGTGAACTGGCAACCAACAGACTGGGAAAACATTTTTGCAATCTACCCATCTGACAAAGGGCTAATATGCAGAATCTACAAATAACTTAAACAAATTTCCAAGAAAAAACAACCCATCAAAAAGTCGGCAAAGGACATGAACAGACACTTCTCAAAAGAAGACATTTATGCAGCCAACAAACATATGAAAAAAAGCTCATCATCACCGGTCGTTAGAGAATCGCAAATCAAAACCACATTGGGATACCATCTCATGCCAATTAGAATGGTGATCATTAAAATATCATGAGACAACAGATGCTAGCGAGGATGTGGAGAAATAGGAACACTTTTACACTGTTCATGGGAGTGTAAATTCGTTCAACCATTGTGGAAGACAGTGTGGTGATTCCTTAAGGATCTAGAACTAGAAATATCATTTGACCCAGCAATCCCATTATTGGGTATATACCCAAAGGATTACAAATCATTCTATTATAAAGACACATGCACATGTGTTTTTATTGTGGCACTGTTCAGAATAGCAAAGCTTTAGAACCAACCCAAATGCCCATCAGTGATGGACTGGATAAAGAAAATGTGGCACATATACACCATGGAATACTATGCAGCCATAAAAAAGGATGAGTTCATGTCCTTGTCAGAGGCATGAACAAAGCTGTAAAGCGTTATTCTCAGCAAACTGATGAAAGAAGAGAAAACCAAACATGGCATGTTCTCACTCAAGTGGGTGTAGAACAATGAGAACACATGGACACAGGGAGGGGAGCATCACACACTAGGGCCTATCAGGGGGAGGTGTGCTAGGGGAGGGACAGCAGGGGTGGGGGAATAAGGGAGGGATAATGTTAGAAGAAATACCTAATGCAGATGATGGGGTGATAGACGCAGCAAACCACCATGACACGTGTATACCTATGTAACAAACCTGCCCATTCTGCACATTTACCCCAGAACTTAAAGTATAATTATTAAAAATAATTTTAAAAAGTATTACAAGCTAGAAAACAATAGAGTGACATCTTTAAAGCCACACACAAAAAATGACACAAAATTATAGACCCAATGACATTATTTAAAAAAAAAAAAAAGAATGCTGGCCAGTTGTGGTGGTGCACACCTGTAATTCTAACCCTTTGGAAAAGCAATGAAAGAAGATAGCTTGAGCCCAGAAGTTCAAGACCGGTCTGTGCAACATGGTGAATCCCTGTCTCTGCACAAAATACAAAAATCACCTGGGTGTGGCACACACCTGCAGTTGTAGCTACTCAGATGGTGGCGGCTGCAGTGAACTGTGATCATGCCACTGCCCTCAAGCCTGGGTGACAAAGGGAGATTCGGTATAAAGAAAAAAAAAAGAGAAGAAAAAGAAAGAAAATAAGAAAAAAAGGTTGCTAAAAAGTTTTTCTCACAAAGTGAGAGAATCATTGCCAACAGCTACACACTAGAAAATATTTTTAAAAAATGCTTCAAGAAGAAAAAGTATGACGCCAGATGGAATTCTAGATCTACACAAAAAAGGGAAGATCAACAGAATTTACAAAAACAAATATAAAAGTAAAGAAAATTTCTTAGCTTACACATGCCAAAATTCATTCAATTATATGATTTACTTGGGTCATTTATTGGTGACCAATTATACTCTGAATAAAGTGGCTTACAGTGAAAGATAATATTAATTCTGTTTATAAATAGAACAATGTAGTGGTCTTATAACACATGTAAGAGTGAAAATTAAGACAACAACAACACAAAAAAAATGAAGGAAAGAAATAGAACAACATGGTTGTAGGTTTCTTACATTATAATTAAAATGCAGTAATACTATTTGAAGGTAGAATGTGGTAAGTTGAAGTATATTATACTACCTTCCACTCTCAGAATATGAAATATTAAAGAAGACTGAGAATAACAACGAAATTTTGCTAAGGGCGTGGAGCAACTGGAATTCCCATATATGGTAGGTACCAATGTAAATTTTATAACCATTTAAAAAATTTCTCACAGAGGCAAATATACACATAACATACCATTCCAACATTTTACTTCTGGATATTGACTTAAGTGAAATGCAAGTATATGTCCCCAGTGGACAATTATGCAAATATTCCTAGAATCTTTACTCACAGAGTAAAATCTAGAAACCAAATGTCATCAGTGGGTAAGAAGACTAGCATATTATGATATATTCATACAATGCTGTACCTCATTACTAAAAATTAATAAACAACTGTTACACTTGTTTGAATTTAACAAAAGAAATCAGGCACAAGAGTGTACATACGGTATTAGTTGATTTATATTAAGTTCTAAATAGGCAAAAAGATGGTATGGTGTTAAAAATTCAATTAGTAGTTCACTGCTATTAGAAATCCAATTACAATGGTTGCAAAGGCCATGTGCGAAATTTCAGGTGTGATGGATATATACTGTAAATTGATTGGATTGATGGTTGCATGGGGGACATGTATTTGCCAAATTGTATTGGACTTTGGACATTTTATTGTTTTTAATTTATACTTCAATAAAATTTATTAACAAAAGAAAAATAATGTAGAATTAAACCAAATAATAAAATTTAAGTATGTATCATTTCCAAAGAAAACATACAAAATTACCTGACATAAAACAGTTAATATAAAAAGATAGGAAAATAGCAAAAGGTTTAAGAGAGTAGGGAAGTGTAACAGTAAAAACTATATTTAATGCAGTCTTTAGTAAATGGTTTACATAAATTATTTTATTGTGATAATATACATAACAAAACTTATCATTGCAACCATTTCTAAGTGTTCAGTTCAGAGAAATTAACTATTATTCACGTTGTGCAGCCATTACCACTCATGATCTGCAAAACTTTTTTTAATCATCCCATATTAAAACTACTCAATAAGCAGTAACTCCTCATTCTCCTCTCCTCCCAGCCCTTTGTAACCAGGGATTACTTTCCATCTCTATGAATTTGACTACACTAGATAACATCATATAGTAGAATCAAAGAGTATTTGTCTTTTTGTATCTGGCTTATTTTACATTGTATAATGTCTTCAAGCATGTATCAGAATTTCATCCCTTCTTAATGCCAAACAATATTCTATTATAGTTATATACTACATTTTGTTCATCCATTCAAATGTTGATGGGATATATGGGTTGTTTTTATTTTTTGTTATGAAAAATGCTACTGAGAAAAGTAATATTCAGCTATATCTTCAAAATCCTCCTTTTAATTATTTTGGGTATATATCCAGAAATGGAATTGTTGGCTCAAATGGTAAGTCCATGTTTAATTTTTTGAGGAACCACCATACTATTTTCCATAACAACAGTACTACTACTTTAAATTCACATCAGCAGTGCAAAAGGGTTTCAATTTCTCTACATCCATATCAACACTTGTTTTTTGTTGTTTGTTCTTTTTTGTTACCAGCCATCCTAATGAATATAAAGTGGTAGGTCATTGTAGTTTTGACTTACAAATCCTTAATTATTAGTGATGTTGAGTATCTATTTTTATACGCTAATTGACTTTATCGTCTTTGAAAATATGTCTATGCAAGTTCTTTGCATAGTTCAAATATTCATTTATGAATTTTTTTATTTTCAGAAATTCTCTGTATATTCTAGATGTTAGTTCCTTATTAAACTGGTAATTTGCAAATATTTTCTCCCATTTCGTGGATTATCTTTTTATTCTGTTGATAGTGTCCTTTCATGAACAAAAGTTTTAATTTAGATGAAGTCAGATTTGTCTATTTTTTTTTTGTTGCCTGTGCTTTTGGTGACATACCCAAGAAATCATTGCCACATCCAATGTCATAAATGTGTTCCTTTTCATTTTCTCTTAAGAACTGAGAAATTTAGCTCATGCATTTAGATCTGTGATCCACTTGAGTTAATGTTTGTATATATTGTAAAGTAAGGGTCCAATTTCCTTAATTTGCATGTGAATTTCTAGCTTTCTAGCACTATTTGTTGGGGGAAAAACACCCAAAACTTTCCTTTCTCCAATGAAAGTCTTGAGATCCTTCTCAAAAATAATTTGACCATATACGTGAAGGTTTATTACTGGGCTATTACAGTATTTCATATGTCTATCTTTATTCTAGCACCACATTGTATTGACTACTGTACTTTTGTAATAAGTTTTGAAATAAAAAATATGAGAACTGAACATCTGTTCTTCTCCAAGATTGTTTTGGCTATTTAGAGGCTGTTGAGACGCTATATAAATTTTAAGATGGACTTTTCTAATTCTTCAAAAAAAAAAGTTATTGGAGTTTCAACAAGGATTGCACTCAATCTGTAGATTGATTTGGGTAGTACTGATATCTTAACAAAATTAGATATTTCAATTCATGAACAGAAGGTGTCTTTCCATTTATGTATGTATTCCTTAATTACTTTCAGCAATATTTCATAGCTTTTAGTATACAATTCTTTCACCTACTTAATTTAATTCCTAAGTATTTTATTCTTTTTGATACTATTAAGTGAAAATGTTTTCTTAATTCCATTTTTTCATTGTTCATTGGATCAGATTATAATAAAAACATTTATAATAACTTGTGACAAATTATAGTGATGCATTAAACAGAAACAGAAAAAATCAAAAGAAAACACTAATATTGGGAGAATCTACCTCATCTCCCTCAGCATTTGACAGATAAAACTGAAAATAGACAAAAAAGAGAAAGAATCATCACGATACAGAGAAAGTGCTGGCAAACTATGGCCAGTTCATCAAATCAGGCCCCTGTCTGTTTTTGTAAGTAAATTTTCTGTTACATATATTCAAACTCATTTGTTTACAGATTTGAATAGCTGTAACAAAGATCACTTGGCCCACAAAACCTAAAATACTATCTACTATTCTACTTTATAGAAAAGGTATTCCAACTCTTGATAGAGAGAATCAAATTATTGTTCTATACAGACAGTGGGGCTTGAAGAAATATAAAATTTGTCTCACACCCAAGAAGTCTTATTGTTGTCTGCAAAAATCTCATAAAGTAGCAGTTATTATCAGCATTAGGACCCCAATCCAGTCAGTTTCTGCTCACTTCTTGGAAATGGTTCACATGACCACTCCAAGATACAATGGAGTCTATGAGGTAACATCCTGAGCTGCACTCAAAACTATGAAGTTTTTATGTACTGTACATAAGGAAAAAAGGAAGAAGGAATAAATTTGAGGCAATCTGCAATATTTTCATATCACACTGCACTCCTCTAATTCTACAAACTATGAAGTATTAAAATAATTATTATAGAATTAAAATAAAATCTCAAAAATCATAATGTACAAGAGGTTTTCCTTGATGCTAGTGACATAAAATAGGAAGAAATTAATAACATTCTCCAAGTAAAGACAGTTAAAAATATTTCTAAGTAATTGAAGCTAATCATTTTAAGCAAAACTTGGATCAGAAAGGATGAAAGCATTGAATTTTATGGCCAACTAAGGAAAAAGAAAATTATAATAACAATTTCAAACATAGCTTTTAAGTTATATTCAGAGGGAAAAGCTTTAAATGCCATTATACATCAAAGACTATACAATAAAAGATTGTTAAAACATTGTGTCTTTCTAATCAAATAAACTCGTAAATGTTTACAGAATCATAGGAAAACAGAAAAATATAGATAAATGTAAAAAACATTCATTTTAGAAAACATGAAAACAAATTTGGAGCTTAGTGAGTTTGTTGCTGTTGCTTTCTCATGTTGCAGTTATGAAAAGATATTACGCTACAATGAACACTTCGGTTGATTTTTCATCCGGTATATACCAGCACAATTTACCAATTGCTAATAGCCAGCATCTGCTTTGACTGACTGGTATGGTGGTTATTTGAATATTGTGAGTATTACCAATGTGCATACCCAATGCTAATAAAGTTTAATGTGAGACACTTATTGTTAACATAATGGGGACCTAACTGACAAATATAATTGTAGTGAATTCAGTTGAACTGGAAATATTTAAGCTGATTTCCTTCACTAGAGTACAATGCACTGTCTATTTGAACTATAATCTTCAGGAAGCTTCATGTCTAAGGGTTTATTTTTTAATTTAAGTGATTGCTTTAAAAGACTTTATTTCCTGCCTTCTTGCATTGTTTAGCCTCTTCTTTCTTCCCTTTTTTTTTTCCCTGTACAGTTCATAATACACTTTTGTCTCCTCCATTTGGAATATAAAATCTGTATTTCTTATGTTCTTGGTGTATGCATGCCAGATATTGAGATGTTATAAATTCACTATAAATATTATTGAGATTGACAACATTTCTGGGAAGAAAAAACATATTGGGGTAATGCTGCCTATTAGATCTATAGTTAAAGGCAAAGACTGGGGGATGTTAGTTTTTGTTAGTAGGGAGTGTAGAACTGGGAAGAGGTAGTATAATGATAGGCTGCTTTCTACATAAATGAAGAGTTGTTTTTTTTTTTCTTTTTTTTTTTTTTTTTTTTTTAAGAGGCGGGGTCTCGCTATGTTGCGCAGGCTGGAGTGCAGTGGCTATTCACAGGCACCATCCCACTACTGATCAGCATAGGAGTTTTGACTTGCTCCGTTTCTGACCTGGGCCGGCTCACCCCTCCTTCGGCAACCTGGTGGTCCCTCGCTCCTGGGAGGTCACCATATTGATGCCGAACTTAGTGTGGATACCCGATTGGCATAGCACACTACAGCCCAGAACTCCTGGGCTCAAGTGATCCTCCCACCTCAGCCTCCCAAGTAGCTGAGACTACAGGCACATGCCACCGTGCCCGGCAAATGAAAAGTTTTTTAAAAAACAAAGTCTTTTCACTCTGATTTAGGCTTGACCAAAGCTAATGCCAGACTTCTATGCTGAAAGCAACTGAGCATCATGATATCAATAAACAGTTAATATTCTGTAACCCAATCAGCCTCTGCTTCCTCTAAGTTAAAGAGAGGTCATAGAGGAAAAATACCATTTTATAAAAATCTAATGTAACTAATCAGGAATAATGTAGAAACAGAAGTATAAAACATTAAAAACAGAAGCTATTGTTACAGTTATGAAAAGATATTATGCTGCAATTATTATGAGAGAAAACGAAGTGAGGCTTCGTGATCATGCATTTGAAAACCTCCATAAAGTGGATCATCTGCTAGGGAAACATAAAAAAAAGAAATTATTCTCAAAGTAGAAAAACCAATAATATATAAAATTGGGGGAAAATTGAAGAAATATACTTTAAAATAGACTCTCATCCATATTAATTTATGACTCAGATCTTCCAAACTCACTGAAAAGTAACTTTATTAAATGGGATCTATGCCTTACAATATGTGTTTTAATAGATTTCATGTAGATTTTGATCATTCCTTATTAATGGATTTTGTTGTCAGTGTTAATAGGGGAGATGCTGGTTAAGGGGAAAAAGTTTCAGTTAGGAGGAATGGTTTTGAGATTTATTGCACAGCATGGTGACTATAGCTAATAATATTGTATTGTATATTTCAAAATTAGCAATTTTGAATGAGAGTAATTTCAGTGTTTATCACAAAATTGATAACTATATGAGATAATGTATATGTTAGTTTGATTTAAGCATTCCACGTTGAATACATATATAACATCTCATTGTACACCATATTTGAAACTACATTTGTCAATTAAAATATATATTAAAAATGTTAGTAGGATTTCATTTTCCCACTGTTATTATAAATTGTTTATTGTTTTTCCTAAAGCTATAGGTCAACTGGTCACATTTTTGAACTCTTATCAGTTTTTATATAAGACCATGTTTACCTGGAAATAAGCAAACAAAACTTGAGCAAAAATTTGTTTTTGTTTTTGTTTTTTTTTTTAAATACACTAGGTCTAATCAGGTGTTCTGAGATGAGAATTGATTCAGGGCTTAAATAGAATTTAAGATCAGGATGTAGCTCTTGGTTTTCCTGTTGATTTGGCTTGGCTCCATTTTTGGACACACTTTATACTTGTGGTCACATGAGGCTGTTAGTAGCACCCAAGGCTATATTCTGTCAAGATCCTATTTAGCAGTTAAGAGAGAATCTGCATTCAAACACTGCCAGTCCAAGTCCTAAGATTAAAACTGATTAGAGCGGTTTAAATCACTTGCTCATCTTTGAAACCACCATGGCTAAGAGTACAGATTACACCAGTCAGTTTCAAGGCCTCAGAGCTCATTTCTGGTGTTGGATATAGTAGAGATGACAACAGTTTCATCAGAAAATGTGTGAGCCCCTACACTGGAGTAGAAGCTTGCTAAGAAACAGCTTCCCACCCATACTATACATCCCAGTTCCTTTCATACTTGTGAAACTAGGTGGAGTCATGTGACCAATTCTCAGTAATGGCCTATGAGCAAACAGGCTGTTTGGCCCACTCATCCTAAAGTGAACAAGAAACAAATATTCTTTCTTCAGTCTCCCTCTATCCATTTTCAGGCTGGAGGAATACTTCAAGAATCTTTGAAAACCCATAAAATACATTCAGTAGGTTTCGTTATTTTCTATGCACTGGTCAAGTTATTTGTCAGATAAAGAGGTAGGTCCTAGAAGGTTTCTGAGAATTTGTTTTACAATAATCTAAGCCTTGGTTATTATTTTTTATGTGGGACTAGAGGAGGAAAAAAGAAAACATAATTTTTTTTCTATTATCCTACCATTTGTTCATTCACATTTAAATCTCTGGAATCAACTTTGTAACATGCTTTATGAAAAGTTAATCATTATCAGATAGATTTTTGAGGTTATTGGCATGTCATATATATTATCTTTTAATTATTTGAATATCTGTCATGATGTCATTTCATTCTTAATGATTGTATTTCTATTTTCTTGATCAGAATTAAGATATTTCTCTTCTCTTCTGCTCCCTTTACTCTCTTTTCCCCCTCTGCCTTCTACTCGCTCCATCTCCCCTCTCCCTTTCCTTCTTTCTTCCTTCCTTTGCCTTTCTCATTCTTTCTTTTTTATGATTTTCTGTGTGATAGAGAGGAGTTCTTAAAAATTAACAGTTGGTTTAACTATTCAGGTCTATTGGCTTCTATTCAAATAATTATTCTACACTGCTCATGGAATAGTGCTATAAAATCTTTTGTATCCCCATTGTTCTCATTAGATTTATGGGTACAGGTGATATTCTAACAGTTTAAGAAATACTGTATTGTAGTGGTTGAACACAGTGGTCAGCCTAGAAAATAATATAGGAGAAAACTTATATGACCTTGAGTATGGCAATGATGTTTCATATACAAAACCAAAGGTACAGTCCAGAAAAGAAATCATTAATAAGCTGCTTCATTAAAATTAAAAACTTCTGCTCTGAAAAATACAAGGTCAGGAGAATGAGAAGACAAACTACCATCTGGGAGAAAATATTTGCAAAGTTATATCTAAAACAGAGTTGTTATCCAAACATACAAAGAACTCTTAAAAATCAACAATAAGAAAACCAGACTTAAAAATGTAAAAGACCTTCACAGAAACTTCATTAAAGAAGATATACAGATGGAAAATAAGCATATGAAAAATGCTCCATGTTTTAAGTTACTATGGTCTGAATGTTTCTGTCCCTCCAGAATACCTAGGGTGAAATCTAATCCCCATTGTGGCAGTATGGAGAGGTAAAGGCTTTAGGATGTTATTAAGCTATGAGGGCTCTGTGGTAATAAATGAGATCAATACCCTCATGAAAGAGACTTTAAGGAGTCTTTCATGCTTTCTGCATATGAAGATGCAGCAAGAGGAACCCCTATGAAACAAAATGTGAGGCTTCATCAGACACTAAATCTGCCAACACCTTGATCTTGGACTTCCCAGCCTCCAGAACTGTGAATTATTTACAATTAAATATTTACAAGATACTTTATTACAGCAGCCAAGGAGACGAAGACACATATCATCAGGGAAATTCAAATTAGAACAATGAGATACTACTATACATCTATTAGAATGGTCAAAATCAGGAACAAAAGCAACATCAAATTCTGGCATGGATGTGAAAGAACAGGAATTCTCATATTACTATTGATGGGAATGCAAAATGGTGCAGCCACTTTGGAAGACAGTTGGCAGTTTTGTGCAAAACTAAACCTTACCATACAATCCAGCAGTCACACTCACAGAATTTACCCAAGAGTTGAAACCTTAAGTCCACACAAAAGCCTGTACAGGGATGTTTTTAGCAACTTTATTTACAGTTGATAAAACGTGGAAGTAACCAAGATGTCCTTCAGTGGGTGAATGAATAAATACACTGTGGTAAATCCAGATGACAGAATATTATTTGAGGCTAAAAGGAAATGAGCCACCAAGCCATTTAATGTTTGGAAAAACATTAAATGCATATTACTAAGTAAAAGTAGCCAATCAGAAAGGGCTACATATTTCATGATTTTAACTATATAACATTCTAGAAAAGGTAAAATTACGGAGATGGTACAAAGAACAGTGTTTGCCAGGAGAATTCAAAGTACTCCTAAAATGTATACATTCAGTTTTACATGATAATGTCAAATGGGATTTTCAGTTTGTAGCCATTTTCATTCTCATTTACAACCTATAAATATTATCATTGATCAAACACATGACATTATGTCCTTCTGAATTTCTGTACAATAAGACTTAAAATATTTTCTAGCTAATGGGACAAAATGGTATTTCACTGTGGTTCAAAAATATGCTTTTCTAATTATTAAGAAGATTGAGTATATTTATATACATTTGACAGTTTTGTTTGCTCTTTAGCAAAATACCTGTTCACAGATTTGGTTTATTTTTATTTTGAATTTTTTTAAACTTTTGATTTGTAACATGTCTTTATAAAGTATAAATTATATTTTGAAATTTAATCATTGTTCTTCCTTGTTCTTAAATTATTATTTTTTTTATTATACACTCACCAGACTACAGAGGATTCACCACGAGACTGGGAAGCAACAGCCTGGGCTCCAGAGTCAGCCACCTGTCTGTGCACAGACGAGGAGAGGTCTTATGAAGCTCCAGTTCAGTCTGGGATCCTAGCTCTTTTTATAACGAGTTGTTTGGCATGAGGCCCAGTCACGAGGGTGCCTCACGACTGGGCTCAAGGAACACAAAAAGGTCAACTTGTTTTTGCAATTATCTATTGTTTTTCAATAACTAATGTATAGGAATAGATTGAAACAGAAATTTGTCTGAAACAGTGCTGGATGAATGCCTCAAGGGGCTCATACAACCTGTCTGGGACTTGGTGACCACTGTTTGTGTCCACGTTCAATTGAGTTAAAATTTAATATTTAAATTTTCCTCTTCAATGTCTATGAATGTATACATATGCACATAGAGCAAACGCAAGCACAGAAACCAAATTCTCTTGGTCTCTGCTTAAAAAAAAAAAAAAAATATATATATATATATGTTTATGAAGAACAATCTCTATATCTACCTATATCTACATGTATCTAATGATTATTCTAGATATACCTATAAAATATGTATCTATATCTTTTTTAATTGGAGTAGTCTCTTTACATTTACTAAATCTATACATACACAAACATATAAGCATTCATTTATATACATGTTTAAATTTGTTAATCACCATTATCCAAATATTTTTTGTTTTTTTGGGGAGTATTCCGTTGTTAATATTCACTCAGGGGGCTAGCAAATATTAAACATATATTGGGAAAAGTTATAGACTAGTCTCAAACCTTTTGGAAGGCTGAAAGGTTTTATTGGGGCAGGCTGAAGGCAGCCAGCCGGTCCATTAACTTAGGGAGAAGATAGGGATGAGACTTTCCCAGTTAAATCTGTTTACCCCACATCCCTTTTTCTCTACTCTGTTTACTCATGTTAACTTTGTGCTGGATGGCCCTCTCAGGGGGAGATCAAAAAGGAATTACACGTTAATAGTGTTTATTCTGGGCCCAGAACCTGAAGCTCTTATTATTCTTACAACCACTCTTTTAACCATGTTAATTATCTACAAGTATGTTAACTTAGAACCTCTGTTGTAAAACCTTGAGGGAATAAATGTGTGGACAGACATAATGTCTTGGTCCATTGGTTCCATTTCACCCTCTGAAAGCAGCCAACAGCCATCCCTAGCCCACTTGTATCACTGTAAAGGTGGAAGAGTGCATTCATTCATCCATCATTGAGTCAGGGTCTGCAGGTCAGACTTCTGCAGGTGGTGACTGATACCTCAGTCTGTGTTCTTGTTTTTTATTTGTCCTTAACTTTAAGCTATTAAGACAGTAGTTTAAATTCTTCTACCATAAATGTGGAATTTCTATTTCTTCTCTAATATTTGACATGTTTTTATTCAACTCTTTGGGACCTATGTTACACCTTCCTAGTGGATTCCTATGAGATGTCTATTATGAAATGTGTAACAGTCCATTTTGCTAAATATGGACTTGGATATGAATAAGGATAGTGATTTTCACTTTCTATTGGTTAGCATTTGTATGGTATACCTTTCTGTATCCTTTTATTTTCAGTATTTCTCTATCTTCCTATTTAAGTTGTGCTGCTTACTGTTAATATAATCGGTATATGGATAAATTGTATTTCATCCATTCGATCACTTTTTTTTTTTTTTTTTTTTTTTGAGACAGAGTCACTCTGTAAGCCAGACTGGAGTGCAGTGGCACAGTCTTGGCTCATTGCAACCTCTGTCTCCCAGGCTCAAGCAATTCTCCTGCCTCAGCCTCCCAAGCACCTGAGATTACAGGCATGTGCCAACATGCCCAGCTGATTTTTGTATTTTTAGTAAAGACAAGGTTTCACCATGTTGGTCAGGCTGGTCTCAAATTCCTGACCTCAGGTAATCTGCCTGCCTCGGCCTCCCAAAGTGCTGAGATTACTGGCATGAGCCATCGCACCTGGCCCCAACTATCATTTTTTAATTAGATAATGTGGTTTCCATATATATTCAAATTTTTAATTTTGTATTTGTTTTCAATTTTATCATTTACTATTTATATTTGCACCTTCTTTTTTACTATTCCTTTTATCAATTTATTCATTTATTTAGCTTTGTTCCCTTTCCTGTTTGCTTTTAGATTAAATACTTTTTTATTCTCTCTTTTCTTCAAATGTTAATTTGCTATTTATAAATCTCCTTTTATTATTTTAAGGGTATCATAGTGATTATGTTATGTATCTTCAATTTATCACAGTCTAATACAAATGATCACTTTTACCATTTTTCTGTAAATGCCAGATCTTAGATCACTGTAACTGCATTTACCATTCTGTGCCATTTTGGTTATTTTGCCATATATTTTGTTTAAAGTCCAAAATATTATTACTGATACTAATTTTAATCAATATTAATGTATATTTATTAGTCTGTTTTACCATTTTGTTTTTTATAGTTTTCTTAATGTGTTTCCATATGCAATGCAGAACACAAATTTACCTAAACAATATTTACCTGTATCTCTATTAATGGAAGTATGCTTGTGAAAAATTCTCTTGATTCCTATGTTTGAAAAAAAATCTTTCAGTTCATTTTTAAAGGACAATTCTATTGCATATAGAATTGTAAATTGCAAGTTACTTTCTGTTTATACATTCAATGCCAACTGAATAGTATTAGACCATAAAAAGGAAGCTCTGATACATGCCACAACATGGACAGACTTTGGAAACATTATTCTAAGTGAAAGAAACCACACATAAAAGGCCACGTATTATATGATTCTGTTCTATGAAATATCCCTAATAGGCAAATCCATCGACACAGAAAGAAGATAAGTGTTTTCCAGAGTGTAGGAAAATGAGAAGTGACTGCTTAAATGGGTAGAGAATTTCTTTTTGAGTTGATAAAAATGTTCTAGAGCTAGATCGTGGTGGTGGTTGTGAATGTACTAAACACCACTGAATTGTACACTTTAATATGGTTAAAATGATGAATTTTATGTTATGTGTATTTTATCACAACAAAATAATTTCACTTTTTTCTGTTAAAATTTTAGCTATTATTATTGCATCTTTGAAATTAATATTAAAGTTTTCTTTGCTGTTTATAAAATTTTATATTTTGTTTACAAAATCTTATTGTTTGTCCAGATGTGCATTTCATTGGACTTATCTTGTTTTAGGTTTGCAAAACTTTCTAAATTTATGGCTTCATATATTTTAACTCTTGGGAAGGCATTGGTTAGTAATTTATCAACTACAGTTGCTGCCATATAGTCTTTCTCTGCCTTATCTGTTGTTCCAATTATACATGTTTTGAATATTTTCACCATGTTCTTTAGAATTCACATATTTTTAATCACTCTATGCTTTAGTCCATATTTTCAAGTTATCTTCCACCTCTTCTCTGCTGCGTCTAATCTGGTAATCTTACTGTATTTTGAATTATTAATATAAAGTGCTCTGTATTTCAGTTTCAAAATTTGTGTTTGATTTTTATAGATACAGATTTAAGTTTCCGGTAAAATTCTCCAACTTGCCATCCATTCTTTTGAACATCATTTACAACATTATTTCTAATTTTATGTTGAATCGCTTCAGGATCAAAATCAGATGGGTTTGTGTCTCATCTTTTTGTCTTCATTTATAGGTATTTCTGTCTTGATTTTTTTTAATGCTAGCTATTACATATAAAGTAAGGTAGATGACCTACATGTGATTCTCCTTCAGAAACGATTCATTTGTTTTGCCAGGCAGTTAAAATAGGAGCAATTCTTCTTGTTTCAACCAGAGACTGAAGTTATTAGGCCATGTATCCATCTCTGTGAGGACTCATCTATTTATAATATACATTACTCATTGAGTATCTCAACTGAAAGCCTTTCCGGGATCTCAAATGCAAGCCAAGTGTTTATACTAGGCTTCTCTTTTGGTGGTCCCTAAGTGGTATTTGTTGGGTCTCCAGCTCAGTAAAACTGACTTGCTCCTTAGTCTTTTATCCTCTTGTTACAATCATCAGCAAGTGCTTTGAGAGGCAGAGCACCATATAATATCAGTTCACTTCTTTCAAGTTTCCTTTTTCCCAGTGCTTTTGTCAATTGTTGCCTTCCTAAGAAGTGCTACCTTCCAATGTTTGTCTCTCTAGGACAGTGAAACAGTGAGGCTACTGAAAGCTTAGGTGTCTCTTTTGGTTCAGTCAGTTGGCACAGTACCATATTGTAATTAGTGAATAGATCAAAGTTGAAAAGTGGCAGAAAATTTTATTTTCTCTACCATGCGTTTTCCTCTGAGATCTTTTATACTGAAATCCTGCTACCTTGTATGTACTTTCAGACAACTGGGGTTTTAGTCTCATAAAAGCTGTTTCATGGTAGCCAAAAGTGGCATTTTTAAGCTGGTGTTTTTAATATAGACATTTTTTGAGCATCATATTGAGGATAAATCCTTTTTGAAAGGATTTGTGTTAGCTTCTGTCATGTGCCATAACACAATTTTCAATTAATTTCTCAGCTTGGAATTACCCACACCAGGCAGGTGGTGTGAATTTGAAATCCAAATCCACAAAAAAAGCACTCTTCTTTTTCTTTGATGAAATTTTTAATAGGCAATTCCATTAGAGCTATAGTTCTTCAAATATTCTGGTGTTATCTTCTGTGTTATTAATATCTACCTTACATTGGTCCAATGCCTTATCTCTAATCCCCTATGTTAATTAACATCCAAGGCTCTAGGTAACCAAAGACCATGTTAGACTGTTACGTCTTCAGTGGCCTCCTCCACCCTGCTGACTTTGTTTTGCTTTTTGTGTGCCAAGACTCATTCTACTGATCCTTATTAGTGGACTACTGAATTCCTTCAAATCTGAATTATATGTCATCCTGAATTATATAACATTTTTATTATTATTATTATTTTTGAGATGGAGTTTCACTCTGTTGCCCAGGCTGGAGTGCAGTGGCATGATCTCTATTCATGGCAACCTCTGCCTCCTAGGTTCAAGCAATTCTCCTACCTCAGCCACCTGAATAGCTGGGATACATGCATGTGCCACCATGCCC
The DNA here is from genome assembly GCA_004027835.1 of Alouatta palliata. NCBI lineage: Eukaryota > Metazoa > Chordata > Mammalia > Primates > Atelidae > Alouatta > Alouatta palliata. The sequence goes on from PVKV010001870.1 coordinate 66,635, forward strand.
AGCTAACTTTTGCATTTTTAGTAGAGACGAGGTTTCACCATGTTGGTCAGGCTAGTCCTCAACTCCTGACCTCAAGTGATCCACCTGCCTCAGCTTCTCAAAGTGCTGGGATTACAGGCGTGAGCCACTGTGCCTGGCCAATTTCTCTTTTTCTTTTAGAATGCATTTCTAAACTCAATATAATTTTCTGAGAAACACTTCAACAAGCTTTATGTACTTTCTACAGCAGTGATGCAGCCCACAATCAAAACACAAACACAAGTTTTGGGTTTTACAGTACAGAAATAATAATTAATATCCTTAGTCTTCTATATGATTGTCCCAATCCATACATGAAATGTTTCCTTGTCTTTTAGAACAAGAATCCCAATCCACCTTTTTTTTCCTGGTATAAGCATAGCATTCCAGTTGGTTTTTCCAGATCCTAGTGGCCAAGAATCCATATCAATGGTTCCAGAAATTTTAAATACTTGTGTCTGATAGCCGAACCTTCAATAACTCATTTCAGCCAGGGTAGCAGGGCAATGATTTTACCTTATAAAAGCTTATTTGACAACTGCTTAATATCTCCATCTAGAAAGTACTCTTAACGTCTTAAGAACTGAAGTGTTTATGAATGTTGAATAAAATTGATCTACAGTTTGTAATTTCTTGGGGAATGTTTTTTGAAAATTGATTTTTCTCATTTTAGAGAAAGCATGTAGTCTGATTGAACCCTGTTTTTCTAGTAAGTCCCTAATAGTTTCTGATTCTGATCACAAAGCAATCTCTGCTGAATGTCTCTGACTTTGCAAGTATGTTCCAAAGCCCATCAGGTTTGATTGGTAGAATTGTTTACTTTTGTATAAAAGTTAAACTGCTATAAAAAAAGTGTGATATTTGCTGTTTTAAGAATTTTAAATGTAGGTGCCACTAGTATTTTCACAGTACTCCAGAATAAAAAAAATAAATAAATGATCAGCCATTTTTTAAAATATTCCCTTTCACAAAGAACCAGAGAATTCCTGTCAGTATTCTCAGAAAATAAAATGCACTACAATTCTATTTTTATTATTCCTTTTAAATACAGCACAAGTCCTCTCCAAAAATGATCTCTTTTGCAAGATGCCAAACTCTTTCTTAACATCCAAATGACATCCTTCTTTACCCTATCCTGTCTTATGTTTTGGATGGAAATTATTCTCTTTAGAGAGTTTATTTGCAGGTTTCCAGTGTAAATCAATCAAACATATATGGCCTCAGTTTAATTTTTACTCATATCTGTGATCCTAAGGAAAAAAAAAAAACAGACATAACCAGCTAAACCAAATGCTACTTTAACTTGTTAGGAGGTACAAAAGCTCTAAAGAATCACCCAATAATCTATAATATATAACACACACACACCCCCCACAGATTCTGATTTTTAAATTCTGATCAAAAACTTATCTATTCAGTTCAATATTCTTGCATGTTGTAGATAAAGCTTTAATTTCAAAATTAACTGCTAACATTGTGCTTGAAAAATCTTTGAACTTTTATACTTCTTATATTTTATTAATCAATGCCCTTGCTTACAAAAGCCATTTTAAATAAAATTATCACTGAGTATTACAAACATGTCATAAGTATACATTTAGAAGATAAAACTAATTAATCTGTCAAAATATTAACAACATCTCCATCATTCAGCTACACACTTAAAATTATTATAATTCTTTCAACTAGATGTTGAAGCATGGATTTTTTGATGACTAAAATCTGTGTTTTTTAGGGGCAGATATTTTATTTTTCAGCTTAATTTTTACTTTTCAATTCAAAACAGTTTGAACATTCTTACCATATGGATTCCCCTAATATGTTCACCTATCATGGAAGCCACTCTATACACAGTAATTGGAGAGGAAGGAATTAATGCATTTACCTTTTTTGCTAGCCTTTTTAATTTCAACTTAATTTTAGATGCCAGGGGTACATACGCAGGTTTCTTAGATGGGTATATTGCAAACAGGTAGTGAGCATAATACCTAACAGGTTGCTTTTGATCCATCAGCTCTCTCTGTGCCTCCCTCCTACTAGAAATCCAGTGTCCATCGTTCCCCTGTTTATACCCATGGGTGCTCAATGTTTCAGTCCCAATTGTAAGAACATTTGATTTTCTGTTCCTGTATTAATCTGCTTGGGATTATGTCCTCCAGTTTCATCCATGTGGCTGCAAAGGACATGATTTTATTATTATTATTATTTTTTATAGCTGTGTATCACTCTTTGGTGTAAGGGACCATATTTTCTGTGTCAGTTCCACCACTGATTGACACTTAGGTTGATTCCATGTCTTTGCTACTGTGAATAATACTGTAAGAAGACACTAGTACATGTATCTTTTTGGCATAATAATTTATTTTCCTTTGGGTACATACCCAGTAATGGGATTCCTGTATTGAATGGCAGTTTGGTTTTAAGGTCTTTGAAAAATCTCCGAACTACTTTCCACAGTCACCGAACTAATTTACATTTCGACCAACAGTGTATAAGCATTTCATTTTCTCTGCCTCCTCACCAGCATTTGTTGCTTTTTGACATTTTAACTGTAGCTATTCTGATTGGTGTGAGGTGGTATCTCCTTGTGGTTTTGATTTGCATTTTTCTGATGACCAGTAATTATGAGCATTTTTTTATCCTATTTCTGTTGGCCGCTTGTATGTCTTCTTTTGAGAAGTGCCTGTTCATGCCCTTTGCCCATTTTTTAATGTGGTTACTTGTGTTTTGCTTAAGTTTCTTACGGATTCTAGATATTAGATGTTTGTCAGATGAATAGTTTGTGAATAAATGGTGCCAGAATAACTGGCCAGACCTATGCAGAAGAAAGAGTAGACCCTTACCTTTCACAATATACAAAAATTAACTCAAGATGAGTTATAGATTTAAATGTAAGATCTCAAACTATAAAAATCCTAGAGGAAAACCTAGGAAATACCCTTCTTGACATTATCCTTGCTAAAGAATTTATGACTGAGTCCTCAAACACAATTGCAACAAAGGCAAGAATTGACCAATGGGACCTAATTAAACTAAAGAACTTTTGCACAGCATAATAAACTGTCAACAGAGTAAGCAGACAACCTATAGAATGTTCTCCTTTTTATTGGGATTTTTATACTTATACTTAAGCCAAAATATTTATCAATTAAAATTATTTTTCTTCAAAATATTATTTTAAACATCTATGTTACAGACTCATGTAGTTATTTCTTACACTTTTATTTCCAAAGATAAACAATGTTTATCTAGCCTCACTTGCAATTACTCAGTAATAAAGCCAATATTTGACTATCTGACAACTGTTACATTGATTTTGCCAACTCTTTATTATAAAACAGTAAGTTGTAATAGGAGTACTGTCTTTAAAGACAATGAAGAATGAGGGTTTTTAACCCCAGATAGAATGTAGTAGTTGTATGCATGCTAACAGTCCCAATGCCAACAACTAGAAAATTCCTGGGTAAACATATTTTAATAAGCATCAGAGGACTGAAAAGTAACTTGTACCTTGCAGTCCAAAAATGCCGGAATGGGGAGCCCTTGAAGCATAGGCAGCCATTTCCTCTCTGAACCCTGGGAGTAGTTTTTATAGATTCATGAAAAGGAATGATTTTGTAGGATTGTTAACTTTTGCTTGAGTTCAAATTAAAGAGTGTTCTGTTTTGTGATAATGCCCATTAGATGTTTGTTTTCAGTTTTTGAAAATTTATTGAGGTCTATACTTATGTGCTCTCATTTTTTATGTATTTTATGCCTCAATTAAAAATGTAGAAACTAACTAGAATAGTGTCAAAAACACAAACTAGAAAATTTTGTAATTTTATGATAACTGCAAACTCGCTGAGTTGAGAAATGGAATGAAGCATGATTTAATGGTGTCTGCAAATAACATTTGATGATGTATAATTGTGACATGATTTAAATGCATTCATGAGTGTCACTGTTCAATTTTCTGTAATCGAATTTTTAAAAATACTGTTTACACAGTAACAAGTTCAACAGTTTATGAAGATAGCTGCTTTGACCTCTTTAGATTTACTGATGAATCGAACATTGTATTATGTTTAATGCAGCTGACCAGCACCTCTCACTAACTATATGACATTACAGAAAGTGACTTGCCACCTTCTCTCTGATTGTGCTCTAGGTTTAACACAGCTGTATTTCCTGTAGATAGATTTCCTATTTCTTAAAAGCATATTGTGCTTTTTTTGCTAGAAGTTTTACCTTTTAATATAAGACTGTAAACAATGATATAAAGGTATTATATTTGTTTATTTGTTTTGTATGCATTTGGAAAGAAATGTCAAATTATTTCACATTATAATTACATGGAAGGGATGGCATGCAAAAGAAAAACAAAGAAAGAAGGAAACCCAGTAGTCACTTGAAGCCAAGAGAGTTTGAGAATGCATAAAATATGTCTGGCTCACTTGGCTTCTAAAAACTTCTTGGGATATAATAGGCATTCAGTAAAAACTTTTTGAGTTGAATAGACATGTTTTTAAAAATTCAACATTTTTATTTTACCTTTGAGTAAATTAAACTCTACAAAAATATAACATGTGTATTCCATGTATTTGGAGCATCTTGGCACATCATTGTATTTCCTCAAATGCACATCCCACATTGAGAGACACAGACACAAATACAAAATCAGAAATATGTTAACCCACAAGTGTTTTCATCACAGCATTCATTATAAAATAGAAACTACCTATACATCAATAAATGGAAATTAATGAAATCCACTTATTTTATCTCTCTCTATATATATATCAATATAGATATATAGATATAAAGATATAGATGTACAAATATATAAACTATATTGAATGCAATACATGGCATAGACAAGAGAATTTATTTCTGGGAAGTGAATGCTTTCAAGTTGTTATAAATCCATGTATTTATATTATCTGGAAATATTGCATTACAATAGCTAAAAGCTTAGAGTTTTTGTTACAGTTTAGCTAAACAAGTGAAACACTTATCATTTTAACTGGCACAATGTAAGTGCAACATTAGTATTGCTACTATATGCATTTTGTATTTTTTGATGAACATGCATTGACTGTGTTTTAGGTAAAGAGAATATAAAAAGAAATTATTTTATGTAGGTTTTCAGCAATATACAAATATTTTTGAAATCACCTTTAGTAACAATGCATGTCAGAAAATTATTCATTATTTTAACTACATATAGAATACAGACTAGAGACTAAAAGAAAAATGTTAATGTTTGCTTTTTAAAACCTGGACTCATTTTACTTCTCACTTTTTTCTGTGTTTTACCAAGAAATGTCACAGAAATTAATTTAAAATAAGCAAATAGATAACATGTACTCTTTTGGGAGAATGTAAACACTGGAGCAGATTATGACTGGTATATGCTTAAGATAATACAGCATGAGAGCAGCTCTTACATTTTAACATCTAGGTCAAATTCTAGCTTTATCACTTTTAAATATTTATTATGTGATCATATTCTCTTAAGGCTAAGGTGTCAAATTTTGAACATGAGGACACTACAAACTGATGATCTTCAACCCACCAAAAAAAAAAAAAATGAACTCTTCAATTGGGATAAATAGAAGCAAAATATTTTTGGTGATATAATCTATAACCTAAATCATTTTCTTCCTAGTATTCCAATTTATGAAGCTCAAATCCTATATCGATTCTAGTTTTTTTGAGAAATGCATCCTTTTCTTCCCAAAAGACCTGGGAAATAGCCCAAGTCACCTCCCTCCCTTTAAACCCAAGGTAAGACTCTTCATAGATCCAGACAGTGTAAACAGGCCAGTGATTCTCAATCAAGGCTATTAAGCAGCCATCAACAAAGGTTTAGTTGATTCAGTAAAGAGAGAGATTATTCATTTATTTCTTATTTCTAATAATTCATGAAATAATTAAAAATCAATATTTAGTTGAGTCCTTTTCTATGTCAAATGCTGTGTCTGTAAGGTCAGTTGCAAATTAATTGCCAATTTAACACCTGAAGTAATATAAAAAAAGTATTATAAAGAAAGAAGTAAATATAAAGAGAGATTGAAGCAGTAAGAGTTACACACCATAAAATCTTCATGCAATCCTCTGAATAAGATAAATCAAGAGAAACCTGTCCAGCAGGCTGATAGAAGATGGGGCCAGATGCCTAACTAGGAAGGAGCCCTTTCATCTGATTCCTTCCGTGAAATCCTATAAAGGCTGAAAACCACTTTATTTCTCACGAAAATGAAGCCAGAAACAATATGCAGGACATCCTACTTCTGCAAGCGTGGATTTGCTAAATAAGTAATTTCTGCCTGGAGAGGATCGTCCTTGTGGGTGACTAGCTACTATACTTGCAATGTATTTTTATCTTTCAGATTTTTTTGAAAAGGACTAGCTCATGTGAACTGATTCTGAAAAATTGCAGGTGGTAGTGGGCCTGATCAGTCATTTACTGACCTGTAAACATATTCCTATTGAAAGGAGGCATATAAGTAAGTGGATCTTAGAGGTTGCTTTTTCCTTTTCATTTGGTTTTGGGTATTTCAGCACATTTAATTTTCAGACATTTCTTACTAAGAAAAAGTTGGAAAAGAGAGACTAATAAATGAATAAAACAATGATTTATTTTCACATCTGTCAAATTACAAAAATAAACAATAAAATAGGTTGACAAGTTATAAAAACAACACATTTCTATTAAGATTTTCTTTACCTACATGACTGTTTCCCAATAGTGTAGATAATTAAAATATTGATCTTTGCCTCTATGACCTTCATCATTTTTTCCATAAATACTTCTAAGTGTAAGAGAATGGCCTCTAAATGCATTTTATGTAGACAGACAAGATGCTGTCATGGGCTCAATTAAAGGAAGTAATAGAAATAGTAGAAGAACCAGGGAAAAGAGCCATGTTGTTTTTATGCAACCAAAAGAATTTGGATGAATGCTAGTAATTTGTAAGTTCTTACATAATTTATAAATGAAAGCATAAGTATATAAAATTACACTAAAATCAGTTTTGTACTGAATAATTGTAAAATATGTTAAATGTTCTGAGATTTTTTAAGATACTCATTAATAGACTATTTTTAGTTTTAAATGTTTGTTTTACTTGGAAAAGTTAATTAACCCTAGGTTCATCATCTGAAAGAGCTTGACCAATTCATTAAGTTCCCTCCAATTGCCATACAACCCCAGTTTGGTGAACTGCAGTACAGATAGTTTATTCTGGGAAGCAAATGTGACAGTACTAATGAGAAGTGTTAGAAACAATGAAACTGCAATCAAACATTATCAAGCCTTTTGTTCCAGGAGCATTATTCATACACACATGTTAAATCTCTAGCTGACTAGTAGAAACTGGCACAACTGTCCGTGCTATGAATCCATGTATGTGAACATCTAAGTACTGCTAAAAGCCCACATGAAGATCTTGTGAATAATAAAGTTGCTTTGATGTGATGTACATTGTTAGTGCCTGAGAGGAGAAACTGACACCTGCAAGAAAATCTGTCTAAACTAATCCTGACTTAATCAGGCCCTGAATTTGCTAATTCAATCTTTGGTCTTCATTTACATTCTAATGAGCTGTGGCAATAACTGCAATGTTTAAATACCAACGTAACAGTGAGTGAGTAATTGAAGGTTTCAATCATGGGAAAAGTTCATTAACTTTCAGGTTATTGAATAGCGTCAGCTTCACAAAATACACAGGTACATAATTAGTTCAGTATTCATATTTTCTCTTGTGTACCCATTTACTTTTGCTTTATATTCAGAAGTCATAGAAAAAAAAATGCATGTCTCAAAGTAAAGAAAATATACCTGGGGAAAAATGTTCTCAAACAATAGCAATAAGCTTTGAAGACTTTTCAGCGGCTTAAACCTTAATTGAGGGTGAAAGATAAACACAAGAAAACTGTAATGAGTAAAATCAATCATTCAAAATAGGCCCAGTAGAACAACAATCTCTTTTGCTAAGAATAATAGACATTTCTTAACCAGATAAAACCTCATCTATATATTATGTCCTTTATACTTTTTTTAGACTTTCATTTCATATTGTTTCATACTAAAATTGATACTCTCTTTGACTATTTAGTCAGTCACATCTCTCGTCAATGAAGATTAGTTATAATTTACATGCCAAGAAAGATCTGCTATGCTTGTGAGACTCACTTTTCTCGTATTTTTATATTGTCACCTTAAATAGACATTGCACATTATTTGCTGTGACAGGAAATAATATGAAGCATACCCAGCATATAAGAAACTAACAGTAATAAATTGTGCTGCAAAGAAAGACTCCAACTTAACTTAGGATAATTTTATAAATTAGAAAATAAAAATGTATTTTTCAATCACTTTCAGATTTACCTGTGCTCATTAGTAATTATACTTGCAACCAATAAGCACTACTTCCATTTTACTTCCATTCACTCTGGACAACTGATGTGTTGACGTCACATTAAATCACTTAGAGTTACAAGCCAAAAGAACTCAAAAGATCCGCAAGACTACGTGAACCAGGATATGCCTTGGATCATGTACGATTTTTTTGGAGAAGCAGAGTCAGGTTCTTACATCAGGTGGAATAAGTTTGAGGTCAGGATAAGAAACAAGGGGGGTGTCGTATGTCATTGATTAGTGGGAAAGCAGCATATAAATATGTGCAAACCTTTCACAATCTTTATTAGCATCTCAAAATACTAACCAAGGATTTCAACTGAGTCTTAAATGGACTGCTGCTTTTATACTAATTATTATAATGAAGTGCTCTTCAACTAACTGCACTTCAGAATTACTAGGGAGTTTGTGTGTTATGACTCCTAAGTCCTCACTCGTAGATATTCATTTAACTGACCTGAAGCTGGGCCCCAAAACCAGTATTTTCACAAACTCCCCAGGTGATTCTTTAAACCATTATGCCAACATTTTGCCTTTAAAAAAAATATTGATGCAATCACACACCAGGGGTATGTGTTAAAGGAGAAAAGCAAAGCCCTCCCTGTTCCCCCTCGAGGCTCTGCTCACTTTCTCTTCTGTATGATTTTTAAGAAGGTGAAAATGTATTTTATAAAATTTGGTGTAGACGCACCACTCTAACGCAAACAGTGGTGTCACTTCAGTAGGTGAAGTCAGGATGTTCAAGAAGGATTCTTCTGAAACTTCATAAAAATTAGAGAAGAACACTTATACGTAAATATCCTCACCCTTGCATGTTTTGAATGTATGACTCTTAAGAGTAGCAGTAATCCATTTTGATGTGGTTCCATAGTCACTAAACAAACAAGAACGCCTGTGAAAAATTAGCAATGGGTGGGTGTTGATAGTAGCATCCGGAATATAATCTTATTTAATTTGTAAGTCACTGTATAAGTTAAATCAACATGGTTAGGCATGTCTTAAACTATTTTTTTAAATTTGTAATTCAATAAGATTGGTCTTCACTGTTTCTAGCAGTAATTATCATATAAGTATAGATATGGAAATCTGCAATTGCAGAAATATAGGCTTGAGTTAAGTTTGCAAATGAACTTTTCAGAATCAAGGTAATATTCCTCAAGAATAGTGCTCCAAAAGTAACACCAACTGCCATAAAACCAGTGCTTAGAGAGCAATTTATCACATTGAATGTGTTTATTAGAAAACAAGAAAGATCTAAAATCAATCATCTAAGCTTCCACCTTAGGCAACTAGAAAAAGAAGAGCAAATAAAGTCCAAAGTAAGCAGAGAAGAGAAATAACAACAAATAAGGATAAATGAAACTGAAAACAGAAAATTGATAGAGAAAAATTAACAAAACCAAAAACTAGTTCTTTGAAAGATCAATAAAATCACTAAGCCTCTAGCAAGGCTAACTGAGGGAAAAAAGAGACAACCGAAAGAGGGGACATCAGTAAAGGTCCCATGGACATCAAAGGCACAATGAAATGATACTATCAGCAAGTGTATGTCCACAAATTTGATAACTTAGATGAAATGGAGCAATTCCTTGAAAGATACAACCTGCTAAACCTTACACAAAAAACAGTCTGAGTAGAACTATGTCTATTAAAGAGAATGTATCAATAATTAATGACCTTCAAAATCAGGAAGCATGAGCCCATATGGATTTAATGGTGAGTTTTACCAGACATGTAAAGAAATTATGCCAGCTCTCTGTAATCTCTTACAGAGTATAGAATCAGAAGCAGAAGGAATACTACCTAAGGTACTCTATGAAGCCACATTACCCCAATACTAAAACCAGACAAACACATATAAGAAAAAGATATATAAAAATTACAGACTCATATTTCTCATACCAATGTAAAAATCCTGAACTATATATTAGCAAATCAAATCTAATAATATATCAAAAGAATTACACACCACAACCAAGTGGGGATTTATCTTACATATGCAGGTTTGATTCAACATTCCAAAATTCCACAATCAACTATTGTAATCAACACACTAAAGAAAAAAAATCAGGCTAGGTACGATGGCTCATGCCTATAATCCCAGCACTTTGGGAGGCCAAGGTAGACATATCACTTAAGGCCAAGATTTGAGGCCATCCTGGCCAAGATGATGAAATCCTCTCTCTACTGAAAGTTAAAAAAAAAAAAAAATAGCCAGGCTTGGTGGTGAGTGCCTGTAATCCCAGCTACTTGGGAGGCCGAGGCAGGAGAATTACTTGGACCCAGGAAATGGATGTTCCAGTGAGCCAAGGTTGTGCCAATGCACTCCAGCCTGGGTGACAGAGCAGGACTCTGTCTCAATAAAAAAAGAAGAAGAAGAAAATGACATAATCTTTTCAAGTGATGCAGAAAGAGCATATGACACAATTTAACTTCCATTCAGGCTAAAAAAAACAACAATAATGCTGAACAAATTAGGAATAGAGGGAAATCTTCTCAACTTGATAAAAAAACTACAGCTAACATCACACTCAGTGGTGAGATACTAGAAGTTTTCTTTCTAGGATTAGGAATAAGGCAACTCTCCTCATTACTACTTTGCAATATTGTATTGGAAGTCCTACCTAATGCAGTAAGAAAAGGAAATAAAAATTATATAGATTGGGAAGGAAGAAATAAAGCTATAGTTACTCAAAGATGACATGATAATCTATACAGCATATCTGAAAAAAAATCAACAAAAAGCATCTAAGACTAATAGGTGATTATGGTAAAGTTATGAGAAATTAGATTAACATATAAACATCAATCACTTTCCTATAGACCAGCAATGTACCAATGGGTTAAAAATTAAAAACACAATACTATTTACATTAACAACCCTAAAATGAAATGTTTAACATTAATCTGATCTGACAAAACATGCACTAGATCTGTATAAAATTGTCACAACTCTAATGAAAAAAATCAAAGAAGAATGGAGAGATATTTTATGTTCACGGATAGCAAGATGCAATATTGTCAAAAAGTCATTTCTTTATAATTTAATTAATGGATCTAATGTATCTCAAACAAAATCCCAAGTTATTTCATGGATATTAACAAATCAATTCTAAAGTTTGTGTGGAGAAGCAAAAGACTCAGAATAGCCAAAACAATAGTGAAGAGAACAGCGAAGTCAGAGGACCAACACTAGTTGACCTCAAGTCTTACTGTAAAGCTACAATAATCAAGATAGTGTGGTATAGACAAAAGAATTGGCAAACAGAACAATTTACAGAATAGACAGACTAGAACTAGAATCACATACTGTCTACTGATCCTTGACAAAGAAGCAAAGGCAATACAATGGAAAAAAAATAATCTTTTCAATAAATGTTTCTGGAAAAAATAGACATTCATATGCAATACATGTATGTATAAAAACACACATATATATATACATGTACATATATACACACAGACTTTAAACTTGTCACACAAATGAATTAAAAATGGATCATATACTTATGCAAAATGTAAAACTATAAGACTGAAAAATTACATAGGAAAACATATGAAAGAAACTGCTTATGAAGATGACTTTTTAGATACCAACTAAAAGCATGACCCACTGGAAAAATGACTGATAAGCTGGACTTTATTAAAATTAAACAGTTCTCTCCAAATGACATATTCAAGAGAATGAGAATATAAGCCACAGACTGGGATAAAATATTTGTAAATACACATCTGATAAAGGACTGTCACTCAAAACATACAACAATCTTTTAAAGCTCAACAATAAGAAAACAGAAACCTGAGTTTTTAATGTGCATAAGACCTAAACAGCCACCTTACAAAAATGATATACTGATGGAAAATAAGCATGTAAAGATACTCCACATCATTTGTCATCAGGGACTCAAAAGAACTATGAGATAATACTATATATATATTATGATGGCCAATATCTAGGACACTGATGACATCAAATTCTGGTGAGGATGTGGAGCAACAGGCAAATTCACTGCTGATGTGAATACAAAATTGTACAACTACTTTGCCAAGACAATGTGTCAGTTTTTCACAAACTGGACATACTCTGTCCACATGATCTAACACTCACTCTCCAAAGGAGTTGAAAGCTTATGTCCACATAGAAACCTACACTTGGATATTTATAGCAGCTTCATTCATTCAATTGCTGCAATTTTGAAGTAACAGAGATGTTTTTTAGTAGGTAAATGGACCAAAAAATCTTATACACCCAGACAATGAAATACTATTTATTCACTTTCAAAAAAAAAAAAAAAAGTCTTCATGAAGGCATGAAAAAGCATGAAGGAATTGTAAATGAATAATACTAAATGAAAGAAGCCAATCTGAAAAGACTGCGTGCTGATTTTCCAAATGTATGATTTTCTGGAAAAGGCAAAACTAGAGAATAGGAAAAAGATCAGTGGTTGCCAGGGACTTGGTGTGGAGAGAGATATCAATAGGCAGGGCATAGGGGATTTTTAGGGTAGTGAAAATACTCCCTATGATATTATTCATTATACATTTTTCCAAAGCCACAGAATGTACACTACTCAAAAAGTGAATCCTAATGTAAACTACAAACTTTGGGAGATGACGATGCATCAGTGCATGTTTATTATTTATAACTATGTGCCACTCTGGTGGGAGATGTTGATAGTGGGGTGGGGGTTGTGTATGTATGAGACTGGGAGGTAAATGGAAGCCCTTTCTGATCACTGGCTGCAAATCAAAAATTTCTTTAGAAAAATCAAATAATTAATGTCAAAATAAACTGAACGAAAACATTTATATTAATGAGCTTTTGTACTTCATATATTCCATAATATATACACAGGAGAGTGATTCATATGACTCACAATATTAAAACAGTAAAGCCAATCCTCACTAAAGCTTCTTAGCCAATACTTCTAAAAGACAGGAAAACTGACTCAAAGGCTCATGCTACAGTATTCATGTAAGTATAAGAGCAAAAGCCATTCTAGGCCACTCTTGCAGGCTTTAGCCAGCAAGTTCATATAAACAAAGTTCTGACTTGCTGCAGAAGAAATTACTATAACTAGTTACTTTGGTATAATAAGATTGTCCCATAAAAAGCAATGATTTATTTTCATCACATTTCAGCAGTTCTCACACAAAAATAAATAAAGACTGATATTATGAAATTATTTCCATACTGGAGAATACAACGTCAAATATACACAAATCAGTAAATCTTATAAAAGAAAACTTGAAAGCACTTAGTTCACAGGTGATCCTAGAATATATAAAACTGGCCTTCTAAATCAAAAATAACAGGACATGCTGTAAAGTTCCTGGAATATCTTAGACCCCAGTGCACTCATTTATGGTTCTCAGACCATAATTTTTATATTTGGAGAAATTTAACATAGCAACTCTTACATGATAATTAACATGCTACAGGGATATGGCCACCTGGACTTCTATGTGGTAACAGTCATTCTAAATGGGAAAAGCAAAACAGCAGTTTTGTTAATTATTATTATTCTAAAAATAGAGAATGAAAATTTTAGGAATTATTACTTATTAACCGCATGTGTTATAAGGAATCAAACTTTCTTTTTTAGTGTATTTCTGCTATAAATATTTAGTATATCTCTTCTAATAAGTCTCCAAAGTTCAAAATCTTTTAAGTTACCACCGCCAGATGGAAAAAGACAGACACAAACACATGTAACACTAAGCAGTACCTTCTAATCTAATAATTAACAATGGCAAACAACAATCTAAAGTAAACTGAATAGATGAAGGGGGAAAAAGCATGGCTTTACTCTAGTAATAAATGCTACAACAGAATTCAGGTCAACTAAATCAGGATAACAATGGAAGAGGTAATTAGCAGTCCTTGAGAATCATTATTAAGACAAAAAAAGCCTCTGTATTTCTAAACTTTCTAAACTTGCATTTCTAAACTTTCTAAACTTGTGTTAGTCATCGTTTTTGTTTATTACATATTGTTGTTTGCAAGGTTTTTTATATTTGCAAAGTTTTTCATGACATTTAAAAATAAGGAGAATGAAATGTCCCTACTTCTATGAAACAAAACTATTCAACACTGCTTTGTCTCAGATACGTTGTTTTATCTTCACAGCTACAAAAGTTGCATTGTCGTCTATTGGGGACAAGGAAGTATTAAACAGCTGTGACCAGCATCATGGCCAATCAGATGGTCTTGGTGCAACCCTAGTACATATACGGGCAGAACATTCAGTTCTTGCCCACATGAAAATAGAGGAAGACCCTTAGGTAATCATAACACTACATCATGCCTCACCCGCCCCAACACAAATATGCCCCTCCAACACATACAGACACATTCAAAGAAAACAAAACAAACATGCACAAGAACGTGTACCCTAGGAACAGAGCTGGAAGGATGGGAAGACTACAGTTCTTTGTGGGTGGGTGCCGCAGGCACAGCTGCTCTCAGGTATGTCTGAGCCCTGATTGAAACCAGATGCCTTTATTGAGGCAGAACGTTGAAGAGTCCTGAGGCTGTTTCCAGACAGTAGGTGCCACTGGAGACAGGCAGCAGCAGCAGCAATCCTGTCTGGAGGAAAGCTCACCAAATTTAAGGCTGCAGGACTTCTACAGAGGAAGATCATATAAGGAGCTGCTCATATACCCATTTGTCATATGATTTGCTGATCATTCTTCCTGCTAACAGAGCTTTAATCTCAGATTATTTTTCTTCTTTTTGAAATGTATCCTAGAGAATTACCTTTGTGCTGGCCATTTTGCTGACATTTTAATTCCTAATTTTTCTTGAAAGGTAATATATCTGGGAATCTAAAGGTAGACTGACATTAAGTTTTTTCTCAACAATTTGAAGATTTTTCTTCTGCCCTCTATTACTGCAGCTGAGAATTCTATTATTGTTTAATTGTCATGCATTCTTTTGTTTTTTTCTTTTTTCCTTTCTTCTGACTGCATAGAAAATTTTTATTTTCTTTCTACCTTTGTGTTCTGTACTTTCACTCTAACGTGTTTGGGCTCAGATTGATTTTTCTTCATTCTTCTAGCAATAGCTAACAAATCCTGGACATGTGAACTTATATCTTATTTATAAAAAATTTGTAGCCATTTTATTTCAAGTATTATGCCTCCATTTTATGTTTCTCCCTCTATGATTCTATGACACTTGTTAAAGTTTTATATTCTCTCATGTAGCTCTTACCATCTCTTTCATATATACTTTTTGTCTTTCTGGGTGGCATGTCGTATTATTGCTTTAGATATATCTAACAACTTATCACATCTCCATTCAGCTGTATTTTCATTGTTTAAGCCACCCAATGAGGTTTTTCAAAATAACTTAATCCATTATAGTTTTAATTTCTAACATTTTAGTTAGTTTGACTTTTCTTCTCAAATTTATTTGTTCATTCTTGGCATTTCTCTATCTGTAGTTCTTGAGAGTCTTAACTGTTGCTTTCCTTGCCTTACTATTCTGACTAAGACCTTGGTAAAAAATATTATATACAAAAGGAATCATGGTGACACTGATTAAACTAATGATACATAAGTGTATTTACTCTGTTAAGTTCTATTTTCAAGCTGCGGTAGATAAAACAGTGTGGAATTGGGTGAGACTAATAACCCAATGGAATAGAGATCCTAAAAAATGATCCATGCATAAATGCAAACTTGATACATGAACAAAGGTTGTACTAAAGAGCAGTGGGAAGAGAAGAGACTAAAAAATGCAGTTGTAATGGTTGTTTGCATTTGTGGAAAACAAAATGTGATGGTGTATTAGTTTCACTAGAACTGCTTAGTGAAATTCCACAGACTGGGAGACTTAAACAGCAGAAATTTATTTTTCAGAATTTGGGAGGCTAAAAGTCCAAACTGAGGTGTCAGCAGGTTTGGTTTCTTCTGAAGCCCTTCTCCTTAGCTAGCAGATGGTCACCTTCTCACAGTGTCCTGGCATGATCTTTCCCTTGTATGTGTTCATCCCTGATGTTTCTGCTTCAATGTCCTCTTTTTTTAAGGTCACCAATCATACTGGATTAGGGCCTACCCTAAGGAGCTCACATTAATTACCTCTTTAAAGACCTTATCTTCAAAGATAATCATATTCTGAGGTAATGAGGGTTAAGGTTTCAACATATAAATTTTGCATAGGCAACAATTCAGCCCATAACAGATTCCTCAAATAAAAATTTTTTACAAATGGATTAAGAACTTAAATGTGAAAATAAATCTTTAATCTGTTAACAATGTAAAAAAATTGTTTTTTGAACAGGATGTAAGGAAGGATATATTAAATAAGACACACACACACAATTGGTCAAATCGACTAAAATTTTGTAAATTAAAAATTTAAATTTAAATAATTTTAAATTTAAAAGTATATTTTCCAAGATACCATAAAGAAATTGATAAAGAATCATAAACTGATAGAAGATATTTGTAATACATGTAACTTCCAAAATGTATAAAGAATATATTTTGTGGAAATCAAAATAACCCACTTAGGAAGCATGATTAAATTCCCCCATTGTACTGATGCCTGGGATTGCTTTTAAGGAGAGTATAAATATTAAGGATAGCATATACACAATTGATGTGCCTGATGTTTTCAGCTTGAAGATTATAGAAATATTCTGAAAATTAAGATATTAATTAATCCAGAAAGAACCACAGAATTAATCATAGAGGACCAGAGACATACTGCCAAGATGATTAAAGAGGGTGATGCCTCTCAACTTTATTTGAAATACACTAGTTCCCTAAGGCTGATGAGTTGATCAATATGCCATCCCTACCCCTCCATACCTGTTAACCTACGTCAGTATCTTTTGATATTTTTAATTATAATAACAATAATAAACTACTAGAATAGTAAAATTTAATTTTAAAATATTTGTATTTTTAACATTTTCACCACAAAGAAATAACATTGGTGAGGTGATGGATATTTTAATTAGTTTGATTGAATCTTTCTATGGTGTACATAGATCAAAACATAACATCATGCCCACAAATATACACAATTATTATTGTCAATTAAATATAAGTAAATATATAAATAATAATCATTTTAAAACAATTTGGATAATACTTATTACCTGCTATTCAGTTTCAATGCCTACTACTATGTTTTTGCTTTTTTTTTACTTTAATTGTAGAAAATAGAAATAAAAACAGAATAATGTATATATCATATTCATCACTGCTATGTAAAGACCAAATTATATCAGAACGTGATGTATGAGTAAATGTCTTCCAGTAGTTCAAATAGGGGGAAATGGTAGAATAATTCACTTTTCAGATCTTGTGTGGTAATACGGACATGTTAAGCTCACAAGGACTTGTGCAATAGCATTGGTACTTAAGGAACACTGTGAGCAACAATTCAATTTCAGCAATGGCATTTCTTACATCAAATTAATCCTCCTTATTACAATGTTTTGTTTTGTTTGTCTTGGAATCAATTTACAAATTTGCCTTTGGTTGTATAGTTTATAGCTGTAAGAATTTATAGTCTATGTTTGCACAAGTTTAAAAACATTACAATAAAAATAAATTTTAAAATTCTCAGAATAAATGAGTAGGTTTTTATTTAAATGATAGCCATACATTACTCTTGAGAAACACAGTTATATATTTTTCCTTTAAAAATGTGGGCTTTAGTTTTAAGAAATTAAGATATCTGAAAAATAAAAGAATTCCTTAGCAAAAGGGCAAGTTAATAAGATAATATCTCTAGGCCTCCTCTTAATTTATAGCTTTGACTCTGATAATGGACCAAAAGTATCCAGATGTTTAGACACCCTGCCACAATTTTAAACTGTAAGAAGAGATATTAATGTGCTAGCATTTTCTGTTTTTAATTTATTTAGCCTTAATCTTGGATTTCAGATGATCATTTATTTGCCATGGCTTAGACTAATTTATCATGAATTCCTTTTATAATATGGAACATAAGGTTACATCAAAGATACTTTAGGAATTATATCTTTCCAGCAGAATCAATCTCTGTAATGATAGCACATCATGATTGCTGCAGGATCCCATCCAGAAAAACATTTCTCATTAAGACATAATTTTCCTTTACAAAAACATTGAAGGAGTTTCTTGAGTCCTTATGGTAAATTGAAAGATTTACTGACCACTAGAAATAATTGGAATCTGAAGTAAATTCACTTTAGTCTAACAAATGATTTTCATCATTTAAGTCCTAACACTGCCATTAGGAATAGAGTTATTTGATTTGGCTATAAAATGCTCATGTATAAGTAAAAATAGGAAAATGTATTGTTCTTTAAAAAATGTGCTAGCACATTTTAATACAGAATGGCAATAGGTAACTAAAACAAAATCGTAATGCTGTTGAATACTGCACTGTAACATAATCACTTAAGAACAATCTGCCAGGATTTATTAGCCACACTCATTCTACGAAAATGCAGACAGCCTAATATCTCATCTGAGTCCCAGTGCATAATGGTTCTTAAAGGTTATAAGTTAACCTTTGAACTTAAAAAACAACAACTCTTAATTTGTAATTAATTATATATTTAGAAAGCACTCTCACATAAATACATTAAGATTTATCTGCCAACAAATATGGGATGTAATAGAAAGAACTTGAGCATTAAAAAAGAAAAGCACAAATTCCAACTTCAGTCTCTGTGCTTACTGTATGTCAAACTTTGGGTTAGTCAAAAAATTATCTGAGCGTCAGTTTCCTCATCTATAATAAACTTTTCATCATAGATGATTGCAAGAATTAAATGATACAATATAAGAATCCTAGCCTAAGGAAATAGAGTAGTACGGTCATTACTGTTGCTACCATGTTCATACTTATCCTCCAAAACTAAAGTGCAAGTTATGTTTTTTTTTTTATATTTGCATTTCTAAAATAATTCTTGTCATGGGGAAAGTGTCCAAAAATATCTGTTGAATGAATATACATTGTCAACTTACTACCCAGGCTTTCAGTCCTCACTAGCTGCCAAGGAATGAAAACAGAAATTTTATTAGAAAACTCCTTAAACATATGTTAATTTGTCTTTAATGTTTTATATATAAGGAAATTATACTTGAAAACTTAATTTTCCAGTAAGGAAAATTTTCACTTACAAATACACGTCGACTAAATTGATTTAGCTTACCTATGCAAAATAAAATCATAATTCGTTATATTTTAAATGTAGCTATAATATTTAATATTTGTGTAAATATTTGCCACTCATAAAATGTTTTCATGTGTCATAACTCATAAGATAAGGGAAAACTATTATATTAAATTTTATCAAAATGAAGTGAAAAAAATTTTCCACAGGTTTTATGGTAATCCTGTTTGGTGCTAAAAATGAACAGGTTTCTTAGTTGATATTTTATCTAATAGATTATGTTAATAACAGACTTTCAGCCAGGCAGGTGGCTCATGCATGTAATCCCAGCATTTTGGGAGGCTGAGGTGGGCACATAACGAGGTCAGGAGTTTGAGACCAGCCTGGCCAACATGGTGAAACCCTGTCTCTACTAAAGATACAAAAAAAAAAAAGAAAAAGAAAAGAAAAGAAATAGCTGGGCATGGTGGCACGCACCTATAATCCCAGGTATTGGGGAGGCTGAGGCAGGAGAACTGCTTGAACCCAGGAGTCAGAGGTTGCAGTCAGGCAAGACATCGCCATTGCACTCCAGCCTGGGTAAAAAGGCGAGATTCCATCTCAGGGAAAAAAAAAAAAAGAGTTTTATTAATTACATCTTTCAAAAACAAGTTGCATTATTCAACTATAATGAGATCATATTTAGTTTTATCTGAGATTTCAAGCTCATACATATAACAAACTCTATATCATAAGAAGCACAGTTAGGAAGAATAAGTATTATTTTTATTTCATATCAGAAAAAAATACCCTTCATTATACTTACAATTTGAAAAAACTAAAATAATTCAAGTAACACAAATTGTATCATTTATTTTATAATCTCTTTAAAAACATACATTCAGGGCATTTTTTTTATAGTGTACTCAATACAAATAAAACTTCAAGTTGAAAACAAGCGGAAAAAAACATGTATAATTTTGGTAATGATATAAACAGTAAAGATCCAATAAAGTTGCTGACATGCCAGAATATAATCTGAAATTTTACACTATAAAACACTTAAAAAAGAAAATGGCCTCAGTGTCTATGCAGAGATTCTATTATAAAAACCTCAGAAGAAACACAACCAAGTTGGTATCAGTCATGACAGCGGTTAGCTCTTTTGGGCAATAGAGATGTAAAAAAGACAGGAAAGGACTTCTATGGTAGGGTTAGTGTTCTATGTTTTGACCTGTGTGTTAAATACATAGGTATGTTCAGATTATGACAATTCATCTAGCTTTACATTTATGATATGTTTGTTCTTCTATGTGATTAGTATACCTTAATAACCCCTTTTAAAAAAGGAGAAAATAATTTCAAAAAGACATAAAAGGAAAAGTGAAGTATTCAACCGACAAAAGAAAGATGATCTATCATGTATTTAATAGGGACCTTTAATAAAGAAAACCAAGGCAAGAGTAAAGGAAAAGCTACTAAAAATTATAGTTCTAGAAAACACTCTTAATTAAACAGAAACAATCAAAATGACTTATTGGAAGGAAATACCATGTTCCTGAGAAAATTAACTGGATTATCTATACTGAAACATATTCTCATAAAACAGACGTTAAAAAAGATCTTGAGTCAAGCAAAAAAAAAAAAAAAAACCAAACAAACATCAACTCAAAGGACATAGTATGGGACAGCAAAACACATCACCAGACTTTACAACTTTGATTATTTAGGCCAGTAGAACGTGTAGTGGAATAAAGACATTCATGTAAAAAAAAAAATATGAACTAAAGGTATTAGATTTACCAACAGATCTTCAAAAGTAAAGGTCACCGAAGAAGTATTATCAACATGAAAGAAGGTAGGAATTGTTCTTTCCACCAGTATCTTTTTTAATAAAATACTAAAAGACAAGCTTCAGATAACCAAAATGATTAGAGAAAAATCAAATAAAAATATTTAAAAAAAAGCTAATGATGGACAATAAGTTCATTTGTACTACAAAGACTAAATGTGAATTCTACAGGACAGAGTATAGTATTGAATCATAGCATTATTGATATAAGTAGTTGGAATTCCTTTAACATTTACCAGGATAATTAATTTAGTATTAAATTGACAGCACTTAGATTAGTATATTCTCTTAATCTCCCAACACACTTGAATTTGACAGTAATTCCTATCAACAAATCAAAAGAAGTAAGTTTTGACAATGGAGTAAGAGAAACAAGATGACTGGTTGTTATTCATTAAAGTAGATTTTATGTGTGTGTGTGCATATATATATATTTTTTTCAAGGCCAAGCAAATAGTTTCTCAAATAAAAGATGATGGGAAAACTAAAAACTACTGAGAAAGTGAGGCAATAAATTCAACAAGAATTAACATCCCACCATTAGAACAAGTGCAACCATTATCCTGAGAGAGAAAATGCAGAGAAAATGTACATGCCTAAAATATAAGTAAACAGAGATATATTTTTAAAGACAACTTTTGATTATTGAGATACAAATAAAAGCAATGTAGGAACTGATCTGCTGAGTGAACATTAATCAAGAGCCAGTTATGGAGCCAGAAGATCAAACCAAGAGATTCATTTCTATCTCAAAGGTATCAGGATGAACAAAGATTCAAATACCTGGAATAAAATTCAGTATTTCCAATATTTTCTCAAAAAGAGTATGCAGAGAGTTTTGTGGGGAAAATAACCAAAGAAATAAAGCAACAGTTTCCAAAACTGGAGATTCATGACTTCATTAAGTGTTCTCTGATTGCTATGCAGAATAAATTTTAATAAACAGGAATACTTATCCACATCCTCATTAAGGTTTAGGAAAGCAAAAGAAAGGTTAAAAATTACAAAATCTTCAAGAGATATGTAGAAAACTAAAGAGCATGTTTACAAAGAAACAAGTATAAATTTGGTGCTGAAATGATCACACTGGATTTTAAAAGAAAATGAGCAAGAGTTTGAAAACACAATTTTAACCCAACTTTTGATAAAACAAGATCACGAACCCTCGTGACACAGTTTACCTATAAAACAAACCTGCACATGTATCCCCCAAACCTAAAATAAAAGTTATATTTTAAAAAAAGACCATTTATCATGATCAAGTTGGATTTATCCCTGAGAGGCAAGGATGGCCCAACACACACAAATCAATCAATGCAATATATTATATTAACAGAATGAAAGACAAAAACATTACTATCATTTCAATTGATGCTGAAAAAGCATTGATAAAATTCAACATCTCTTCATGAAAAAAAAATGGTCAAAACCTGGAGATAGAAGGAACATAGCTCAACACAATAAAAGCCATATTGCAACCCACAGCTAGTATCACACTGAATGGGGAAAATCTTAAAGCCTTTCCTCTAAGGCTTGGAATACAAGAATTCCCACTTTCACCACTGTTACTTAACATAGTACCAGAAGTCCTAGTGACAGCAATAGGACAAAGAAAGAAAGAAAGGACATCCAAATTGTAGAGGAAGAAGTTAAACGCTCCTTGTTTGCAGACGATATAACCTTACATTTAGAAAAACCTAAAGACCACCGGAAAACTTAGAACTGATAAGCAAATTCAGTAAAGCTGCAGGATACAGTGTCAACATACAAAAATAAATAACCTTTCTATATGCCAACAGTGAACAATCTGAAAAAGAAATTTAAATAGTAATCCCATTCATAATAGCTGGAGAGGATGTGCAGAAAACAGAACCCTTGTACAGTATTGGCAGGAATGTAAATTAGTACGATCACTATGGAGAACAGTGTGGAGATTCCTCAAAAAAACAAAACTTGAGCTACTGTATGATCCAGCAATCCCTCTGATGGGTATATACCCAAAAGATAGAAACTTAGTATATCAAAGAGACACTTTCACTCCCACGTTGGTTGCAGCACTTTTCACAATTGCCAAAATTTGAAAGCTACCTAAATTTCCATCAACAGATGAATAGAAAAGGAAAATGTAGTACTTACACACAATGGAATACTATTCAGCCATTAAAAAAGAATGAGATCCTGTCATTTGCAAAAACACAGATGAAACTGAAGGTAATTATGCTAAGTGAAATAACCCAGGCGTAGAAAGACAAACATCACATGTTCTCACTTGTTTGTGGGATTTAAAATTTAAAACAATCAGAGTCATGGAGATAAAGAGGGTAGGAAAGGTAGTCAGCAGGTGGGAGGAGGCGGGAATGATTATTGGGTACAAAGTACATTTAGAAAGAAAGAATAAGACCTACTATTTGATAGCACAACACGGTGACTGTAGTCAATAATAATTTAACTGTACATTTTTTAAATAACTAAAGAAGTATAATTGGATTGTTTGTAACCCAAAGGATAAGTGCTGGAAGGAATGGCTCCTTCATTCTCTACATTGTGCTTATTTCATCTTGTATGCTTGTATCAAAATATCTCATGTACCTCACAAACATATATACCTACTATGAACCCACAAAAATTAAAATGAGAAATCAAAAAAGCATCACTTTCGAGCAGGATAAATACACAATATTTTCAGTTATACAATGACTTTAAAAGCATACAATTAAAAATTATTAATAGAAGAAATAAAATCCCACATAATTTCAACTTCAAAGAAACAGAGATTACAAGGTAAGTGTTTACATAAAATATTAATCTTAACTGTTCAAGAGCGTTTCAATCCTAACGTGCTACACACTAAACTCAATTTGTTGTCAAAATAATTATTTTGAAGCCTTATCAATATTAATAAATGCTTAAAACCCATATTCAGTTCTTTAAGCTACAAAGCCAATACCAATGCTATAAAACTACTAATATAAAATTGTGTTAATATTAGTAAAAAAGTAATAGCCTAAAAGCAGTATGTCCTTTTCTATTTGATTCTTCACATACTCTAGATCAGTGCTGCCAAATGTGTGATCCACAAAATATTTGTTAGCAATTTTGGCGGAGAAAAGAGAAATAAAGAGCAAATATTTAGAAATGCATATAACATTTAACAAAACAATTTTATGTCAGTTGAACCTAATAATAAAAAATAAGATTATATTTTTATGCTTTGTCATTTCATTTCTTAGTAATTTACTTTTATCTTAAAAAATATTGCCTTAAATGATTGATGATTTTTAAAAAATGGTCCCTCATCACAGATATATTGAAAAGCATTGCTGCAGATAAAACCTTTCAATATATCTCAGTCCCATCTACTGCACTTCATCTCCACTGTCATAGAGCTGACATATGCACAGAAGAAAATGTTCAATTCTCGTAATTCTCTCTGCTTTCTCAATCTTCATTTTCACCATATAGCTGTAAAATTGTAAATATATATGTATGTTGCATACTATAGATGCGTTCATGCTATGGATTATTTTTCTTTTGAAAAACCACTTACTGTTGTGGAATTTTATTATTAAAATAATTTAACAACTTTTTTATATAAACATATGGTATACTATAGTATTCACCTCAAATAATTTAATATAGTTCATTAATTTTCTCTTTTCCTTTCTATAAGCATTTATTTATTTAAATGATTATATTTTGAATAATATATATTCAAAAATCCTTTCTCACTGTGTAAAGAGACATGCAATAAAACTGGCTTTAAAACTCTATGTCTTTTTCTCCATCATCCCCATTTTAAGGGTTCTTTAATTTACAAATATTCTTTATTACTATTATTATACTTTAAGTTCTGGGGTACATGTGCAGAATGTGCAGGTTTCTTACATAAGTATACACATGCCATGGTGGTTTGCTGCATCCATCCCCCTGTCATCTACATTAGGTATTTCTCCTATGTTAGCCCTCTCCACGCCCTGACAGGCCCCTGTGTGTGATGTTCCCCTCCCTGTGTCCATATGTTCTAATTGTTGAACACACACTTATGAGTGAGAACATGCAGTGTTTGGTTTTCTGTTCTTGGGTCAGTTTGCTGAGAATGATGATTTCCAGCTTCATCCACATCCCTGCAAAGGGCATGAACTCATTATTTTTTATGGCTGCATAGTATTTCATGGTGTATATGTGCCACATTTTCTTTATCCAGTCTATCACTGATGGACATTTGGGTTGGTTCTAAGGTTTTGCTATTGTAAACAGTGCTGCATTGAACATACATGTTCATGTGTCTTTGTAACAGAATGATTTGTAATCCTTTGGGTATACACCCAGTAATGGGATTGCTAGGTCAAGTGATATTTTTTTTTCTACACACTTGAGGAATCACCACACTGTCTTCAACAATGGTTGAACTAATTTACACTCCCATCAACAGTGTAAAAGTGTTCCTATTTCTCCACATCCTCTCTAGCATCTGTTGTCTCCTGATTTTATAATGATCATCATTCTAACTGGCATGAGATGATATCTCAATGTGGTTTTGATTTGCATTTCTCTAATGACCAGTGATTATGAGCTTTATTTCATATGTTTGTTGGCTACATAAATGTCTTCTTTTGAGAAGTGTCTGTTCATATCCTTCACCCACTTTTTGATGGGGTTGTTTTTTCTTGTAAATCTCTTTTAGTTCTTTGTAGATTCTGGTTGTTCGCCCTTTGTCAGATAGGTAGATTACGCAAATTTTTTCCCATTCTGTTGGTTGCTGGTTCACTCTAATGATAGTTTTATTTGCTGTGTAGAAGCTTCTGTTTAATTAGATCTCATTTGTCTATTTTGGCTTTTGTTGCCTTTGCTTTTGGTGTTTTAGTCATGAAGTCCTTGCCTATGACTATATTATGAATAGTATTGCCTAGGTTTTCTTCTAGGACTTTTATTGTGTTAGGTCTTAAGTTTAAATCTGTAATCTGTCTGGAGTTAATTTTTGTATAAGGTGTAAGGACAGGATCCAGTTTCAGCTTTCTGCATATGGCTAACCAGTTTTCCCAACACCATTTATTAAATAAGGAATCCTTTCCCCATTGCTTGTTTTGTCAGGTTTGTCAAAGATCAGATGGTTGTAGATGTGTGTGGTGTTACTTCTGAGGCCTCTGTTCCGTTCCATTGGTCTATATCTCTGTTTTGGTACCAGCATCATGCTATTTTGATTACTGTAGCTTTACAGTATAGTTTGAAGTCAGATAACATGATGCCTCCAGCTTTGTTTTTTGTTGTTGTTTTGTTTTTTGTTTTGTTTTTGTTTTTTGCTTAGAATTGTCTTGACTATGTGGGTTCTCTTTTGGTTCCATATGAAGTTTAAGGTGTTTTTTCCAATTTTGTGAAGAAAGTCATTGGTAGTTTGATGTATGACTGTGTGCCTATAGTTATGGTCAGTTTGATACAAGAAGAGATTATTTGGTTTCACTTTGGCAAAACTTCTTCAATAGAAAGCAAAGAAATATAGAATGGTTATCTTCAAATTTAGCAAGTATTAGAATTACAGATGATTTTCCACAGAAACAATGGTTTCCTACAGAACCTGAAATGTTATCTTTAAAGTGTTTAAAGAAAATAGCTTATAAAGCTATAATTTTATACCCTTATAAAAGCTTATAATTTTACATCCATCACAGTTATCCTATATAATACAAAATTAGATGTTCACCTTCAGGTATGATGAAGTAGCCTGCTAAAGATCAATGTTCCACATAAGAACTAAACAAAGTATGTTAAACAACAATAATAGTAATAAACATTTGTCTAAAGTTATCAGATAACTGATGAAACAATCAAAAATACAAGAATCACATTCTAGAGAAGGAAGAGCTGGGAAGAAATGAGCTGACATAGGGCAGTTGTATTTTTCTCTCTGGTATTTTCTCCTACCAGATACAAGACAAGAGGCTGAAACCCTTAGTATATCCTGGACAGAGAAACGCTGCTGAAGAGAGAGAAATGAGAGAGTTTTGTGGTTTTTCAGGAGTTGAGAAACAAAACTAGAGACTTAAGACATCAGGTGTTGATAAGACACAATGGCCAGAGAACTCCGCTTGAATGCAAAGGTTTTCTAATGGAGATGTATGAAGGATTCAGAAGCTGCATAAGTAAAGAAGGAAAAAGCTAAGAAAAAAAAAGTTATATGAGTACAGTTGAGATTTTTACTGTCTTGATGTGTTAAACAGAAAATCATTTTAGTTCAAGAGGTACCAATAGGATGAATGCCCATGAGAGCTGGCCTCTCAATTACACACTTGGGTATTTTGTTTTAAAATGGGGGGTAGGGGAACAAAGGTAGATGGAGTAATGCTAAATCTGCAAAACCAATTTGACTCAGCTAAGTTTCTGATCAGATTAATGACACCATTTTATATTTCTAGCAAACGAAAAGGCAAATTTTATTGGAAGGAAGGACATATCAAGAACACCTAAAATATTTACATGCAATGCCCACAATTCAATCAACAAACATTATACTCGTCAAAAGATAGGAAAATATAACTGAAAACAGCCAAGAAAATAGAAAACAGAAGATGACTTACATATGATTCAGTTATTGGAGTATGTTCACAGAACTTTAAAATAATTATAATTAAGATTTTTTTAAAAAGATGAAGGAAACTATTAAAAGATAAAGAATTTTTACCCCAAAATAAGAATCAATTGAAAAATCTAAGACTTCAAAACTCAATAACAGAAATAAAAAATCAATGTGCACAATAAGAGATTTGGAAACACAGGAAACAGGATTGCTGAACAATAAAAATAAGCCAAGAGAAAATATATGAACTAAAACATAGAGAACAAAATAAAAATTACATAAAAGAACAAGAGTCATAAGGGATAAGGTAAAAAGATTTCATATTCAGAGGAAGTTTAAAAGAGCGAAAGAAAAAAGAAGGGAGAGAATTCAATGGAAAGAGTTGATGAAAAATAATAGCACATATATTCGAGATGCTCTGAAAACTCTAAGGAAACACACACACAAACACACACACACACACACACATACATACACACACACACACGAAGCCAAACCTAGTTACTCCAGTAAAATGGTTGAACCTCAACATCACTGAAAATCTTAAAAATGTCTAAAGAATAAAGCTACATTATCCTTAATAGAGCTACAATAGTTGAAGTATACAGGTAACTACATCTCAACAGAATCAAGACACTTTAATGTGCTGAAAAATTATTACCAACTTAGAAAATAAAAATATTTTCAAACAAATAAAACCTGGAAGAATTCATCACAAGTGGCTGTGCCTTAAAAAAATCAAATAGTATTATTTTGATAGGATGATAATTTCAGATGGAAATAAGGAAAAAAAAGAAGCTATAAAGAGCAAGAGATCTGATGAACATGTGGGAGTGTGTGTATGAGACAGAGAAAATTATAATGCTATTTTCTTGTGATGTTTCATACATACATAGAATTAAAATGCACAAAACAATTAAGCAAAAGGCAATAGTGAGGTACATGGATGAGAATTAATTGTTTTGAAGTCCCTATAATTTGGGGAAAGAAAAAATGTGTTCATTTTTTTAATGATAATAAACCACACAGATACATGTTGTAAGTCCTATTATAGTCATGAAACAAGTAGGAAAATAATGTAAAACTAATAAAGGAGAAAATGCAATGATAAATAAACATGACTCATGAAAAAGAACTAATGAAAAGAACATAACAGAGGAGGTTCAAATAGAAAACACAGCAAAATTTAGACATAAACTAAAAAATTGAAATATAAAATATTACATTAAGCATTAATATAAAAAATAACCCTCATGATTACAGATGTAAAAAAATTTTAAATAATATCAGAAAATCACTACTAGATATGTTACGTCCAAATATCATAATCAAGTGTTAGTCTAGGAATGCAGAGGTGGTATAACAATGGTAAATCAACCAATTCTCCACATTAACAAAATAAGGGGATGTCAACATTATTAAAAATACCACAATTGTCTGAAAAATAATGTTAAGCAAAATGAGACTATCACAAAAGAAAAGTTCATGGATATTTCTTATTCATGATGGTCAACAACAATGAATGTATTGTGTTAGAATTTAGAATAGATATCCTTGGGTAGTTGCAGAGAGTTATTTGAGCAGGCAAAATTACGTTAGTAATTTTTTTTTTTTTTATCTGGGTTCTTAGTACAAGGGTATGTTCACTTTTAAAATATGTGCGTCTATCTGGCTATATTTTTGGAATTTTCTATGTGTATGTTTTGTTTTAACAAAAAGTTTACTTAAATGATAGTAAAATTATCTACAGGGCAATGACAAAATAATTGTAGCAGTCAAATCTACCACTGAGAAACACTGTAACAGCTAGAAAAACTGCAAAAAACAAAGAGCCATCACCACAACAAAATTATTAGAAGGCAATAGAGAGGCCCCAAGGGAAACAGCAGCACTCAAGGAGTCAATATCCTAAAAAGAAAGGGTACAGGGAAGTGGGCACATTCTGCAGGCTCTTCTTCCCTCAGGCCATTTACTTGTTATGTATCTTTAAAGAT
The DNA here is from genome assembly GCA_004027835.1 of Alouatta palliata. Taxonomy (NCBI): domain Eukaryota; kingdom Metazoa; phylum Chordata; class Mammalia; order Primates; family Atelidae; genus Alouatta; species Alouatta palliata. The sequence continues at coordinate 96,582 of PVKV010001870.1, forward strand.
AGTCCCACTAGGAACGACCACTAATAAATGCTGAAAAATTAGCAGGCATTTTGTCAATTTTATAGAGCCAGAGGAAAAGGAAAATACAAATTATGGGTACAACAACAGTTGAAACTTGTAATAAAGAGAGTTGATCAAGCAGTTATAGTCTTTTCAGAAATGCATCAGAGGAAAGCAAACGTAACATTATATTGGCTTTTACCTTAAGGCAATTGCCTTATTCTTGAACTGCACAGCATAAAAGATAAAAAGCTAAGCAAAAAGCTTCTGGCAGTCGAATGCATATTTTCTGCAATTTATAGTGCGAAGAAGACAAAAATTAAGAGTTCAAGGCCCACCAAAGAGAGGCACCCTGATAAAGACCTCATTAACTCCATTGAAACGCTAGAGGGCTACACATTAATAGAGGGAGCAAAGCAGAGGAAGAGCAGAAAATTCAACCAAGCTATAGGCACATAGTCAAGCACAGTATTGAGAAAAAATGGCCAGTTGCTACATGCAACACTCTGAATGTCTCTCACAAGCACAATATCGAGCAAAAGAAGCCAGGCAGAAATAGGCAAAGGATGGTTTCAAACTCCTGACCTCAAGTGATCCACCCACCTTAGCCTCTCAAAGTGGTAGGATTACAGGTGTCAGCCCCTGCGTCTGGCCCTAAGCACTTATTAATAACAAACGATTCCATTTATATGAAAGCAAAAGTTGGCGAAGCTCATCTTTAATATTAGGAATCAGAATAATAGTCACTTTGAGGAGAAGCATTATGAGGGAGAGGGATATTTACTGATTGCTGATCACATTCTCTTTCTTGATCTACAAGCACGATTTCATATTGGCAAAATGTTTCCTACATATTTATTATTTGTGAATATTCACACACGCATTTGATATTTCAAAGAAAAGTTACCTAATAAAAGGGAGTTGAAATCTAGAGAATATTTGAACACTTAGATTTGTAACATCATAAACATGTTAAAATGTCAATATTATAAATATTTCACTGAAGAAAAATAAGTATGTAACTTTTGAGCATAAAATGTATTAAAGTGGGAGAAAATTCTTCAAGGAAAGTGAAATAGAAATGTTATTTCAAAAAAAGAAAGATGTAACATTTTAGAATGTTAAAAGAGCACGTTCATGAATGTTTTAAGTGGGTGCTGCTAGACATCATTTGTTGATATTAATATCCCACTGGACATACTTTATAAACTTGTTGCAGTATATAATATTCTGGCATAGTTATTAGAATCTCAATATTTAAATATATAGAAGTTACGAGTTTTGTAAATGAGAATTACAGAGATTATATTTTTAAAATGTATTTGAGTGGATATGCAAGCAAAGAATTTTAATGTTCTCTGTGTCATACGCACCATTTTCCTACTAATATCTAATGTAAGATTTATCATATTCTAAGTTCAATATATATAGGGCTCTGTTCCTAAGATATCTACATCATTCCATTGGCTTGCTTATATATTTCTGTAGCAATGTTGCAGTATTTAAATCATCTTTCATTTTATTTCTTAGAGCATACACTCTCTTCACATTATATCTGAGAGATTTGGTCTATTTTATTTACACCTTCAATTTATTTATGAATCAGATTCTCAAATTCCATGAAATATATCATAAGGATTTGAAAATACTTACTGTATTTTAGTAAAGATTAATATTTTTAATAATATTCAATCAATGAACAAGGCCCACACTCTAGTACTTCCTGAGGAAAAGTAATTAGGAGTTAAATTTTTTGAGACTTGCATATGTGACAAAGTATTTAATATATCCACACATTTGGTATAATATTGTAGATAGTGTTTCACACTCAGAATATTGCAGGTTTTCCCATTATCTTCTAGATTCTAATGGTGTTGTCATCATTTTTGTTTCCAAATATTTGTATGCAGCTTGTTTTTTTCCTCCTCATTTTCCTCCCTCTCTCTGGGAATATTAGGTATTTTATCATTGTTACTAAAACTAAAAAATTCACAATATGCACCATGGTATTTTTTTTATGTGATCACTGTCTAGGGTTCTATATGGGCAGTTTGAATCCAAAAACATATGTCCTTTAGTTTGGAGAAAGTTTCTTGTATTATTTCTATCACTCTAACATTCTGTAACTCACATTATTTAGGTGTTGCATCAATGATATGGTTAGGCTCTATGTCCCCACCCAAATCGCACCTTGAATTGTAATAATCCCCGTATTTTGTGCAAGTGACCTAGTGGGAAGTAACTGAATTGTGGGGGGCAGATTTTTCCTTTGCTTTTCTCCTGACAGTGAATAAGCCTCACGAGACCTCATAGTTTTATAAAGGGGAGTTCCCTTGCACATGCTGTCTTGCTTACCACCATGTAAGAATTCTACCTTCATCTTCCACCATGATTGTGAGGCCTCCCCAGCCATGTGGAACTGTGAGTCCATTAAACTCCTTTATAAATTACCCAATCTCGTGTATGTTTCTATTAGCAGCATGAGAATGGTCTAATAGAATCAGTTAAATTGTACTTCCAATTTAAGCTGTAGCTGTTATCTGAAAAACGTTCCTCAGTCTAAAACCTAAACATTCTTTTTGTTATTTTATTTTAGATTCGGGAAACACATGCAGGTTTTTGTAAAGGAGTATATATTCTATAACGGTGAGGTTTGGGCTCCTGGTGAACCGTCTCCAAATAGTGAATATTATGCACAACAGGCCATTTTTCAACCTTCACCCTTATCCCAAACCCCTACGTTTCAGAGTCCCCAAAGTCTACTATTTTCATAATGTCCATGGGTACCCATTGTTTAGCTCCTACTTAAAAGTGAGTATATGCTACATTTGATTTTCTGTTTCAGAGTTACTTCATTTAGGATAATGGCCTCCAGCTCCATCCATGTTCCTGCAAAGGACATGATTTCATACTTTTATGGCTGCATAGTATTCCATGTTGTGTATATACCACAGTTTCTTTATCCAATCTACTATTGATGGACATTTACCTTGATTCCATGACTTTGCTATTGTAAATAGAGCTGCAATAAACATATGAGGGCAGGTATCGTTTTGATAAAATGATTTCATTTCCTCTGAGTAAATACCCAGTAGTCAGATTGCTGGGTCAAATATCAGTTCTATTTTTAGTTTTCTGAGAAATCTCCATACTGCTTTCCAAAGCAGTTAAACTAATTTACATTCCAACCAATAGTATATACGCATTCCCTTTTCTCCATATCCTCACTAGTATCTATTATGTTTTGACTTCTTAGTAATAGTTATTTTAACTTGTGTGAGATGGTATCTCATTGTAATTTTATTTTAGTTTTTTCTGATGATAATACTTGGAGTATTTTATGTTTGTTGGTCACTTGTATCCGTTTTTTTGAGAAGTGCCTGTTCATGTTCTTTGCCCATTTTTTAATGTGGTTGTTTTTTGCTTGTTGATTTGCTTAAGTTCCTTACAGACTTTGAATATTAGTCCTTCGTTGGATGCATGGTTTGCAAATGTTTTCTCCCATTCTGTAGGTTATTGACAGTTTGAATGTTTTTCCCCTACAAATTTCATGTTGAAATGTGACCCAATGTTGAAGGTGGTGCCTGGTGGGAGTTGTTTGGGTCATGGGGGTGAATCTCTCATAAACGGTGTGGTGCCCTCTCTGGGATAATGATTTACCATGAGATATGATTGTAAAAAAGAGTCTGGGACATCCTGGCTGTCTCTTGCTCCATCTGTCACCATATGACATGTCTGCCCCCTCTTCACTTTCTATCACTAGGAAGCTTCCTTCAGCAGGGAGCTTCACCAAAAGCTTCCTGAGGCCTCACCAGAAGTAGATACTGGTGCCATGCCTGTATAGCCTGCAAAATGTTGAGCCAAATAAACCTCTTTTACTTATAAATTACCCAGCCTCAGGTATTCCTTTATAGCAATACAAGTGGACTAACACAATTGTCTACTGTATTGATACTTTGCTATGCAGAAGCTCTTCAATTACATCTTATTTGCCTGTTTTTATTTTTGTTGCAATTGCTTTTGAGGTCTTAGTTGTTTGGCATTTGTTTTTGTTTTTCTAGTTCCTCTAAGTTCAATATTAGGCATTTATTGAGATTTTTCTAACTTTTTAAGGTAGGTGATTAATGCTATAAACTTTCCTTTTAACACTGCTTTTGCTGCATCCCAGAGCTTTTGCTATGTTATGTCTCTGTTTTTATTTATTTCAAAGGATTCTATTTCTGCGTTAATTTTGTTGTTTATCTAAAAGTCATTCAGGAACAAGTTGTTTAATTTCATTGTAATTGTGAGGTTTTGAGACATCTTTTTGCTACAGATTTCTATTTTTATCCCACTGTGGTTCAAGAGTATATACAGTTGGTATGATTTCAGTTTTTTTGGAATTTATTGATAATGCTTTATGGCCAAGCATGTGGTCGATCTGAGATATGCTTCATGTGAAAATGAAAAGAATGTATATTGTGGGTGGATTATTTTGTAGATGTCTATTAGATTTAATTGGTTAAGCATAAAATTTAAGTCCAGAATTTCTTTGTTTAAATGGTGTTGGGGAAACTGGATAGCCATATGCAGAAAGCTGAAACTGGATCCCTTTCTTACACCTTATACAAAAATTAACTCAATATGGATTAAAGATAGAAATGTAAGACCTAACACCATAAGAACCCTAGAAGAAAATCTGGGTAATACCTTTCAGGACATAGAGATGGGCAAGGAATTCATGATTAACACCAAAAGCATTGGCAACAAAAGCCAAAATAGACAAATGGGATCTAATTAAACTTAAGAGCTTCTGCACAGCAAAATAAGCTATCATTAGAGTGAACTGGCAAACAAAAGAATGGGAAAATTTTTTTCCAATCAACCTATCTGACAAAGGGCTAATATCCAGAATCTACAAAGAACTTAAGCAAATTTACAAGAAAAAAACAAACAACTCCATCAAAAAGTGGACAAGGATAGGAGCAGACACTTGTCAAAAGAAGACATTTATGCAGCCAACAAACATGAAAAAAACCTCATCACTGGTAATTAGAGAAATGCAAATCAAAACCACACTGAGATACCACCACACACCAGTTAGAATGGCAATGATTAAAAAATCAGGAGACAACAGATGCTAGAGAGGATGTGGAGAAATAGGAACACTTCTACACTGTTGGTGGGAGTATAAATTAGTCCAACCATTGTGGAAGACAGTGTGGTGATTCCTCAAGGATCTAGAAATAGAAATACCATTTGACCCAGCAATCCCATTACTGGGTATATACCCAAAGGATTATAAATCATTCTATTTTAAAGACACGTGCACATCTATGTTTATTGCAGCACTGTTCACGATAGAAAAGCCTTGGAATCAACCCAAATGCCCATCAGTGATAGACTGGATAAAGAAAATGTGGGACATATACATTACGGAATACTACGCAGCCATAGAAAAGAATGAGTTCATGATCCTCTGCAGGGACATGGATGAAGCTAGAAATCATCATTCTCAGCAAACTATCACAAGAACAGAAAACCAAGTATCGCATGTTCTCACTCATAAGTGGGTGTTGAACAATGAGAACACATGAACACAAGGAGGGGAATATCACACATCAGGGCCTGCTGGGGGATGGGGGGCTAGGGCAGAGATAGCATTAGGAGAAATACCTAATGTAGATGATTGGGTGATGGATGTAGCAAACCACCGTGGCACATGTATACCTATGTAACAGACCTGCCCATTCTGCACCTGTACCCCAGAACTTAAAGTATAACAATAATAATAAATGTACAGAGTAATTAAACAAGTAAATGATCAGATGGTAGGAATCAGGTTTCTCACTACTGGAATAAGATTATACAGGTAAGCAAATGGAAGAGGGTAGAATGATTTATGTGGTAATGAATTAAAGTTGCAGACATCAATGAGATTTAACGTTTTATTTTTTAAGCCACAAATGGCTATATAAATTAATATATACATATATATCTCTCTGTGTGTATCAAGGGTTAGTATTTTAGCATATACACATTTTGCTCTGGCAGATAAGTGGGCATAACAAAATGACACCCAGTAATAATGAGCACATCTAGCTCCCAAATCTTGGTTTCTAAGATTATTCTCTAATGAAATGGATCATGGCTCTTTGGAGAAATGACTGATTCTGAGATTGGGGAAGGAATGTACAAGATGAGACCAAAGCATCATTTAATTCCAGAAGGTAGAGAGTATTAGGAAAGTGATAAGGGCTTATCAAAACAGTACAGAAGTCAACTGAAAGAGCTCAAATGGAAGCTGAAAAAAAAATTGAGCAACAAAATAAAATAGCATTGAATAGGACCCAAAGTATAAATGTTCATGAGTCCATGTTAATATCAATGAATGACTATATTAATAAATGAGGGAAAGGAAGCAAATATCCTATGCAGAAAATCTTCAAATTAATTGTTTAGATACTCCATCCTTAAAGAAAGAACATAATTCATCACTTCTTAAGTATAGGTTGTATGTAGTATCTTCCTTAGAAAAGGTACAGTGTGGTCAACATCAGTAGTCATGTATAATGTTTGAAATGGCACCTTACCTTGGTAATCTCAAAAGCCCATAAAATCAGTCTTAACAGTGAGAATAAGCATCAGACAGATTTCACTCCTCTAATAAACTTGATCAGTAATTCTCAAATCCGCTAAGGTTACCAAAAACAAACTATCACAATCAAGAGGAATCTAAGGAACCATAATTACCAACTGCATTGCAGGACCATGAATAGAACCCCTTAGCAGAAAAAGGGCAGAACATCAAAACTAAGGACATCTAAATTAATCATAAACTTTAGTTGAAAATAATGTATTGATTCATTAGTTGCAGCAAATGTACAATAGTAACATAAGACATTAATAGGGCAAAACTCTATGTGCGGGAATATATAGAAACTCTGTGCTAGTTGCTAAATTTTCTGTTTATCTAAAACTGTTCCAAAAATAAAGTATATTTATAATAATAATTTTTAAAGATAAGCAAAAGTATAAGAAAAGTATAGGAGTTTTTTGATAAATGGGAAAAGACTTCACAGGCCCCTGTCCGCCTTGTTTCTTTACAGAAAATGCTTATTTTATGACCATAAGCAATGTCAGTCACATTTTTAAAGGAAAAAATCATAGCATGTAATCCTATGTGAAGTTGATTTCTAGGGGCTCCATTATTCACACATTTGTACACTGGAGCACAATAAAATCAATGTTTAGGAATAATTTTTTCCCAACTTGTATTTAGACTACCAATTTATTTCCATGATAAGGTAAAAGGCCAGCAACTCTTCAACTTTCGCAAGGGTATATAAACTTAACCCCCACCTCTTTTCAAATGTCTGAGATAAATTGTATTCATAAAATACATTTCAAATTCATAAAACTGTAAAGTAGGAAAAGCAATATTTGGTGAATAATGTTTAATAAAACATAATTTTATTTTTGATTTGAACTATAAATCAACAGAGAGATGGGTAACTGAACCTCTGGTATTGTTTGCAGGCAAAAATCACTTTCATTGATTTGCTCTTAGTCTGATGCCTTCAGCCTATATCGTGTATATATGTAAGATAGCGTCCTGTGAAACTCCCTGTTGAATCTATTATTTTAAAAACAATAGTACAATACATCAAATTGTATATACCTTTCAGTATTTCAAGAGAATGGTTGCCTTAAAAGTGTTGTATTACTCCCAGGTAATTGAATTACTTTAGTGAGTTCTGTAAATTGTGCAATTATGTAGTTTTTCAATTTAAAGTGACTTGGAGAATGCTTTCAGTAAAATTTCTGGATAGTTTTAAGCAAGTATATAAATAGCATACAAATTTGTGAAGCACTTTTGTCATCATTTTACTGCATCCATAGTTTATATTAAGAATTGAACAGCATCTTTTGTGCTGAGGAACTACACATCCCAATATCCTTTTCAAGACTTTCAGTCAGGTATACAAATTAATTATATACGTGGCATGGTATGGAATTTATACCACAATTTGACATACCTGGTGTGGATCATTGTCACACGCACATTGATATTTCTCATTAATGGACTATTTTATGTTCACACAATTGTTTCTTTCTTCTGCATTCACTTTTAACATTTACTATTTCATTGTAAAGCAAAAGTAGTTTCATTTCTATTTTTTCTTTTTCTGACTCAATTCTATGCTTTAGAACAACACCCCTAGCTTTGAAAACGCTCCTTCTAATCTTGATTTGAATGAAACTCATATTACTTTCTAACCACTGTCATTGATCTGAAGAAAGCACAATAAAAGATAGCCCCCAAGAATTTTTAAATAGTATTTTTATGAGATACTGAGTAGATAAAAATAGTATCTATAAAATATACGTGGGAACTAAAACATCACAGCATAGCTCTCAACATATTACCTGTGTCTTTCTGCATAGGTGTGAGTGTTCTCCGGGGTACTTTAGCTGAAATGTAATCTTTGGATTATAGTGCATGTGCTTCTTCAACACTAGGAAGTAAAAGCACATGCTTTTCCCCAAAGTGGCAGTTCCTATTTACACCCCACTCAGCAGTATATTTGCATTCAACTTGCTTTATGTATTTGTCAACTCTTGCTAATCTTAGGTGGTTGTTGTTTTTCAAAACAAAAATCTGGAGTTTGTTTAATGGCAGTTCATTTTGGTTTTGTTTGTATACCCCTTGTTAATAAGATTGAATTTTTTTCTTACATTTAGCCATTGGATATCTTATTTTGTATAGTACCTGTTCCTCTCTTTTGCTTGTTCTTCTATTATACTATTTTGTGTTTTTATTATGGATTTGTAATAGTTTTTATAATTTCTGGATACTAAGCCGTTGTCCATTTTGTGTATTACATAAAACTCTTCTTAGTTCTGCACATGTATTTCAGAACTTACGTTAAAATTTTTTTAAAAATTTAAAAGCTTACTGTGTAGGGTTCTACAGTGGCTGCCCTTGGGCTACACCAAGCCCATACACCTTTAAGTTAGCCTAAGTTATGCTGAAATACTTTAATATCAAATTAAAGTGCATGTTGATTGTTTAGCTGTCTAACCCCTGCAGGTTTTTTAGTTCGTCTTTACATTTACTAGCATTCCATCGTTTAAAAAGAATTTTTCTGAGAAATTTAAAGAAACAGATTCCAGTTTCATTTAAACTGTTAGAGAATATAGAAAAGAGAGGACTTAATTTTATGAAGCTCAAGACATTGATGCCAACACCTAACAAACGTAACACAGAAAAATATGAAGCTAAACACAAATCTGACTTTTAGATATCAATGCAAAAATTTAAACATTAGACACAAATCTAAGATATATATACACACACATAGTCATAGTTTTAAGTCATCCATAATTTGCATAGATATCCTGAAATAGTTTTCAATAATGCCCTGAAGTTTTCAAAAATATCTTGAATATTTTTGCTAGATTTTTTTTCCTATCTACTATATATTCTGAGAATCTTATAAGCTACTTATAAGCTACTGAATTTAGGAAAAGGTCATTGATTCCTGTATATTTATTTTGTATCCTCTACCTTGCTATGCACTAAAAGAATTTTAAGCATTTAACTATAAATTATTTTGTATTATTTACACAGACGCATACAGTCTATTAAAGCATGCATAAGTTTCTTAGTTTCTTTTTTTGTAGGCAAAAATTTGATATTTTTTCTTGCTTTGTTTGTGGAAAATGGAAGATAGAAGACAAAAAAAAATGGCAGTAATGAACAGGAATGGGTAGTGTTTTTTTTCTTACTTTTGAAGGTTTTGGGTGCCTCTTGAAAAGTAATAGCTTCACTGTTGATGGAAGCTATGACCATTGCTGACAACGTTTCTATTATCTAAACACAACGAAATATTTTTTTAAATGGTCTTTCTCATATTTGCTTCCCAGGCTACAAAGTGTTTATAAGCTTCTTTCACCCTGTACTAAATGTCATTTCTTCCTAAATAACTAAAGTGACTTCAGTTTCAAAACTGAACCTAACCCAATCAACACTTGCTACCAGAAATTATTTGAAAGAAACAACTGTAGATATAAGAATCTGGGACTGGTTATCTGACCTAGTTGGAAATGAAAGTGGCAATGACCTCATTATCAGTAGATTTGAGACATTGGTATGTGGTAGCAACAACAAAAGTTTAAATTTAGACTGGCCATTGATATAAACTAGTAATTAAAATGGTGCTGAAAGACTGCTGTAATAGAACATTATGATGGAAATAATGAATATAAGGATTGTGGGTATAGGAATGTTGAGTTACACTGTAGTAGAAAGTTTTCAGAAGAAACTCTAAGTGTAGAGCTGAAGTGATCAGGTGAAGATATAACCTGACAACCAGAGAGCTCCTATGACTGCCCTGAAATAATTACTTTCCTCATGTAGTTGCTTCAAGTGTTTCTGCAAACCAGATACAAATATTGATTCTGTGAGTTGCTGAATTACAATGTAGGCTAAATTCACAGCCTCATTAAGCATGTGTCATTAATGTTGAGACATTAATTAAGAATGTTCCCTGAGTCAAATTAAAACATTTGATCAGATTCTCATTAATATGAACACTTTACAGTCTAAAATCTCACTGAGACTGCCCTGACGTAATAAGCATACTTTCTTCCACTGCCTTCACCTTCTGAGGACTACAATTATATAAGTGAATTATAATTATCTAAGTGAATTACCTCATAAGGAAGCTAATTTCTTTCAGGGCCCATGCCACCAACTCTCAGTAATTACAGATCTATAGAGTCAAATTCTAGCCAACTCAAGAGCGCAAGTTTAAGTCTGTCCTAGGAAGGGGTGTATAAATTGAAAGATGTTTTCAATACATATTTACAGAAACCTTGTGAAGAGATGAATTTTAAGAGTATTAGATCAAGAAGTTAGAATATTGCATTTGTCCAAATTTACTAGTTATGAGAAAGAACATTTCCTAGAGAGTCCGAATATAATAGATATGCTTGAGGAGCTGAAAATAACACTCACAATTTGCTTGATTGATTAATGTATCACCAGCGGTACATTATTAAAGTAAGATGATATAGCAGAACTTCTTTGGTATGATGTAGAAGAAAGACTTCTAGTTGATTAGATATTTCAGGAATGAAGTGAGTTACCTTATCAAGATAGACAACCACAACCAGCTTAGTTTCTAACTAAGGGCAAAGGAAAGAAGAAATGGTTATTAGAGGAAGGAGGATATTATAAATGCCAACTATAGCTTTATGCCTACTTTCAGAAACAGGACTGATATGGTTTGGCTGTGTCCCCACCCAAATCCCCATAATGCCCTCCTGTCAAGGGTGGGACCAAGTGGAGATATTTGAATCATGAAGCTGGTTTCCCCTATGCTGTTCTCATGATAATGAGTGAGTCTCCTGAGATTGGATGGTTTTATAAGCATCTGGCATTTTCCCTGCTTGCACTCACTCTGTCCTGCCGTGCTGTGAACAAAGTGTCTGCTTCTTTTTTTTTTTTTTTTTTTTGCCGTCTGTCATGATTATAAGCTTCCTGAGGCTTCTTCAGCAATGTAGAACTGTAAGCAAATTAAACAGCTTTCCTTTAAAAATTACCCAGTCTTGGGCAGTTCTTTACAGCAGCAGAAGAATGGACTAATACAGTAATAAAAAAACTATGCATATTTTATTCTGAAACTTGTCATGCAGATTATTTCTAAACATATTGATTTTATTCTCACTCTCACTTTCCTCTCATATTTATTATGACATAAACTGGTTGCAGTTAACATTTAAATTGACATCAATTTACATGAGACCAAAGAGCGACTGTAACTGAGTAAGAAAAGAAATCAAAATCATCCAGCAATTAGGGAGAACAAAAGGCAATTGTGTCTCTACACTTTGGGCAGAAAGTGAATTTATCTTTTTCTATACAAGGAGTAGATACATCTTGTTTTCACTATCATATTGTAGTTGAAAATACTGTAGGAGGAAGTGTTTTTAGATGCTGAATGTTGAAAGATAAGGATTGTGCTTGAGATTGTTTGCTGATATTCAATAATGCCCCACCATTCTAAGTTTTTCTCTGTATTACAGGGGCACAAAACCTAGAAACTGCAATTTCTAAATCCCTTTGCCAGTAGAACCTCAATTGTATTTTGACAAAGAGGGATGTGTGCAAATTATTCAGAAAGCAGAAGGCAAGGATGTGTTGTAATTACTTGGAGACAGCCACATGTAGATGCATTGGTATTTAGAGAGGGCAGATGTAGGTTTTTGCCAGCAATTTCTGGACATTTCTGAGAAGAATCCACTTAGGTGCTACAGAAAGCAGAAATCATCGGTATCATTATATGATTCTGGCTCTTCTAAATTTCCCAAAATTCAGTTTTTTAGTTTTTTGTCCTGAATTGCAAAGGTTTTATTTATTATTTATTTTTATTGCATTTTCGGTTTTAGGGTACATGTGACGAACATTCAAGATTGTTGCATAAGTACACACATGGCAGTGTGATTTGCTGCCTTCCTCCTCATCACCTATATCTGGCATTTCTTCCCACGCTAATTCTCCCCAACTCCCCACCCCTGCTGTGCCTCCCCTATTTCCCCCCAACAGACCACAGCGTGTGATACTGCCCTCCCTGTGTCCATGTGTTCTCATTGTTCAACACCTGCCTGTGAGTGAGAACATGCGGTGTTTAATTTTCTGTTCTTGTGTCAGTTTGCTGAAATGATGGTTTCCAGGTCCACCCATGTCCCTGCAAAGGTCACGAACTCATCGTTTTTGATGGCTGCATAATATTCCACGGTGTATATGTGCCACATTTTCCCTGTCCAGTCTTTCGTCAATGGGCATTTGGGTTGGTTCCAGGTCTTTGTTATCGTAAACTGTGCTGCAATGAAATTTCGTGTGCATGTGTCCTTATAGTAGAATGATTTATAATCCTTTGGATATATACCCAGTAATGGATTGCTGGGTCAAATGGAATTTCTATTTCTAGGTCCTTGAGGAATCACCACACTGTATTCCACAATGGTTGAACTAATTTACACTCCCACCAACAGTGTAAAAGTGTTCCTATTTCTCCATATCCTCTCCAGCATCTGTTGCCTCCAGATTTTTTAATGACTGCCATTCTAACTGGCATGAGATGGTATCTCAAGAGAATTTTGATTTGCATTTTTCTAATGACCAGTGATGATGAGCATTTTTTCATATGTTTGTTGACCTCATGCATGTCTTCTTTTGTAAAGTGTCTGTTCATGTCCTTCACCCACTTTTGAATGGGCTTGTTTGTTTTTTTTCTTGTAAATCTGTTTCAGTTCTTTGTAGATTCTGGATATCAGCCCTTTGCCAGATGGGTAGACTACAAAAATTTTTTCCCATTCTGTTGGTTGCCGATTCACTCTAATGACTGTTTCTTTTGCTGTGCAGAAGCTGTGGAGTTTGATTAGGTCCCATTTGTCTATTTTGGCTTTTGTTGCCAATGCTTTGGTGTTTTGGTCATTGAGTCCTTACCTATGCCTATGTCCTGAATGGTTTTGCCTAGATTTTCTTCCAGGGTTTTTATGGTGTTAGGTCTTATGTTTAAGTCTTTAATCCATCTGGAGTTAATTTTAGTATAAGGTGTCAGGAAGGGGTCCAGTTTCTGCTTTCTGCACATCACTAGCCAGATTTCCAAACACCATTTATTAAACAGGGAATCCTTTCCCCATTGCTTGTTTTTGTCAGGTTTGTCAAAGATCAGATGGTTGTAGATGTGTTGTGTTGCCGCCAAGCCCTCTGTTGTGAAGTTGAGGCAGCAATTAAGAGCCCACCACCCAAAAAAAGCCCAGGTCCAGATGGGTTCACAGCTGAATTCTACCGGACATACAAAGAGGAGCTGGTACCATTCCTTCTGAAACTATTCCAAACAATCCAAAAAGAGGGAATCCTTCCCAAATCATTTTATGGGACCAACATCATCCTAATATCAAAACCTGGCAGAGACTCAACAAGAACAGAAAACTTCAGGCCGATATCCATGATGAACATAGATGCAAAAATCTTCAATAAAATACTGGCAAACTGATTGCAACAGCACAGCAAAAAGCTTATCTGCTATGATCAAGTAGGCTTCATCCTGAGGATGCAAGGCTGGTTCAACATATGCAAATCTATAAACATAATTCACCACATAAACAGAACCAAAGACAAAAACGACATGATTATCTCAATTGATGCAGAGAAGGCCTTTGACAAAATTCAACAGTACTTTATGCTAAAAATCCTCAATAAACTAGGTATTGATGGAACGTATCTCAAAATAATGAAAGCTATTTATGACAAACCAACAGCCAATATCATACTGAATGGGCAAAAACTGGAAGCATTCCCTTTGAAATCTGGCACTAGACAAGGATGTCCTCTCTCACCACTCCTATTCAATATAGTACTGGAAGTTCTAGCCAGAGCAGTCAGGCAAGAAAAAGAAATAAAGGGTATTCAAATAGGAAAGGAGGAAGTCAAATTGTCTCTATTTGCAGATGACATGATTGTATATCTAGAAGACCCCATCGTCTCAGCCCAAAATCTCCTGAAACTGATAAGCAACTTGAGCAAAGTCTCAGGATACAAAATCAATGTGCAAAAATCACAAGCATTCCTATACACCAATAACAGACTTAAAGACAGCCACATCCAAACGAACTGCCATTCACAATTGCTACTGAGAGAATAAAATATCTAGGAATACAACTAACAAGGAATGTAAAGGACCTCTTCAAGAAATACCACAAACCACTGCTTAACGAAATAAGAGGACACAAACAGATGTAGAAACATTCCATGTTCTTGGTTAGGAAGAATCAATACCGTGAAAATGGCCACACTGCCCAAAGTAATTTACAAATTCATTGCTATCCCCATCAAGCTACCAATGACCTTCTTCAGAGAACTGGAAAAAACCACCTTAAACTTCACATGGAACCAAAAGAGAGCCCGCATAGACAAGTCAATTCTAAGTGAAAAGAACAAAGCAGAAGGCATCACACTACTGGACTTCAAACTATACTACAAGGCTATAGTAATCAAAACAGCATGATACTGGTACCAAAATAGAGATACAGACCAATGGAACAGAACAGAGGCCTCGGAGGCAACACAATTGCAAAGGTTTTATAAACCGCTGCCTTCCTAAATTAAGTTTCTTTCTGTATTGATTGCCTAGGTACCTTATGCTTTCCTTACCCGACTCTGATAATTTCCTTTTCCAAGATAAACTTTCAACTTGGACCAGAGACACCATGTTTCTGTAAGACAGTGAGCATTCTAATATTTGAGTGTCTGACATTTTGGCATTCTTACTTCATTCCAAGTAAAAGAAATCCTTGACAGTAATAAAAAATGACTTCAACATTCAGATAAAGTAAAATATTAACCACAGAGCTCCCTGAAGGCACTGAAATCTCTGGATCTAGATATCCGTGCATGACACCTGTATCCCTGCCCTTAGCCTATGCAGTGTCATTTTTTTCTCAAGTTATTTTGAGTCAGGTGTTTACCACCTGCAAACGAACAAAAAAAGCCCCAAGCACACAAATACATACAAAAATGTGAGCAAGAATTTCACGTGCATGCAATCTTTATATTTAAGAATGTATAGACACAAATTTGAAATTCAATTAATGTGTACCTGGTTTTATAAAACAGCAGATTCTTACCCCTTACTTTATAAGCTATGTCAAAATGAGAAACGCCACTATTCTTTTTAAATTAATGATACAGAAGACAGAAAATGTTTATAAAATATAGTGATACTGATGATTATATAGATACATTCAAAATACTGCAATCTTAGAATCTTCATGGGTTTCTGTCCAGAATGTGTATATATAAAATATTTATGAATATATTTATAAATTTCTATAAATATGCATGTAAATATACATATATTTATAGATATGTATATAGTTATCTATATTATTTGTTATACTATTACTTGATGTGTAAAATTTTCTTCAGGAATCAACTATAAAATTTACTCTATTGATGTATTATCTTACACATTTTAAATGTGATGATCATAAAATATACATGTTTGACAAACCATTTAAAGTTTAAAAAATTTCCTGAGACGTAAACAGGAAAATATATATTTGTATACATAATAGACTATTCTGACCTTCCAAACTCTTCAGTCATGAACCCAGGTCCTTTAGCTCCAATGCAGAGTCACTGTTCCAGCATGAACATCTTAGTATCAATTGCCCAGAAGTCATAAAAATGATAAAACTTTATATTATTCTGTTATTCTTACTTTACACTATGCAGTAACCCTTTAAGTTCTGTATTCATTATCCTCAATGAGAAATAAAAATTTCAGCATTTCTGATAATGAAAAGTATGCTTCCAACACAACTGTGAGGAGAAACAAGCTACAGCAATTTTCTCTGTATGTTTTCATTTAGATGAGATTAATAAAGTAGAAAGACAAGTAAATAAACCTGCTATTGCATAATCCTGTCTTTTTCTGCAGTTTACTAAACTTTTAGGAACACATACATTTACATAATTATCATAATTATGCATTACATGGAAAGTAGCTCTTTCTGTCCACTTTAGGACCTTTGAACTTAGGGTTCCTGCCCAGAAGATGATGAGCCAGAATTGAAATTCAACAGTGACTATGGCACATCTATATTCAGACATAAAAAAATTAAAGCAATTAATTCAGAGGGTTTAACAGTCTCTTTAATTTTGAATCAATATGTGCTAATAAAAGTAGATCACCTTATCTAGATGTCATAGAACCAAATTAGTTTTTCTGGCCATTAAGAAATTATCTTTAAAATTACAGCCACATGCATTCAGTGGTCTTCCAATGACCTGAAAAAGTAAATATACCTGCAAATGACTTAATTTATATTCCATAAATTTGGCTATTGGTTTTCTCTTTACTGCGTTATAAAAGACTCCCTTTCACCTGGTTCATAGCTATTTTGCCCTCCTTATCTATCATTACTACCCTCACCAAACTTTATACTTTATATTCCTGGAGTACCACTTACAGTTGCCTGAATAAAACTTGCTGCTTTGACTTTTAACTTGCTTTTTTATCATCACTCAACACAGATATTTAATCAGATATTTACTCCCTCTTCTATACTATTGTACGCATGCGTGCGCGCACACACACACACACACACACACACACACAAAATATACTTAACCTTCTACTAACTGACTAGATGTGATGAAAGTGATGATTAAAGGGTTGTGTCAATGGATTTTCTTATATACTCATTTGTATATGTATTATTGAATGCACATAATATGCAAAATATATTAGGTCCAAAGGGAACATCAAAATGAATTTAAAAAAATGACACTGTCCTTCAAGGACTCAGAAACTAGCAGGTCTATAAGTAATTATAATATGAAACAAAATTAAGTAACTCCACAGAGTAGGTACATATGTCCATGGGTACATAGTGGAAGGGCAGTTAATTCAACTAAGGAACTAGGGAAAACTTCCTGGGTAAGGAAGACTTCATGAGTGAGCCAGTTAATCTCAACAACAAAAGAAATACAATTTCAATGAATATATAAATGAATAAAGTGTTATATAGCATTCTTTGGTTGTCCATTTTGCATTGCAAGCAAATATTCAGAGGAATACAAGAACACAGGGTGATATAAAAAGAATTGTGTGGCTAGAACTCAGATGCAGAAAAAGTATAGATGTGTTAGTTACCATGGATTGTTTTCAAGGGATAAAAAAAAATTGGAGCTAGTTTTCAACATAAAATTGAAACAGAACTAATGTGTCATTAAAAAACACATCTATCTCACAGAACCCAAAGATGGAGATCTGCCAGGGCTCACAGGGTGACAGTAGCCAGGACCTAGAAAACTGTCAAGATGCTTTTTCAATCTCTTATGTTGTCTTCTCTCTCAGTATCTGATGATTCTTTTTTTAAGTGGATACAAATAATTATTTATATCGAGTGTACAGCTGAATATTATTTTATGTGCACATATTACACAAACCCATGAAACAACTACAAGTTAAGGTACAGAACTTTTCTAGAACTCAAGAATGTTACCTTGTGCTCCTTCCCAGTCAGTACTTCCCCAGAGTCACTATTCTGAGATCTGTCATCATCAACTATCTTAACCTATTCTTTGGTATTGATATAAACTGTTCTTGGACAAACTTTGGGAGTACATGTGATATTTTGATACATATATATAATGTATAATAATCAAACAGGGTAGTTGAGAATATCTACCACACCTTACACATTTATCTTTATAGTGAAACATTCAAATTATTCTCTACTAGCTATTTTGAAATGTATAATAGATTATTGTTTACTGTATTCATTCTACTGATTTTTTGAATACTAGGCCTTATCTCTTTTCTCTAACTGTATTTTTATATCCATCACATACAAATGATAGTATGATTACACCACAGTTTCTATGTTACATTTCTTGCCACAGTGGAGAAAAACTATTTCATTGATAACCAAGTCTAATATTCTGGAATATTCTTATAATCCCATCATGGGTCAAATGTACACGCTTGGCCTAATGGCCAAAGTGCAATACATACACTATCTTATATTATTATTTATATTATCATAGAAATTTCATACATTAGGCAATGAAAAGGTCTAATGGGTTCAGAGACTCAAGCAAGTTCATAAATCAAATAATTAGGTCACTAGTTCTATTAGGACTCATACGCAATAGTATATAATCATACTCAGAAGCCTGTGCCATTAACCATTATGTTATACTCATTGCTTCACAAACCTGGCCCACTGACTGCCTGAGGGGAGAGCAGGGACTGTGTGAAAGTGATTTCTAGCATAGCTAGAGCAAGTTCATACCCCCATTCTTTTCATCAATTTTTTTGGACTGAAATTCTCTGTACTTTCATGTGGATAAAGACTTAAGTCTAATGGTAAATGTTACAGGAGTTGAATAGCCTAGTTAGGGGTGGTAATTTTACTGTTTCTTCTAGTAAACACATTACAAAATATAAAACAGGAAGTTTAGACTGTTGAAAACTCTTATGGGAAAAAAAAAAACCTATTTATATTAGTGAGAAGTTAAGGAACTGCCATATCATATAAAGAGGCTTACCTAGTATACACAAGAACCTGTATTCTAGAAATAGGGTTAGAGACTACACACATAAATTAGTACTTCAAGTGGTTAAGAGTAAGAGGAAAATTACAGCATGGCAAGTAAAAGGAATGAAAAAAAATGCACCTTCTCTTCATGGTGAAAATATAGTCTTAGATTTCCACATGCTCAAAAATGAAAAACAGAGTATATGTATAGCCAAAAAGAAAAAAATTCCACATCATTAAAGAATATAGGATTCAAGAAGGACAAACTTTTGGAAGTAAATGCCACTGTGAACAGGGGAAATGGTGTAAAAGGCCCACTCATTTCTCTCTCTTCACATGTGAAAACATGTAATATGTCGTTTTGCCTTTTATCAATGGGCATTTTCTTCATAAGAAAAAAGCTAAGCTTGCTAAGCAGAAAGTACAGGTAGGGTGTTCTCACCCCAGTTTTAACTTCATGATACATTTTCTCTTCTTTCACGTGCGGCTTTGGTTACCTCCACACCAGTCTTGGTTTTTTGGTGCCATTATGAATTTTCATCCTTTCTGAGATTTTATAGTAACTTAATTGAGTAATTAGAAAATTGCAACCTCTACGCTATGTAAGAAGTTCTATGAGTGCTATGGTTTATATTTTCGAAAGCCAATGAAATCCTGGATGGTGTCAAAGACTGACATAGAAAGATGAACACAGGAAGCAGAATTTTGTGGAAGTGAAGTTTGTTAAAGTTGAAAAAGTTAAGGCCAGGCACAGTGGCTCATGTACGTAATCCCAGCACTTTGGGAGGCCGAGGCGGGTGGATCACCTGAGGTCAGGAGTTCATGACCAGCCTGGACAATATGGTGAAACACTATCTCTATTAAAAATACAAAAATTAGCTGGGCGTGGTGGCATGCACCTGTAATCCCAGCTACTTGGGAGGCTGAGGCAGGAGAATCACTTGAACATGGGAGGCGGAGGTTGCAATGAGCCAAGATCGCACCACTGCACTCCAGCCTGGGCAACAGGAGCAAAACTCCATCTTAGAAAAAAATTTAAAAAGTTGAAAAAGTTAGAGATATGTGGCATAAAAGTTAAAAGATTAATCTTCACAGATATAGAAGTCCCATAAGTCATGACAGGTGTTGGGATGAAGCACTGGTGAATAGTAGATAACTAAATAATATCTCTTAGAGGAGACAGTTGTTATAATCACATGGCGTGACTGGGGAAAAAAAGATTTACATGAGAACAAGTGTGTGTAATGGGCTACATATAGCAATAAGAGCAGAGAATAAGCATTATCAGAGTGATAGCCAGTGGTCCATAAAATGATGTATTAGTCAAGATTCTCTAGAGAGACAGAACTAATACAATAGATGTATATATGAATGAGAGTTTATTAAGGAGTACTGACTCACACCATCACAAAGTGAATTTCCACAATAGGCTGTCAGCAAGATGAGGAGCAATGAAGCCAGTTTGATTCCCAAAACCTCAAAAGCAGGGAAGCCAATAGTGCAGCCTTCAATCTGTGACCACAGACCCAAGAGCTCCAGGAAAACCACTGGTGTAAGTTCAAGAGTCCAAAAGCTGAAGAACTTGGAGTCCAATATTCAAGGGCAGGAAGCATCCAACACAGAAGAAAGATGAAGGCTGGAAGACTCAGCAAGTCTAGCCCTTCCATGTTCTTCTGCCTGCTTTTCTTTTAGCTGCATCAGCAGATAAGATGGTGCCCACCCAGACTGAGAGTGGGTCTTCCCTTCCCAGGCCACTGACTCAAATGTTAATCTCCTTTGGCAGCACTCTCACAGATACACCTAGGAACCATACTGTGCAAGCTTCAATCAAGGTTGACACTCAACATTAACTATCACAAACAAGAAAACCATCCATTCATTTAGGAGCATCTTCAAATAAAAGGCTTTCCTGTGACAGAGTCTAATTAAGACAACAGAACAGACAAATACTTCAGTGAAATGTTAATTTGTATTTACGCTGGACAGAGGTTGGCAAAGTGCCTGTGCTTATGGAGCTTAGCATAAGTTGTATATGTACCTAATATTGTGCCTGTTTAAAGAACATGAAATGGTATGTGCTTATTTTCTGTAATATCTTCTATGATAGTATTTTTAAAGTATATTAATATGAGTATATTAATTAATATAGTAATGAGTATATTAATCTCAGCATATCTACATTGTGAGTTTCCCTTAATAAAAATGGGCCTAACATTATTAAAGAACCCTCAATATTAGATATTAAAAGCCTAAATTCATGAGCTCCTGGTTAGCTCTATTTTTTTCTGAAACAAATGCTTCCACAGGTAATTGCAAAAGAAAAAAACATATATATAATATATAGTACTCACATTTCTGGATTACACCTTTTCTTGTAGGCACTGTCTCCCAAAGGATAATGAGATAATTATATTGTCCTCAAAACTGCTATAGTCGAAAACATTATGTTGAGAAACACATACAGAAAACACCAAAGCCAGCTTTCACTTGACCAGTGTTGGGTAGTAACATGGAATTCACTTGGTTCCCTTGACCTACTTGGCAGATTAAATGCTGAATTTGGTATTATCCTTGAATACCAAATATCGCCTCTAAAACTGTCTATAAGTTTTTCATTTTGCCTTTTTTCTTTAATGTTGTATCTCAAAAAAGAGTAGTGTATCTAGGATATAAGAAAACTTAGTTTTGGAAGAGTATTTTCCTCAATGTTGACTAAATATTTTACAGTCACGGAAAACCCTCTTTAGTCTCCTTTTGGTGAAATAGGCTTAGTGAAAATCTGGTATCAACAAGGTAGTTACTTTATTATTCCATGATTTCCCCTATTTTTTTTTAACTTTTACTAGCACTTATTTACAGGAAATTTACGTAATTGATACAGATAGAAATTTTGGTTTCTTAATTCAATATGAGAAGTTGTAGGAAAAGACAAATATAATTAGAAAATAATAGAACAGTAAATGTTAACCTGGTGTGAAGATGTTTCTCACCAACTATGTTATGTATATCAGGATTATAAATAAAAATTACTAATTATAGGGAGAAAGCATGATATGTCCTTGAAAATATCTGTAAACTGTAATTGTGTTAATATTTCCTATTACTGAATTTTCTCAGTGAACTCATTTTTGTTGTTTGTTATTGTTAACCTTGGTTATTGTTGGCCAATACATTAATAATTTCTTTATACTTCTGTGTTGCAGGGAAACTTGCCGAGTTTCATGGCATGGAACTAACGCTCAGCAAATTCACTTGCAAAGCATTCAATATAAATTTTGCACAACAAAATAATATCTCTAGCTCTGGACAATTGCAAAACTAACTTACAACAATGCCAATACCCATTTATGAGAACTAAGGATCCTCACAACTTGTGTGTAATTGTGCTTGTCAGCACCACCTATAAGTTTAATGTAAGTTTTGAAGGACTACATTTATTATGTCAAAGGCAAATTAGCAGCTGCTCAAAAAGGGATAGTAGAATTTTAGCATAATATCTGCAAAACAGCTTTACATCTCTAGAATCAGCTTTTCTCACCAAAGAGCTTTCAGTTAATTTTATTGAGAAACTGCCCCTCCATATGTCCGATGCAGTGTTTCATATTCTTCACAGTATCAACTATTTTAACTAGTATGGCTTGGCTCAAAATCTTTGTGTGGTTGAGATTTATCCACCTCCTTTACACTTCTTTTGACTTAACCCTCAAAGCCAGTATAGTGTTTTCCTAATTCATGCAATGACCTTATACTTTCACATTAATCTCACCCTAGTATAGCCCTGCATGACTGCACAATCTATGACTAGTTTTCCAATCTTTATCCGATACACTTTTTAAAATCATTTTTGTTACATTATGTTATCTTCTCAGTTAATGTTCCTTGGAATTCTGAGTAAATGATGGCCCAGTAATAGGTGTCCAAGCCTTGTCACAATAAAACAAAAAATAAAATGAAAAGAGAAAGTTTTCACAATTAGGAAACTCTTGCATAAACATAAAGTGTCATCCACATACCACAAACAAAAACACTTCTCTGTTCTTACAGAGCAAAGCTGAGCAAAGCTGACTGAATAAAAAGATGTCAGTTAAGAACATAAGCCCCAGGCTGACAGAACAGTTCTGTATTCTGACAAATTATTTAAATAACTTAAAAATAAATGAATAGAAATAGAGGTTAGATGGAAAGCCTAGCCAATAAAGAGATGGCAAGCATGGAGCCACATGTAAAGGAAACTTACAGGTCTTGAGCACTTTTTAAATTTGGATTTTCAAGGCGTGTTTTAGTCATATCAAGAAAAACCAGCCACCTTTGTGAACTAATGGAAAATTTACATAGATAAATGGGGAAAAGTCTAGAAGTAATAGAGATGGAAGAATTCCACTGCAGCAACTATTGACTCAGCTGACCATGAACGAGACTTTGGAGGTTGCGTGGTGTTAAACCAACATGCACAGCAACAGTGCTCAGAGACTTGCTTTCTTCTGGAATTGCTGAATCTTACCTCAGCTTGGGTAACTGCTTCCCTGAATCTGAAGGGCAGCCCCTACAGAAGTATAGAAAATGCCTCTGACTACACCAAAAGAAACTTTAGATGAAATAAAATGTAATTCCATTCCATGAGTTACTGAACCCTCAGAGAACATACATGTGATCTACGAAACAGGGAATGCCAATGATCTAGAGAACATACTGTTTTCAGGATGAAGGGTTAAATAAAATCTCAGTAAAAGAGAAAGAGCACATAATTGATAGAAAGGAAATGGGGATCAAACATACAGAACAATCATTCTTTTTCACCACTTTGGTGCCCACAGGAACATGAAGAAATGTCTACAATGGCCAACCGCAAAGTACTCCCTGTTTGAGAATCATTCCCTGGCAGCCTCGATTAATAAAGGGAGGATAATATATTCCTAGGGTGGTGATATTGAAGTATCTTAGAACTAAGGCAGGAGTTAGAATAAAAAGAAAATTACAGATTCTCAAAATTGGAATGAATTCTAGTGACCTAGAAATAGAAGATAGCAAAAGAGCAAACAGGAAAAAAAAAAAAAAAAGACAAAGCAAAGCGGCATGAGCTTCACTGAAGAAAGTATTTTTCAAAATGTTTCGGAAGCAGCAATACTTAATTACCAAAATATTAACAGCTCCCGTTGCTTCAGAAAGAGCTTTCAAGGAGGAAGACTTTAAAAATAGTGTTGAGGGGAGATCCAGTTTTCAGACAGAGCAGTTATTCTGAAACCTGGATGCATATTTACTCACATGAAAGCATTCTCGTAAATTGCTTATATAGTCAATAGTCTTTGGTTTAATCCAAGCATTGGTATTTCAGAATCATTTAAAATAAGGAGGTGAAATAAAAGAATTATAGAAGATAAGTTTGCTGACTGCAGACAAGAATAACTGGAAGAACTTTGAGGGAGACGTGGAAGAGAAACCAACATTGGCCAGAACCAGGAAGGATCAATGTGCGGAACTGCAAGGGGCATTTATTAGTCTTCTGTTGTGACATAATAAATGACTACAACTTACTAGCTTACAACAACACGATTGTGTTACCTTACAGTTTGTTTTTCAGAAGTTTGGCACAAGTATCACTGGGCTAAAGTCAAGGTAACAGCAGACTAGTTTGCCTCCTGGAGACTCTAGTAAAGACTCTTTGACTTTTCTAGTTTCTGGATTCCTTAGCACATAGATGCATCTTCCTTCTTCAAAGCCTACAACACTGAGTCTCACTATAGCCCTTTTTTATTTATCAAAAGTTTTTTAAAAAAGCTTTATTAAGATATAAGTTATATACTATATAATTCACACATTTAAGTACACAATTCCATGTGTTTATATACACATGGTTGTGACACCATCACAATCTAATGTTATTATTTAATTTTAATTTTTGTGGGTACAGAGTAATTGTATTTATGGGGTACATAAGATATTTTGGTATAGGCATGCAATGAGTAATAATCACATCAGGGTAAATGGGGAATCCATCACCTCAAGCATTTATCCTTTCCTTGTGTTATGAAAAATGCAATACTCTTTTCATTATTCTAAAATGTACAATTATTGTTGACTGTAGTCATTCTGTTGTTCTATCAAATTTAGATCTTATTCTAACTATGTTTCTATACCCATTAACCATCCCAACTGTCCCCTACCTTCCAAACCCCTCACTACTCTTCCCAGCCTGTGGTAATCATCATTCTCTCCATCCCTTTATCTCCATGATTTCAATTGCTTAGAATTTTTTAGCTTCCACAAGTAAGAGAGAACATGTGAGGTTTGTATTGTTGTGCCTGGCTTATTTCACTTAATTAACCTAATGACCTACAGTTCTATCCATGTTGTTGCATATGACAGGATCTCATTCTTTTGTATGGTGGAATAACATTACACTATGCATTATGTACCACATTTTCTTTACCCATTCATCTGTTGAAGAACACTTAGCTTTTTTCCAAATATTGGCTATTGTGAATAGTGCTGCAATAAACATGGAGTGCAATTATCTCTTCAATATACTGATTATCTTTCTTTTGAGTATATACCTAGCAGTGGGATTGATGAATCATATGGATCTATTTTTAGGTTTTTTTCATATATATAATTGCTCTTTAGGTTCTGGGGTACATGTGAAGAACATGCAGGATTGTTGCACAGGTACATACATGGCAATGTGGTTTGCTGCCTCCATCCCCATCACCTATATCTGGCATTACTCCCCATGTTATCCCTCCCCAACTCTCTACACCCCACTGTCCCTCCTCTAGTACCCCCTCCACAGACCTCAGTGTGTGATGCTCCCCTCCCTGTGTCCATTTTTCATTCAGGAGCATGTTATTTAATTTCTGTATATTTGTATAGTTTCCAAAATTCCTCTTGTTGATTTCCAGTTTCATTCCGCTGTGGTCAGAGAAGATACTTGATGAAATATCAATTTTTTTGAATATTTGAAGTCTTGTTTTGTGCCCTGACATACGGTCTGTTCTTGAGAATGATTCATGTGCTGAGGAGAATGTGTATTTTGCAGCTGTTGGATGAAATATTCTGTATATATCTGTTAGGTCCATTTGGTCTACAGCAGATCAACTCTAATATTTATTTCTTGATTTTCTATCTGAATGATCTGTTCAGTGCCAAAAGAAAGGTGTTGAAGTCTCCAGCTATTATTGCATTGTAGTCTATCTCTTTAGCTCTAAGAATATTTGCTATGTATGTCTGAGTGCTCCAGTGTTAGGAGAATATCTTTTTCCATTCCTTTTCTTCAGTCTGTATGTGGTTCATAGGTGAAGCGTGTTTTTTGTAGGCAACAGACCATTGGGTCTTTTTCTTTTAAACTATCTGTTTAGCAACTCCGTTTTGATTGAAGAGTTTAGTCTGTTTATATTCAATGCTATAAGTAAGGACTTACTATTACTATTTTGTTATTTGTTTCTAGTTATTTCATGGCCTTCTCTTGCTTCTTTTCTTCCTTTCTGTTTTCTTTTTATACAGAAGGTATTTTTTCTGATAGGATGTTTTAATTTACTGTGCTTTATTTTTTGTGTATTCATTTTTTGAGGTTATCATGAGGTTAGAAATAATACAACCCCATACGTTATGCTAATAACAATGTTTGCATAAAGCAAAAAGTAAACAAATTAAAACTATACACCATAATTTTGGCCCTCCCCTTTTAAACTTTTTGTTCTCTTAATATCTTACTGCACCATCTATATCTTAAAAAGTTGGTGTACTTATTTTGGATTGGTTCATCTTTTAGTCTTTCTACTTAAGAGTAATTTACATACCACAGTTCCAGTGTTATAATATTCTATGTTTATCTGTGTAATTACTCTTATAGTGAATTTTGCACTTTCAGATAATTTCTTATTTCTCATCAATATCATTTTCTTTCGTTTTTAATATTTTAGCTTTTATTTTAGGTTCAGGGATAGATGTGAAGGTGTGTTATTTAGGTGAACTCATGACTCAGGGGTGTACAGATTATTTCATCACTCAAGTACTAAGCATACCTGAAAGTTTTTATGATATTAGCATGTACTTTAGTTTTTCTTTTCTGAACCTCTCCCTCTTCCCATGCTTCTCCCTCAATTAGGTCCCAGTATCTCTTGTTCTTCTGTGTCTGTTCATGTGTTCTGATTGTTTAGATCCAACTTACAAGTAAGAACATGTGGTATTTAGTTTTCTGTTTCTTTGTTAGTTTGCTAAAGATAATGGCCTCCAGGTCCATTCATTTTCCTGCAAACAATATAATCTCAGTTTTTTGGATGTATAGTATTCTATGATGTACATTTAACACATATGGTTTATCCAGTCTATCACTGATGGACATGTAGGTTGATTTCACATCTTTTTGTGACTACTGCTACAATGAAATTATGCATGCATGTATCCTTATGGTAGAACAATTTCTACTATTTTGGGTATATACCCAGCAGTGGAATTTGTTGGGTCAAATGGTAGTTTTGGTTTTAGTTCAAGGAATTGCTACACTGTTTTCCACAATAATTGAACTAATTTATACTCCCTCTGGCAATGAATCAGCATTCTCTTTTCTTCACAACCTTGCCATCATGTTATTTTTCGATTTTTTAATAAAAGCCATTTTGATTAGCGTGAGATGGTATCTCATTGTGGTTTTGATTTGTATTTCTCTAATAATGAGTGATACTGAATTTTTTATATGCTTCTTAGACACATCTACATCTTCTTTTGAAAAGTGTCTGCTCATGTCCTTTACCCTCTTTTAAATGAGGTTTGTTTTTTGCTTGTGCATTTGTGTAAGTTCTTTGTAGACTCTGGATATTACATATTTGTCAAATGTATAGTTTGAAAATATTTTCTCCTATTCTGTGACCACAATTGTCAGAAAAAGAATAAAATATCTAGGAATGCAGCTAAGCAGGGAGATTAAAGATCTCTACAATGAGAATTACAAAACACTGCTCACAGAGATCAGAGATGACATAAACAAACAAAAGAACATTCCATGCTCATAAATAGAAAGAATATTGTTAAAAGGCCATACTGACTAAAGCAATGTACAGCTTCAATGCTATTTCATCAAACTACCAATGACATTCTTCACAGAACTTAAACAAAAATATTCTAAAATACATATTTTAGAAAAGAGCCCAAATAACTACGTTTAGAAAAGAGCTAGAGGAATTACATTGCCTGACTTCAAACTGTTCTACAAGATTACAGTAACCAAAACAGCATGGTACTCGTATAAAAACAGACACATAGAACAGTGGAACAAAATAGGGAGCCCAGAAATAAAACTATTCGTCTACAACCATCTGATCTTTGACATAGCTGATGAAAACAAGCAATGGGAAAGAACTTCATATTCAATAAATGGTGATGGAATAACTGACTAGTCATATGCAGAAGACTGAAACTAAACCCTTTCCTTACACCATATGCAAAAATTAACTCAAGATGGATTAAATACCTAAATGTAAAACCTAAAACTATAAAAACCCTAAAAGATAACCATTTTGCACATAGGAACTGGCAAAGATTTTATGACAAAAACATAAAAAGCAATCGCAACAAAAGCAAAAACTGACAATGGAGCTTGATTAAACCAGAGACCTTCTGGATAGCAAAAGCAACTATCAACAGATTCCTTTTCTTTATAAATGAAGTACTCCCTTTAGACTTTCTTGTAGGATACATCTGGTGTTGATAAAATCCTTCAGCTTTTGTTTGTCTGGGAAGGTCTGAAGAATATTTTCACTGTATTTACTCTTCTAGGGTAAAGGATTCCCTCCTCCAGCACTTTAAATATGTCAGGCCACTTTCTCCTGGCTTGTAAGGTTTTCACTACAAAGTATCCTGGCAGAGGTATCAGAGCTCCACTGTATTTATTTGTTTCTCTTCTCTTGCTGCTTCTAGGTTGCTTTCTTCATCCTTGACCTTTGGGAGTTTGATTATTGAATACCTCGAGGTAGTCTTCTCTGGGTTAAATCTGCTTGGTGTTCTATACCCTTCTTGTACTTGAATATTGATATATTTTTTCTAGGTTTGGGAAGTTCTCTATCATTATCTCTTTGGGTAAACTTTCTGCTCCTCTCTCTCTACCTCCTTTATAAGCCCAACAACTCTTAGCTTTGCCCTTTCAAGGTGTTTTCTAGATCTTGAAAGTGTGCTTCATTCTTTATTCTATCTTCTGTCTCCTCTGAATGTGTATTTTCAAATAGGCTGTTCTCAAACTAATTCTTTTTTCTGCTTGATCAGTTCTGCTTTTAGGAGACTGTGATGCATTGTTCTGTGTGTCAATTACATTTTTCAACTTTAGAATTTCTGCTTGATTTTTTAATTTCTGTCTTTCTTAAATTAATCTGATAGAAATCTGAATTTCTTCTCTGTGTTATCTTGGATTTTCTTGCAGTTTCTTAAAAGAACTATTTTGAATTTTCTGTCTGAAAGGTCACATAGCTCTGTCTCAGGAATTGGTCCCTGGTGCCTTGTTTGGATCATTTGGTAAGGTCATGTTTTCCTGGACAGCCTTGCTACTTGTATATGTTTGTCCATGTCTGGGGTTTGAAGAATTAGGTATTTATTACAGTTTTTGCAGTCTGGGCTTGGTAAGGCTTGCCAGGTATTTGAAGTGACCTCAGTATTGTGATCTGAGTCTTTGATCACAGTAGCCATATCTGCTTATGGTGACATGCCAAGCACAGTAGCGATGTGGCCCTTGCAGACTCAGAGATACCACCTTGTTAGTCTTGGGTAAGAGTTGGGAGAATTCCCTGGATTACCAGGCAGAGACTCTTATTATCTTCCTTTACTTTCCCCCAAACATATAGTGTCTCTGTCTCATCTGTCTATCTGTCTCTATCTCTGTGTTGAGATGCCTGGAGCTGAGGGAGGGATGACGCAAACACTCCCGTGGCCAGCACAGTGGGACTGCAATGGGTGACACCAAAATCCAGCAGAGCATTGGGGCTTTCCCAAGGCTGACAGTGGCTACTGCCTGGCTATCATTTATGTTCACTCAAGACTCATGAGCTCTACATTCAGCAGGTGGAAAATCCAGCCAGACTTGCTTCTTCCCCTTCAGGGTGATGAGTTCTACTGGTGCTTAGCAGGCCTGTAGATGCTGTCTGAGAGCCAGGGCCTGGAGTCGGGAAGCTTCCTGCTGCTCTGTTCTACTACAGCTGAGCTGGTACCCAAGCAATGAGACAAAGTCCCTCCTACTCTTCTCTCCTTTTTCCTCAAGCAAAGGGGTCTCTCCTCATACACACCACCACCCCAGGCCTGCTGCAAGTACTGGCTGGCTACTGCAGATGCTCACACAAGGACCAATTTCTCTTCAATCTGCTTTGGTGAATGTGGCTAGTCCCAAGCCTCTCCTTGCAATACAGTGAGCTCTTCTGTGGGCCAGGGTAAGTGCAAAAATGCCATCCAGAAGCCAAGGCCTGGAATCAGGGACTCCAGAATACTTCTTGCTGCCCTGTTCCACTGTGACTGAGTTGGTACACATGTTGAATTGTTTCTTATGAAGATGCTTTCCTGTGATGATAAGTTGTTCAATTTGGTGTTCTCATTGGAGAGATGAGAGCTGCAGGCTCCTATTCAGCCATCTTGCTCTGATTCCTTCGCTATAGTTCTTTGTATCAGTTTATTTCTCTTCCTTCATCATCCTCTTATACTTAAAGCCCCTTGTGTTGATATTGGGTCCACCACTATAATCTAGAATAGTATCCCTATTTTAAGGTCATTTTATTTGATCAGTAATTCTATCTGCAAGCTTAATTCCCCTTTGTCATTTAATCTTACACATGATTAATGTGGGTCTCAAATCTTATAGACAGTGCCTCACAACATATGCAGATCTGGTGAAGAAGTGAATTGGTGAGATCATGAGTAATTGACTGGGCAAAAAGAGATGTGGAAATAGGTGGAATTGTCAGTAAAATAGTCGAAGGCAAAAGGGAAAATCAGAGATTGGAATCCTGGAATATAGCAATTGTTATGGAGTTTGAAGAATAAAGTATATTCAAGGAAATAAAAGAAAAAATTAAAATATAGAAAAGAAAAAATATCTTTATAAAATACCATCAAGGTAAGAAACACTTTCAAAAATATCTCAACTGCTGGGACAAGCAATGCAAAATTATATATGCTCCTTACCATAACATTCTCCTGTGCATTTATTATATACATGTGATATGGTTTGGGTCCGGATTCCCAACAAATCTCTCAGCATACTGTAATCCCTAATGTTGGAGGTAAGGCCTGGTGGAAAGTGTTTGGATGATGGGGGTAGATCCTTCATTTAGGGTTTAGCACCATCCCCTTGGTGCCGTTCTCATGATAGTGAGTTCTTGCAAAATCTAGTTTTTCAGAAGTGGGTACCACCTCCCTCCACTTCCTCCTGTTTCCACCATGTGAGATGCCTTGCTCCCCCTTTGCCCTCTGCCATGGTTGGAAGCTTCTGTGGCCTCCCTAGAAGCAGAAACCACTATGCTTCCTATACAGCCTGCAGAATCATGAGCCAATTAAACCTCTCTTCCTTATAAACTACTCAGTTTCATGTATTTATAGCAATGAGAGAACACACTAACACAACATGGTTAAGTAATTGATGAATATCATACTTTTGAGTCACTAATAGTCATATGTTTTTACTTAATTCAGTTTCTTTGCCCTGATTACTTATGTTAATGGTCATTGATTAGTGACCAATAAGTAGTGGCTTTAATTTTTACATTGTGCAAATACAATGTATAAGTATACTGCCATTCAATTCAAATTTCATATGGAATGTTCCCCTTTTTAGAAGTAAATTGATTAGCATTATAATTATCATATCCCACTGTAACACTTGAATGATAGCTATAGTAGAAATACTCCTTACATTATTTTTAGAAGTATTTTAAAGGGTCAGACCAAACAAAACGTTATATTGTTCAATGTATTTCATTAAACATTTTTTTCTTTTGACTTATTAGGTTAGACTGACTTGTGAGTTAGGTCATAGGTCCCAAATTAGTGGATTTTCAGTCAGTCAGTAGAGAGATTATCCTAGGTGAGCATGAACTCATTAGATGAACCATTAAAAGGGACTGAGCTCTTCCTGAAGAAATTCAGCACAAGAAATTTCCTCTTGCTAGCTTTGAAGAAGCCAGCCTCCACACTGTGAACTGCCTGTAGAAAGATCATGTGGCAAGAGCCCCAGGGGCATCTTCTTGGAGTTGGCAGCAGTCTCTGACTGACAGCCATGAAGAAAACAGGGACATTAGTACCACAAAAACAGGAAACTGAGTAATACCAACTTGGGGGAGCTTGGGAGTGGACCTTTCTCTAGTTGTGTCCAGATGAGAACATAGCTGGCTGATACCTTGATTTCATTCTTGTGAGTCCCTGAACAAATGGTTTAAGGCCCCTAGAAAGTTGCCCCACGCCCAGTGAAATTATCTTATCCATTCAAATACCATGTCGATAAAATTTTAGACACAGACACATCTTGCTAAAATCCAGTCTCAAAATTCTCCCCATTATTTTTCCCTATAAGAACAAATGAAGATGCACATAGCCTCTAATTTTCCATAACTCAAGCAACCAAAACTCTATACAGGTCGCTCTTCTAAGCAAAGAGTGGTGCATTTCCACCACATAGTCTCCTTTGCTGCAACACTTTGCAAGAAAAGAAAAATCACATTTTACTCTGAAAATTTTATTTTACAAATTGGTCTAAGTTAACTGGTCTGAAATTACTAGGTTTTTCACCAAGAATGGATCTCTCTCTCTGTTAATTACTTTGAGTAAACATGTGTGCATACATATACTCTTATATGCATATATACAGCATGTAGCGATTTATATATGTGCATGTTTGTGTGTATGCATGTATGTGTGTGTGTGTGTGTGTGTGTGTATATATATATATATATATATATATATATATATATATACACACATACACATATATATATGGCACTGTAGCCATGTGTTACATTGACAAAAATAAGCCAAAAAGCTGTGTACTGCCTATCCATGATACATGGCCTTACACAAGTTGTTGCTATCTGGCATTTCTATTGGCTGCTGATCTGGCTCCTCATTTGTACAGCTTAGGCCTTTCCCTTTTTCACTGACTCCTCCAGGACCTGGCTCAGATTTCTCCAGTTAGATATAACCTGTTAAAATAAAACCCTGGCAAGAAAGAAGACAATAATGTATATTATGGAAAGTGGTATATCTCCTCACTAATTTAAATGCTTCCATTTGAGAAAAGAATATTGGCTGTAATTTTGAATAAAAAGACAGTATTTTATTCCCAAAAACAAAAACTAAACTTCTTCAAAGATAAATAAGAAAATATCTGTGAAGGCCGGGCGTGGTGGCTCACACCTGTAATCCCAGCACTTTGGGAGGCCGAGGTGGGTGGATCACAAGGTCAAGAGATCGAGACCATCCTGGTCAACATGGTGAAACCCCATCTCTACTAAAAATACAAAAATTAGCTGGGCATGGTGGCACATGCCTGTAGTCCCAGCTACTCGGGAGGCTGAGGCAGGAGAATTGCTTGAACCCAGCAATTCTCCTGCCTGGGTAACAAGGCGAGCTGAGATTGTGCCATTGCACTCCAGCCTGGGTAACAAGAGCGAAACTCCGTCTCAAAAAAAAAAAAAAAAATCTGTGAAATTTTAATAATAATTTGTACCTACTTTCATTTATCCAGGTGGAAAATATTGAAATATAACATCACTGACAAACATTACATTGAAAGTCTGATGGAGCTAGAGTGGTTTTTACTTCAAAAACTGAGACTAAAGTATTAGGGTAAACCTTATATTTCTTCATTACAATGCACCATAATTTTTTATGTTACAGACAAAATAAATCATTTATAGAACATAGGTGTGTGTATATCTTCATAATTTGCAGGACTGCAGTAAATGTTCTCTGTGTGTAATTATATTAATGAGCTTAACTGAATTTGATATATAGCATCAGCCAACATCCAAAAGATGAGCAGAGGTTAGCATTGAAAGTGTAAAGGTGGCTGACCTAGCTTAGAGTCTGTGATAATTCTAATTAAGAGTTTTTAGTAGCCTAATTTTACCACTGAATTATCTACTGCTTTGAAACTTTTATCTCCTTTACCACATCCCCAGGTTCCTATGAGCATTTCCTTGTCTCCCCGTCCTCAGCATTCACTTGCCCAGGAGTTGCGAATCAAATGCCTGTGGAATGGAGCTTTATTGTATAAAGTAAGCCAGATGTTGAAAGCTAAAAAGTGTGAAGGGCTATGTTAAATTGAACTATGCATTGTCAGACAAAATGCATATAAATGCAAAATTCTTAAAACATTATGTAACCAAAGAAAATATATCTGAAGAATAGATTTAACCAAAGGATGATAATTTGCACCTACTGTCACCAATCACTTGTTTATATGTTTGGAGGAGTCAAATAATCCTTTGAGATTATAATGAAAGCATTTTTT
The DNA here is from genome assembly GCA_004027835.1 of Alouatta palliata. Classification (NCBI taxonomy): domain Eukaryota; kingdom Metazoa; phylum Chordata; class Mammalia; order Primates; family Atelidae; genus Alouatta; species Alouatta palliata. The sequence continues at coordinate 131,155 of PVKV010001870.1, forward strand.
TCCCTGTGGAATGTTTCTTGGCTTTTACTTTTAAGTTCCAGAGTACGTGTGTAGAATGTGCAGGTTTGTTACATAGGTAAATGTGTGCCATGGTGGTTTGCTGCACCTATATACCCATCTCCTAGATATTAAGTGTGGCATGAATTAGCTATTTTTCCTGGTGCTCTCCCCACACTCACCCTCTGACAAATCCCATTGTGTGTTTTTCCCCTCCCTGCATCCGTGTGTTCTTATTGTTAGCTCCCACCTACAATTGGGAACATGCAGTGTTTGGTTTTCTGGTCCTGGGTTAGTTTGCTGAGGATAATATGGCTTCTAGCTTCATCTATGTCCCTACAAAGAACATGATCCTGTTCCTTTTTATGGCTGTACAGTACTCCATGGTGTATATATACCACATTTTCTTTATGCAGTCTGTCATCGATGGGTATTTGGGTTGATTCCAGGATTCTTTCCTGGAATAATGCTGCAATGAACATACATGCACATGTATATTTATAATAGAATAATTTATATTCACTTGGGTATATACCCAATAATGGGATTGCTGTATCAAATGGTGTTTCTAGTTCTAAATCTTTGAGGAATCATCACACTGTCTTCCACAATGGTTGAACTAATTTACATTCCCACCAACAATGTAAAAGTGTTCCCACTTCTCTGCAACAGGATCTATTGTTTCTTGACCTTTTAATAATTGCTATTCTGACTTCTGTGAGATGCTATCTGATTGTAGTTTTCATTTGCATGTCTCTAATGATCAGTGATGTTGAGGTTTTCGTCATACGTTTGTTGGTTGCATGTATGTCTCCTTTTGACAAGTGTCTGTTCATGTCCTTTGCCCACTTTTTAATGGGGTTAATTTATTTTTTCTTGTAAACTTGCTTAAGTTCCTTATAGATTCTGGATATTAGACCTCTGTCAGATGGATAGATTACAAAAACTTTCTCTCACTCTGTACGTTGTCCGTTTGCTTTGATGATAGTTTCTTTTGCTGTGCAAAATTAATGTGCAGAAATCACAAGCATTCCTATACAACAAAAACAAACAAGCAGAGAGCCAAATCATGAATGAACTCCCATTCACAATCACCACAAAGAGAATAAAATATCTAGGAATACAGCTAACAAGCGAAGTGAAGAACCTCTTCAAGAACTACAAACCACCGCTCAAGGAAATCAGAGTACGGAAACAGATGGAAAAACATTCCATGCTCCATAGGGAGAATCAATATCATGAAAATGTTCATGCTGCCCAAAGAAATTTATAGATTCAATGCTATTCTAATTAAACTACCACTGACATTCTTCACAGAATTAGAAGAAACTACTTTAAAATTTATATGGAACCAAAATAGAGCTCGTATAGCCAGGACAATCCTAAGCAAAAAGAACAAAGCTAGAGACATCACACTACCCAACTTTATACTACAAGGATAGAGGAACCAAAACAGCATTGTACTGGTAGAAAAACAGGCAAACAGACCAATGGAACAAAATAGAGAACTAAGAAATAAAACTGCATGTCTACAACCATCTGATCTTTGACAAACCTGACAAAAACAAGCAATGGAGAAAGTATCTCCTATTTAATAAATGGTGCTGGAAGAACTGGCTAACCATATGCAGAAAACCAAAACTGAACTCCCTCCTTATACCTTATACAAGAATTAACTCAAGAGGGATTAAAGACTTAAATGTGAAACTCAAAATTATAAAAACCCTAGAAGAAAATCTAAGCAACAGCATTCAGGACACAGACATGGGCAATGATTTTATGTTGAAATTGCCAAAATCAATTGCAACAAAAAGCAAAAGTTGATAAGTGGGATCTAATTAAACTAAAGAGCTTCTGCACAGCAAAAAAAAAAAAAAAAAATTCTGCTTTTATACTACACCTTGGGTAATTTCATTCAAACCCACAGATGCATTTTTCATATATATTTTAGTATTCTCAAGCATACATATGAACATGTATATGTGAATACATATGTATGTACAGCAGACCCTTGAACAACACAGGGGTTTGAGATGCAGACCCCTGCACACTTGAAAAGCTGCATATAACTTTTGACTTCTCAAAAACTTAACAGTCAATTACTATTAAATAGAAGCCTTACCAATAACATAGTTGATTTAATATTTTATATGTTATACACATTATTTATTGTATTCTTAAAGTAAGCTAGACAAAGAAAATGATAAGAGAAAATATGTTTACTATTCATTAAGTGGAGGTGGATTATTACAAAGGTTTTCAACCTTGTGGTCTTCATGTTGAGAAACCTGAGGGGAGGTGGCAGAGGCAGAAAACAAATCCAGGTATGAGTGGACTCATATAGTTCAAACCTATGTTCAAGGAACAACTGCATATATGTGTGTTCAAAATACACACTTTACTTTTATTCAATAAATGTATATGATTTAAAAATGAAATAGTACTAACAGGTTATGTTAAAAAAATTATTACTCTCACTTTTCCAAACCCTTTGTCTCTTTTCTCAGAAACCACCACTTTTGACTCAAATTATTTAAATTAGCCCTACAGTTTTAAAAAGTATTTGTATTGCTTATTAATATAATCAAGCATATATTTTTATTTACTTTAGGTTATGATGGATAAGGATTAAGCAATCTTACAACAAGCTCAACCGTCCTTACCCAGCCTCTCAAAGTATTATATTACTATTTTTAATTAAACGAAAAAAATTATATCTTTGTAAATGTGAGTCACAGTAAAGCCAAGCACAGTACTATATTACACTTCTGTTCTTTAAAAACATTCTTAAATATATTTAACAAATAAATATATTTATAGCATTTGAAATATGTTTGCCTTGTGGAACAGCACTTCACATACTTATTTTTTGTGGTAAGAACACTTATAATTTACTCTTAATGATTTTCTAAAGACCTAATACATCATCATGTTGTACAATGAATCTATTGAACTTATTCTTCCTAACTAAAACTTTGTATTTTTTTTACCAAAATCTGCCCACACCCACCTGACCTTCAGCAGCCCCTAGTAAGCACCATTCTATTTCTGAGTTCAAATTTTTTAGATTTCACACAAAAGTGAGATCATGAACTGTTTTTCTGTACATGGCTTATTTCTAATAAAATGTCCTACAGGTTCATCCATGTTGTCATGAATGACAGGATTTTCTTTTCTTTTAGTCTGAATAGTATTCCATTGTGTACACCACATTTTCCTTAACTATTCACCCGGGACACTTGATGGACACTTGATGGACACTTAGGTTGATTCCATATTATGGCTATTGTGGCTAATGCTGCAATGAACATAGGCATGCAGGTATCTATTTGACACAGCAATTTCATTTACTTTGTGTACATACCCATATGATCCAGAAGTGAAATTGCTGGATCATATGGTTGTTCTGTTTTGGGTTTTTGTTTTTTTTTTTTTAAAGAAACTTTATACTGTCTTTCATAATGGCTATAGTAATTCATATTCCCAACAGTGTGCAAGAGTTCCATTTTCTCTACATCTTCACCAACGAGTGATACCTTTTTGTATCACCCAGAAAGTATTAGGTTATATCTTAATGTGATTTTAATTTGCATCTCCCTGATGATTAGTGATGCTGAGCATTTTTCAGAAATCTGTTAAGACATTTATATGTCTTCTTTTCACAAATGTATACTTAGATCCTTTTCCCATTTTTTTAACTGGGTTGTCTTCCTGCTATTGAGTTGAGTTCCTTACATCTTCTGAATATTAACCTCTTATCAGATGTATATTTAGCAAATATTTTCTTGCATTCTTTGGGGTTTTTTTTTACTCACTCTATTGTTTCCTTTGCTGTGCAAACGTTTTTTCAGTATGATGAAAGTTTACTTGTCTATTCTTGCTTTTGTCACTTATGCTTTGGGGTCATATTAAAAATATTATGGCCCAGCACAATGTCACAGAGCTTTTCCCTTGTTTACTTTTAGTTGTTTTAGACTTTCTAGTCTTACATTTAAATCTTTAATGTATTTGGAGTTGATTTTTTGATATAGTGTGGGATGAGAGTTTGATTTTATTCTTTGCATGCGGATTTTCAGTTTTCCTAACACCATTTATTGAAGAGACTCCCCTCCCTATTATGTGTTCTTGGCTTCTTCATCAAAAAGAAATAGAATGCAAATGCGTGGTTTTAGTTCTGGGCTATCTAGTCTATTCCCTTGGTCTATGTGTTTTTATGTCAGCATGGGATTGTTTTGATTATTATAGCTTTGTAGTATGTTTCGACATCTGGTAGTATGACACTTTCAAATTTGTTCACTATACAGTACCAAGGAGGAATGATGCTAAACCATTCATGAGATTCAGCACCCAAAATCCAGTCACCTCCCACCAGACCCCACCTGAAGCACTGGGGATTACATTTCAACATGAGATTTGGGCGAGGACAAAAATCCAAACCATATTAGTTCCTCACCAACCAGGTAATTAAGAAGCAAGAAAATACATTCATTTCTCTCTTTAGATTTCTTTGGTTGTCTTCTACGAGTAGTTTTAAAATTTTATTATTTCTTTTTTCTCTCCTTTTCTGTTCTTGCTCCTATACCTTTCAATTTTAGATAGTAATATTAACTTTTAGTGTTTGCTATCATACTGTAAAATATTTCATTGAATACTATTGCTGTTGCCCCAAATTCATCTCACCTCTAGTTGACTACTTCAAAACTTATTAGATTTTCCAGATCTCAGCCTCCCTAAGTGATTATGGCCACAGGACAGTGATTATGGCCACAGGATATATTTTCTTCACTAAGACAGGAGCAGAAATGTTATATGTAACTTCTCATCCACTTAAAGTTGATTGTCTCAGATTTGCTTCTCCTCTTTTCACCCTCTTGGCTAAAAATGGGTTTAACTGAAGCAACCTTGAAGGTCCTGTGTCAAGAATTGCAAAGCTTCTCTACTAACCTGGGTCCTTAAGTGACTTCCTACAACACACACACATACATACCCTAGAATGTTAAAATGAGAGATAAATAAGCTACTGTCTTCATTGACTACAATATTTTTGAATCAGTGTAATAGTATATCAGCCTTCAGCTGAACTAATATTTGTTTTTATATTTTTATTATGATTATTTAAAAAGAAGTTTTCTACACCTGTTGAATACTGTTTTCTAAAACATCAATAAGCTCACTTGGTTAAAAGTGATGTTCTAATCTCTGTTATTTTTACAGATACTTTATACTTTTGAAGAATTTATTGAGAAAGAAGTTGTTCAATCACCAATCATGATTTTGAAATTATTTATCGTAGATTTTACCAACTATTTGGTAATGCCACATATCACTAGCATTTTAGTTTAAATCAAATCACGCATTTTCCAGAAATATTTGATGTTAGAAAAATCCTTTTCTCTGAATATGGGTCCATGCTTTGGATTCATAGATGATCTTTACTGCATAAACCACACAATCACACATCATCTTCAATTTCTATGTTCTCTTCCTTTAAAGAGGAATGATGAGATATTAAATGCAGATTTCCCCTGAATTTTTACAATTTATATCCAGCCTTTTATGTTTTTTTCTGACCCATACAACACTAAATATTTTATTAATTTTTTTTACCAAATCATTCAATTCATATTTTAAGTATCTTTTTCTTTTGAGCTCATATTTTATTCTTTAATTATTAAATAACAATGATTAATATAATTTGTATAAATACATTTTTGAGAAAACAAAGCTTATCCTTGCTATCACAATGTAATCTATGATTACAAAAGTATACTGTACATTAGAAGTTAATCTTTTGGGAGAACTCTACATGGCATGTAAATTATTTAGTTTATTATACAGGAAAAGAAAATTGCACATTAATTTGGCCAGTTAGTGAGAGATTAGTTAAGAGAAATTCTGAAATATTTAATACTTTAAAAGATATTTATACTTTACAAGATACTTATCTACTTTTTAAAAAGTCTGAGGAAAAAACTGTCAACATTTATAGAGTTCGTATTTTGTGACAAGAGTTTTGTTTGTTTGTTTGTTTTGTTTTGTTTTGACAGAGTCTCACTTTGTCACCAGGCTGGAGTGCAGTGGCACAATCTGGGCTCACTGCAACCTCTGACTCCCTGGTTCAAGGGATTCTTCTGCCTCGGCCTCCCCAGCAGCTGGGATTACAGGCACACACCACCACACCCAGCTAATTTTCTGTATTTTTAGTAGAGATGGGGTTTCACCATGTTAGCTGGGATGGTCTCAATCTCCTGACTTCACGATCCACCCAGCACAAGAGGTTTTTCTAAGCACCAACTACTATCAAACCTATGTCTCACAACAGCACTAACGGAAGACTTGGTAACTCATTTAAGTTCATTATGCTATTAGGTAGCACAAGCAAAATTTTAATTTAGTCTGATTCCAGAATCTGACTCTTAAACCTTGGAGTAAATACTGTAATTTAAATATTACATACTAATTATAAAACTGGTGTGATTTACTTAAGTTCCCCAGGTCTTTTATAATTAGTAAAATTATACAGACTGTCAGTTTTACTTCAGTTATGTCTGCAAATTAGAATCGTCTGGGGATTTCTTTTTAAATATTAGTACCCAAGTTTACAGACAGAATGTCTTAAATAGTCTCAGGTAGGATTTCTCAACCCCAGTATTAATGACATTTGGGGTGGGTAATCTTTAGTTATAGGAAACTCTCCTTTACATTACAGAATGTTTAGTACCATCCCTGGTACTAAACTATCCACGGTTTCTTCTGCCTACTAGATGTCTGTAGCATCCACTTGTCCCCTTATCTCCAGTCGTAATAACTAAAAATATCTCTAGATTTCACCTAAAAGTCAAAATCATCCCTTTGTTTTCACTGAGAATCATAGGTTTGGGGTATACCCTGTATTTATTGCTCATGCTTTGGCATATAGCAATTTGAGCCCATATTTGATATGCTGACTTGTTAAAGAATATCTTACTGAAAAATAATTTCCAGAAAATTAAATCATGCATTTAATGTACCTTTTTACGAGTTTGACAAATGTACATATCTGTATAACTGCTCCCTTCAAATTTAAAATCCTTCAGATCCTGGAATAAATGAAGAAGCTCAATCAGGACTTTACACTCCTACGGATAAGAATTATAAACTCTGGACAAAATAGAAAAACACAATAATCTAAAAATACTAAATAATGAGCTAATCAGAGAGATTCTAGGGTATTTAAAACTTGTAAGTAACTACTAGTACAACACAAATTTTCTATTTTCAATTTGTGGACTGAGGACAAAGTCAGTTCTATGTGGGGCAACAAATCTTGGGGAAGCAACAGCAGCCTCTTTGCTCTCAAGGTACAAAGAACAAAACTTAGATAACTTGACCCACTGGAAAGTCAGATGCAAATGCCAAAAAGAGAGATCCAAAGAGAAGAAGCCACCAATTTTGCACATTAATTTTACACACCTTTCCGCTGACCAGTAAGTCAACTATCCTTTAACTGAGATCTGAGCTGTGGTCTAAGATCTAACCTCTACAATCTGAATTCAATCAAGTAAATTGCTTGCCAAAACAAAAACATCAATGTGTTTTCAAAACACAAAACAAAATCTGAGTCTCTACAACATTTACCATGTTCAAGATTCAATTCAAACTTATCCAACAAGCAAGTAATCATAAAAAGGTATCTAATTCTCAAATAAAGGTAATCAAATTAGGCAAAATCCCAAGATGATACAGAGGATAAAATTAGCAGACAGATTTTTTGCAACTATTATAACTATGAGCTGAAGGAAAGTAGCTCTACAATAAACAAAAAATGTAAACTATCAGCAGAGAAGTCAAAACCAGAAAAAAATAAAATTATAGAATGATATTATTTGGAATTTAACATCTACTTGTTTAGTATAAAAGCACAATGGAAAAAAAGCATTAATAATGAAATAACTTCAAGATTGAAGGTGGAAATAATCCAGTATGAAGATGAAAGAGAAAGTATTAAATATATAGAGCTTCACAGACACTTCTGGTACAACGAAAAAAGCATACCGTATGTACATTTAGAATTCAATGAGGAAAATGATTAAAAGAATGGGGGAAGAAAGAAGTATATACAGCCTAGGAAACGTCTCAAATTTGGTGAAAAACAAACACATACATTTACAAATATAAGAAGCTCATGAATCAAAAGCAAGATGTTTTAAATGCCTAGGCTTGTTTACATTATTGTCAAATTGCTAAAATCAAAATGTAAAAAAAAGCATCTCAAAACTAATCAGTGAAAACCAAGTCTTACATACAGGGAAACAATAATGTGAAACCACTGATTTCTCATAAGACACTATGAAGATCAAAGACAATTGAGTAATATCTTTAATGTGCTAAGAAAAAAATAAACTACAAATTAAGAACTCTATATATATAGCTAAAATATCTTTCAACAATGAAAGCAAAATAAAGACATATTCATACAAAAGAGGAGGAGGAAGAGCAAGATGGTAGAATAGATGGCTCCAAAAACTGTGCCCCGCCCCCACAAAGACACCAATTTGACAACTTTCTACACATACCAAAAAAAAACAAAGATATCTTCCTAAGAACCACAAATCAGATAAGCGCACATAGTACCTGGTTTTGTCTTTATATGGATGAAGGAAGCACTTATAAGAAAAAGTCTTGAATCCCTGATCCCTCCCCTCCCCGACTCCCAGCAGGGGCCGGTGGCAGCAGGGTGCAGAAAGTTTCTCTGGGTACCCCAGGGAGGAAGAGGCACAGCAATTGCTAGGCATTATACTCAATGCTGTCCTGTTAGAGCAGAAAGGAAAACCAAACTCAGCTAATGCCCACCCACAGATGGAGTATTTAAACCAGGCCTAGCCAGAGTGGAATTACCGATCCAAGTGGTTGGAACTTGAGTTCCTGCAAATGTCAACACTGAGGGCTACAGTTCTGTGTCTCTCAAGACAACTGAAAGACAATCTAGGCCGTAAGAACTGCAACCCCTAGGCAAGTCCTGGTGCTGATCTAGGCCCAGCAACAGAGGACTGGGGTTGCACACAATACACTGAAGCACAAGCTGGGGTGGCTAAGGGAGTGCCAGTATTCCCTCTCCCCTATCCCCAAGATGTAGAGCTCATGCCTCCAATGAAGACCCCTCCACTCTAGGAGAAAAGAGAAAAGAACAGAGAGGACTTTGTCTCGCATGTTGGATACAAGCGCAGCCACAGCAGGATAGGGCACCAGTCAGAATCATAAGGCCTCTGTTCCAGGACCTAGCTCCTGGATGACATTTCTAGACACATCCTGGGGCAGAAAAGAACCCACTTCCTTGAAGGGAAGGACCTAGTTCTGGCAGCATTCATCACCTGCTAAACAAAAGAACCTTGAGCCCTGAATAACCAGCAGCAATACCCAGGTACTATGTTGAGGTGCTTAGGTGAGACTCTGAGACTTGCCAGTTTCAGGTGAGATACAGCATATCACCAACTCGTGGTGGCTGCACTGCAAAATTCCTTCTGCTTGAGGGAGGGGGACTTTGTCTTGCATCTTATGTATCAGCATGGGCACAGGATGTAGAACACCAAGCAGGCACTTGTACTGATTCCAGGACTTGACTCTTGGATGACATTTCTAGACCTGCCCTGGGCCAGAGGGGAGCCCATTTCCCTAAAGGGTGAGTCCCAGTCCAGGTAGCATTCACCACAACTGACTTAGGAGCCCTTGGGCCTAAAAGAACATGAACAGTAGTCTGGTAGTACTTGTGGCCTGTAAAGTAGTGGGTATGGGGTGAGGCTCGCTGCCTTTGTAAAGGGAAGGGAAGAGACAGAAGGACTTTCTCTTGTGGTTTGAGTGCCAGCTCAGTTACATTAGAGTAGAAGACCAGGTAGACTTCCAAGGTGTTTTTACTCTACTCCTTGACTCCTGGAAAGCACCTCTGGACCCACCTGGGGCCTGGCAGAAGTTATTGCCCTGAAGGAAAGGACACGGGCCTGGCTGGCTTTGCCACCTGCTCATTGTAGAGCCCCAGGCCTATGTTGAGTGAACATAGGTAGTGGCCAGAGAGTGGTTATAGCAGGCCTTGGGTGAGAACCAGTGCTGTGCCAACTTCAGGTCTGACCCAACACACTCATAGTGTTGGTGGTCACAGGGGCCAGCTTCAGGTGGTTCAGAACAGAGAGAAAGACTCTATTTGGGAAAAGGTGTGGAAAGAGAACAAAAGTCTCACCCTGAGTAACCCAGAGAATTATCCCAATTCTTACATAAGACATCAAAGGCAGTACACCTCTATGAGTCTGCAAGAACCAGTGTTACTGGGCTTGGGGTGCCCCCTAAAGCAGATACAGCTTATGTCACAACACTCAAGTTTTCTTGAATACCTGGAAAGCCTCTCAAGAGGAATGAGTACTAACAAGCCCAGACTGATATTGGTGAATACTATAGTAAATAACTAATTCTTCAATGCCCAGACACCCAAGAACATCTGCTAGTATCAACAGCATCCAGAAAAAGATAACCTAACCAAATGAACTAAATAAGCCACTAGGGGCCAATCATAAAGAAACAGAGATATGTGACCTTTCAGACATATTATTCAAAATAGCTGCATTGAGAAGACAAATTTAAGATAACAGAAAGAAGGAATTCAGAAATCTATCATGTAAATTTAACAGACTGAAATAATTAAAAAGAATAAAGCAGAAATTCTAGAGCTAAACAATGCAATTGGCATACTGGCCTTTAATGGAAGAATGTATTAAGCAGAAGAAAGAATTAGTGAGCTTGCTACTCAGGAGGCTGAGGCAGGGCAATGGCTTGAACCCATGAGGCGGAGGTTGCAGTGAACCAAGATTATACCACTCTGTTCCAGCCTGGGTGACAGAGTAAGACTCCATCACAAAAAAAAAAAAAAAAAAAAAAAAAAAAAAAAAAAAAAAAAAAAAAAAAAGCTTGAGGGGATGGATAGCCCATTGTCCATGATTTAGTTATTTTACATTGTATGTCTGTATAAAACATCCATAAATATATACACCTACTATGTACCCACAAAAACAAACTAAAACTAGAAATACAAATGATACATATTAGATGCAGATACAAATTAGATAAAGATGATCTAAATAAGATAATCAACAACTTTAGTCTAATTGATATTTATAGACCATTAAACCAGGCAACCACAGAACACGCATTTCTTTCAGGTGACCTGCTATATTAAAGACAGATGACATACTTACATGATAATGTTATGTCACCAGAAACGTTACCAGCTTAGATGGAGACAAAATAAAATAAAAAAATTGTTGGACTCCCCAAATTCTACAGTCAGCAAACAGGCTGATAACACTACTCAGCTACAGATATGCACTCTCTTTCCAGAAAAAGGAAGAACGCCTTCAAGGGCAAAACCCTGGGTTCAGAGAATGGAGTCTCAAACGACAGAGAACTAATCCTAAGCTTTGAAACCTAATGGAGTTTGTCTAGTTAGATTTCAAAATTGCTCAGAACTGATGATTCCTCTCTTCTGTTTTGCCCCTTTAGGAACAGTAATTCCTACAACGGTTATCCCATGTCTCTCTAATCACTTTATCTTGGAGGCAGAAAACTTATCTTACAGTTTCACAAGTCCATAGAAGAGGAATTTTACCCCAAGATGAATAATACCCAGAGTATTGTTACATATTTGTGCTGTTTTAAGATATCGAGTTTGGCATAATTGGTTACAGTAGTCACAGTAAGGTAATTCAATATGTAATTACATTAAGAAATCAGTAACAGTGATATCTACAAAAACACAAAATGTTGAAAAATTAAATAATATACCTCTAAATCATTTATATGTGAAAGAAAAAACTCAAAGTAAGAAAATGTTTCAAACTGAAAAACAAACATATAAAACCTTGTGTTACATAGCTTAAAAAAAGTTTCAAGAGAAATTTTCAGCTTTAATGCTTATATTTCAAAACAAAATCTCTGAACTCAATGATGTAAGGTTTCACCTTAAAAAGCTAAAAGAGAAAAGGACGAAAGTAAACCCAAGTTACTTGAAGGAAATAAACAAGTGAGCAGATATCAATCAAATATAAAATAACAAGAAAATCAAGAAAATTATCAAAGCCAAAATTTGGCTAATAGAAAAGCTGAAAATAATAAAGAAATATTGGTGGGCGTGGTGGCTCACGCCTCTAATACCAGCACTTTGGGAGCCTGAGGTGGGTGAACCATGAGGTCAGGAGATTGAGACCATCCTGGCCAACATGGTGAAACCCTGTCTTTACTAAAATGCACAAAATTAGCCGGGCGTGGTGGTGCATGCCTATAATACCAGCTGCTTGGGAGTCTGAGGCAACAGAATCACTTGCACCCAGGAGGCGTAGATTGCAGTAAGCCAAGATCACACCACTGTACTCCAGCCTAGAAACAGAGTGAGACTTCATCTCAAAAAGAATTTTTTTAAGATATTAATAGAAAAGGAAAAAAGTACAAGTTACCAACATCAGAAATACAATAAGGCTTATCAATATAGATGTTATCACCGTGATATAATACCATGTATGTCAATATATTTAGCGTAGATAAGATGAACAAATTCCTTGAAAAGTACAATTTATCAAGAAAAAGTAGCACAATATAAAACAGTATATCAGAACATCCCTTCATAATTACATGTATGTGTATATGTGTAGATAGACATATGCAAAGAATGACAAACAGAAAGACAGGAAGAGACAATATGAAGAACCTTTACACACAAAAAACACAAGGCACAGATCACTTCACTTGTGAATGCTATCAGATATTTAAGAAAAAAACAGCAATCTGATATATATTCTTGTAGAAATTAAGAGAACTGCCAATTCATTATAAAGGTAACATAATTATACTATAAAACTTAACAAAAATATAAAAATTATAATATGTACTCATGTCCTTCATGAATATAAACAAGAAAACACTATTACTAAGATACAAGCAAATGAAAGTCAGTAATATATAAACAGATATATTATGAGGAAAAATTAGTGGATGTGCCAGGAATGCAAGACTGGTATAGCATTCAAAAATCTATTAATATAAATCATTATTACCAAAGAATAAAGGAGTAAACTGTATGATTAGTTCAAAAGAGGCAAAGACTATATATAAAACAATCAGCTGGGAATGGTGGCACATGCCTGTAATCCCAGCACTTTGGGAGGCCAAGGCAGTTGCGTCACTTGAGATCAGGAGTTCAAGACCAGCCTGACCAACATGGAGAAACCCCATCTCTACTAAAACTACAAATTAGCCAGGCATGGTGGTGCATGCCTGTAATCCCAGCTACTCGGGAGGCTGAGGCAAGAGAATAGTTTGAACCCGGGAGGTGAAGGTTGCGATGAGCCAAGATCTGGCCATTGCACTCCAGCCTGAACAACAAGAGCAAAACTGTGTCAAAAAAAAAAAAACTGTAATATGTACTCATGTCCTTCATGAATACAAACAAGAAAACTATCACTAAGATACAAGCAAATTTAAGTCAGCAATATATAAACAGATACATCATGAGGAAAAATAAGTAGAGGTGCCTGGAATGCAAGATTGGTATAGCATTCAAAAATCTACTAATGTAAATCATTATTATAAGGGAATAAAGGACAAAAACTATGATTAGTTCAAAAGATGCAAGATTATATATAAAACAATCAATACCAGTTTATAATTTTAAAATTATCAGCAAATTGATAAATAACATTTAGGGAAAACAGCTGGCCTCACACATGAAGGTAAAATATTGAATATTTTCCCACAATGATTGGTAAAAAAAACAAGCGTGCTTACTTTTACTCCTCCTACTCAATATCACAAAGTAGGTAAAAGCCATTGCAATAAGAAGCAGAGAAAATAAAGTTAGTGAGATGTAAAATAAATAAAACAGTCTATTGGACATAATTTTGTAAGTAAAATTCCTGTGTAGTATAAAAACTAATAAGCATACATGAATTAAGTAATGTCACAGAGTACAATATTAATATACAAAAGTCATTGTATTTTTATATACTCCCAGCAGGAATTGCAGAATAAAATTTTAAAATAAATTGATTTACTATAGGTTCCAAACAACATGCTTAACAACAAGGGTAACAAATGATGTGAAATACTTATATTCTAAACACTACAGAATTTTGATAAATAAAATTTAAAACCTAAATATGCGGATTGATTGCAAGTTTCAATATGGTTAAGATGCCAATTCTGCAAAAATTAATCTGTAGATTCAATGCAATCACAGTATTTTGAAAGAATTGACTAACTTTTTAACATAAAATTTCAACTTTTATTTTAAATTCGGGGTAAATGTGCAGGTCTGTTACATAGATATATTGCATAATACTGGAATTTGTGATAAAAAAAAAAATGATCCCATTATGTATGTAGTGAGTATACTACCCGACAGTTTTTCATCCCTTTCCTGCGTACACTTCTCCTATCTCTACTAGTCCACAGTGCCTATTACTCCCATCTTTATGTCCATGTGTATTCAACCCTTAGCTCCCACTTAGAAGTAAAAATGTGGTATTTGGTTTTTTTGTTCCTGAATCAAGTCATTTAGAATAATGGCCTACAGTTGCATCCAGGTTGCTGCAAAGGGACATGACTTTTTTAGGGCTGTGTAGTATTCTATGGTGTGTGTGTGTGTGTGTGTGTGTGTGTGTGTATCACATTTATATATAGTGAATATATATATCACATTATATATACACACATGGTATAGATGTGTATTATATATATGTGAGATAGAAATACATATATATACATATATGTAGATATATATCACATTTTATTCAATCCACTGTTAAAGCCCAACTGGGTTGATTCCTTGTCTTTGCTATTGTGAATAGTGTTGGGCTGAACATACACATGCAGATATATCTCTGGTAGAACAATGTTCCTGTGGGTACATACCCACTAATGGGATTTCTGAGTTGAATGCTAGTTCTATTTTAATCTCTTTGTAAAATCTCCAGACTGCTTCCCACAGTGGCTGAACTAATTTACATTCTCTAAATAACCAGAGAATAACTACAAAAGTGTACAGTCTCATCAGCAGGGTATAAACCTTCCCTTTACTCTTCATCTTCATCAGCATCTATTATTTTTGGCTTTTTATCGTTTGTGGTTTTGTTTTGCATTTCTCTGATGATTAATAATGTTAGGTACTTTTCATATGTCTTCTTTTACTTTCATGTGCGTAGCCCACTTTTCAATAGAGTTATTTATTTTTAGCTTGTTGAATTGTCTACAGATTCTGGATATTAGACCTTCAAAATAATAACAGCTATCTATGACAAACCCACAACATTATACTGAATAGGCATAAGCTGGGAGCATTCTCCTTAGGAACTCAAACAAGACAATAATGCCCACTCTTACCACTGCTATTCAACAGAGTATTGGAAGTCCTAGTCAGAGCAATCAGGCAAGATAAAGAAACAAAAGGCATCCAAATAGGAAAAGTCCACTTATCTCTCTTCATTGATGCTATGATTCTATACATATTCAAATATTTGTATGTAATATAATATCAAAATATAGATATATAATATGAAAAGCACTGGTAAACAAGAACGATATTGGAAAAATTCTATTACCTGATTCCAAAATTTAGAAACTCTAGAAATAGAACCATATTTTTATCATTTGATTTCCCTAAAAGTCATGAAAGTTATTCAATGAGAAAGTTTCAACAAATGATGCAGAGCAAACAGTATATCCATGTGAAGAAAATGAGCCTTGACTCCTACCTCACATCATACAGAAAATTATTTCAAGATAAAGAATAATTCTAAACCTAAAACATAAGGCTCTGAGAATAAAACCTTAAAGAATATTTTCAATAATCAGAAATACATAAACATTTCTTGGAAAGGCTCGGAAAACAATAACTATGAAAGCAAAAAGTTGATAAACTCATTAACAATCTCTGGTCATAAAATAACATTAAATGAATAAGAGACAGGTAGCAAATATTCCAAAATATACATCAAAGGAATTATATAATACATAGTTTTACAAGTCAATAATGAAGATTAATAATCCAGCAAAAATTAACCAAATGGATAAAGATATACAACCAATGATCATACAGAAAAAAATGCACTCAAATCATTGTTACAGAAATGAAAATTATAATCACGAAGAAATGTCACTACATCCCTACCAGAATGTGCAAAGTTAAAAAGACTGACAAACCTCCATATTTTGGGGATTCTTGGCCAACTGAAACTCACATTGTTAGTGGAAAGATTTTAAAAAGACAAATATTTTGAATATACATCTGCCAATTTCTTGTAAAATTAAACCTGTGCCAGTGATGTGACCAACACTCCTATTTGTAGGTATTTTTCCAATACAAGTTAAAACATATACTCAAAAAAAAACCTTTTAAAAAATGGCCAAAGAAGCTGTATTTATAGCAGCACAAACTTGAAACATTTCAATTGTTCATGAATAGGAGTGTATATAAACACTGATATAGTCATACAATGGTCTATTTCACAGCATTTAAAAGAAATGGACTGCAAACACACATATCAACATGAATTAATCTCAAGAAGAGTGAAAGAAGCTTGACACAATTTCATGTTTTATTATTACATTTGTATTAAATTATAGAACAAGCAAAATAATCTATCGTGTAAACAAGCCAAAACAATGATTGTCTCTGGGGGTTTTGAGAGAGGCAATACCAAGAAAGAATATAAAGAAATTTTCTGTGATAATAGGAATTTTGAATATCTTTATGGGAGTTTGGATTACACAGGTATATTCCTTTGTCAAAACTCAGTAAATATAAACAACATTTGGGCATTTCATTGCACATATTATTCAAAAGAAAAAAGTGTAAAGTATTAAACTCTAGTTAATGATAAGCATACTTATTGACGATGGTAGTAAATGGTAATAAATGGTAAACAAATGCTAAGTATATTAATATCTTCAATTTACTTTGAAATACACAAAAATAATTTATGTATCAATAGATGGATAAAATTATGGATAAGTGGATACTTTTGTTACAAAAGGATCATAGTAGACTGTTAATGGCAGAATAATAGGCATGGATATTGATTGGAAAATTTAATTTTGCTGTATATATAAAAATTTTCATAATACAAAATTAGAAAATACATGGAATATTATCATCTTCTCAGAAAATTCCCCTTTGGTTTTTAACAGTTAATTCTCCCCTCTCTTGCCCCAAAACAGCTAATTTTCTGATTTCTCCCATAATAGGTTAATTTAACCAACTCTAGACATTTGTATAAATGGAATCATACAGTATGTATTTATTGTGTCTAGCTTCCTTTACTCAATATGCTGATTTTCATGGGTGGGTAATATTCTACTTTATTATATCCCAGTAGAATTATTTATTAACTTATTTGTAGTGATTTGCATAGTTCCGGTTTCTGATTATTACAGATACAATTCTGGAAGGGTAATGACTCCCCAGTGTTTCTACTATTCAGGCAGAATTGAAAACCACTGGAATATGTGATTATTAAGACTATTTTTCATTAAAAAACTCGGTATTAGGGCTATCATGGGAAGGATTCAAAGATAATCAGCACCATAGTTGTAGCTTTACTTTAGAGATACAGATGTCTCACAATCAATTAATACCTATCTAACTGCTGTTCACTTCCTAATTAGAACCAATTAAATTAAGCAAATGGGATCAAAGTCCCACATGTGTCAGATTTTAATGGCTTTTTTAAACATAGTTTGCTTGAAGTAAACGTGAGAAAAAATATGCCTAGTGTAAAACTAATTACGTAAGTTTAACACTATACAGGTGTCTCTAATAATTATAACCTTGTTTGTGAGAAGTAGGAATACAGTCTACATAAACAGAGAGGGGCTTCTGGGCACCGTGATTTAAAAAGTCGATTGGAAAAATTATTCCTTATTTTAGTCTTTCAGTTTTTGCCTACTTTATTTGAATAAAAGTAATAATAAGCAAAATCAAAGCTACTCTCATGAGTTTGAGGAAACAAACTAAAATCACTACAAAGGAAGAAAGAAGCAGTTCTTATTGTGATGACATCCTGTCAGTGATTATCTGAACTTATAATGACTACTGTTGTTTTTTTAATCTCAGTATTATAATGAGTAACATTTGGGAGTACAGAATACTTTGTCATTATAAAGGCTAATTTTTTAAATTACCTAGACACAAAAAAATTAAATGAATATTTAAAACAAACGGTAAGTAGAAACACATTCCCCCAAATATTACATATAGTATAATGAAATATTTCATAATGTCACAAGGACTGTTAAATCAAATTTGGACTGAGTCCGCCTCCATACCTTGAGCCCCTATGTAGAAAACTGCAACCTAATTGTATCAGTCCATTCTCAGACTGCCGTAAAGATACTACTTGAGACTGGATAATTTGTAAAGAAAAGAGTTCAACTTACTCACAGTTCCACATGGCTGAGGAGGCCTCAGGAAACTTATTATTATGGCAGAAGGTTGAAGAAACAGCAAGTAACTTCCTCACAACGTGGCAGAAACGAGACAAGCCCAGGAGAAACTGCAATTTATAGAACCCTCAGATCTCGTGGGAACTCACTCACTATGACGAGAACAGCACGGGAACCACCCCCAGGATCCAATCACCTCCTACCAGGTCCCTCCTCCACAGGTGGATAGAGATTACAATTTGAGAGGAGATTTAAGTGGGAACACAGCCAAACCATATCAACAATTTACTTAGTCTGTAAAGAAACTGAAACCTAATTTAGGAGTATAACAAACAGCCAAGTGTCAGCCAATCACAAGCAGCTATGTTTCATCCAATCACAAGCAACCAGCTCATCACACCATACTCAAAAGGGCAGATTACTACCTGTAACTGAGCAGGTAATTTCTCTAATTTGCTTCTCTTTGTGGCCTATTAAAGCACACTACCCGCACTGCTTAGCAAGTAGTGTATTTAGAGCGCTGATTCCTTGGAGTAGCCAGAGGCAGGAGAATGGAATGGAGGGAGAAAATTAGAGATAATTGTCAAGTTCTAGTTTTCATTTTTAGGGGTGACTTCATGATTACTTAGGGCATTTCTAACAATAATTAAGTAAATAAAGCTCTACTTAAATGAAAACAGACTATGTGTGAACCAATGATGAGAGTCTTTCATGAACCAAAAATTATAAATTATCCACTTGTGGATACCTGCACTTAAGAAACCAAAAACTTTTTAAAAAATGAAATAAAAATTCTGTCACAGTACTTAAAATCACTGATCAATGAGAGACCATATAACTATATATTACTGTGTTGCATATGGGAAAAATAATTCAAATGTCTCAAGCCAGAATTTTGAGAATGTTTTTTGTAAACAACTTGCAACTCTGAAAGAATCTAACCATCACATACTTAGCCAGATCTTTTGCTTTAAAAGTGAGATCCTGCTGAACATGTAATAAGTCATGAAACACAATTACCTATTAAAATGTAGAAATGGTATAATAATAATGATAGGTAAGAGACTAATACCCCAAAAGAAAAATAGGCAAAAGTTATAAGAATGAAAATCACAACATAAGAAAATGTATTAATAAATAAACATGGTGCTAAATACATAGTCTCATTCATATTTACTTTAAAAACAAATAAATACAACATTGAAATTTATCATTCAAAAAGCAGACTTGGAAAGATTTTAAAGTCTGAGAAAACCCACTGCTGAAAAACTCTGTGGAAACTAGCACAATAATATCTGTTGGTGAGAGCATGAATTAAAGCTGCCTTTTGGGAAAGCAAGTTGGGGACATGTATCCAAAAATAAAATACATATATCAGTAGGGAAAAAGGTCAAAGCCTGCTATTTCAATATAATTCTTTGTATTTTGAGGGTGTTAACATGTCAACCATGCATATTTCTTCTTTCACATTTGTTGATCATGATTTTATATGCATAAATCAGATGATAATGTTCAATTTTTCCAGAAAAGAATTCAAATAATTATCAAAAGTAAAGGCTACATTTTATAAACATGATATTTAGCTTACCAATAATACTCCATAGGCTGTTAAAAAAAATGTGAATGTCACTGAATAAATAGGTAAATATGGTTCAAGGAAAGGCAATGGTTTCTTTTTATCCTCGGGCCAGTAGAATTTAATCAAGAGTCTGAACTAATTTTGCACATTAATAAAGCCATCCACCAGCGGATGTTAGTTGTGAGAGGATTTATACAGAGGAAAGCAACTAAATGAAAATGTACCTTTAATGCTTTTAGCTTAAGTGAGCTCTTTCAACTTGGAGGTCATGGAATGATTGTCCTGTGAATAAAGTTTTCCATGATTAGTGTATTTCTTATTATTCAAAGATAACTTTTCTGGTGACAGCAGGATCCAAAGTAGATTAAATATTTTGCTGAGCTTATAAAAAGGGACGATCTTCTGAGATGAACTAAGTGAAAATTAATTACCTTCATAAATATAAATAGGTGAATATGAATAGGTATGAATATTGTTTCACCTTACCTGATTTAGGTAAGGTGAAACAAACTCTTACCAATGATTCTGACACTGCAATTCCAATTGAAAAATAAGTAGCCAGTCCCCAGCTTTTACTTTTTTCTCCAACATAAGAACACTGACCTAATCGTGCTTCTAACTCAGACTGAAGTTTATAAATGTTTCTCAAACAGCTGCGTGATCTACATTAGAGATGACAGTTCCCAAGTAAGAGAAGATCTTTGGAGAGGTAAGAACATTCTGCTGGAGTCAATAAAATGTATGTAAAGTAAGGTTAAAAGCAAGAGGGTTCCCAGATATATTAAGAAAAAAAATCTTTAGAACATAGAAAGTCTTCATAAAATTTTCCTCTGAAGAGACATATAAAATAAGGACAAACCCTCAAGAGATAAAAAGGAATAAAAATAATACAATAACCACAACAAAATTTGTGTTACTATGCTTCAAAGTTTGCATCATTTTTAATACACTATCTTTTCTCACCATTACAGCAACCTTGTAAAATACATGTTACTAAGCTTGTGTTATATTTGAGATAACAGAGAATTAGGAGGTATCCTTCTTACCCAAGGCAACTGGTATACCTGGAGTGAGCAAGCCAATCCAAGATATTCATTTTCATTTATCCTGTTAGGTTCTGAGTTCTCATGAGCCTCATGGTACAATGTATACCCTCGTGTTCATTAGGTTGAAAACTTCTATCTCCTTCAATGACTTCACAGTCAATAGAAAAGCTTGATGCTTTTGTGGATTTGGCTCTGGTTCCTACTGAAATGTTATCTGTTTAATATCCTAGAAGAGGCTTCCCTATATTCTTATTATTCCTGTTAGGGTCCCGTTAAATTTATGTCCATCCCTGCCAACTACCACTACCGCCCTTGGTTATTATACAAACATTGTTCTGACCATGGGTTTTGCCATAGCCTGGACAGCTCTACCATCCTGCCATATCCAGTGTTGGAATGCTAACTATTAACATCCCAGATAGAATGTGAGTTGCTCATACTCTTGGACATTTTTCCTTGGATTTATATTAATCTCTGAATAAGCCATATCCAAATTCAAGCTACTGTATCTGTGTTTCTAAGACTTTTCATGTCCCAGTTTAGATAAAGATTCTATTTGCTCGAATATTTGAGTTGAGTCCCAGGTAGCTTTGCAATTAAATAATGAATAAGTTAATATTTATTGAGTGCTGACAATTGTACGAGGCACTGTTCATATGTTTCTCTCATTCCATAAATACAAAACTCTATTCTTAGGCATTAGTACTATGCCCATTTTATAAAGGAGAAAACAGAGGCAAAAAGTGGTAAAGATTCTTGCTAAAAGACAATAGTTAAAATCAGGATTTCAATCCAAGCATTCTGATTTTTTGAGTCTCACCTGTAAACTCTGTATTATATTCCTTCACAGAGTGAAATTATGTGACTTTGACTAAAGCTATCAACAGTGAAGCTATTTCCTCAAGGGAAGAGTGTTCACCTCCACAACAATCATTGGATATTTTAGACTAAGTTTTAAATTCAGATAAAGAGTCAAAGGGTTGGATCAGGTGAAAAAAAAAAAAAAAAGAAATAGTGCCCTATTTAATTAACTTAACATTGCACTCATTACAATATTAGAAGTGACAACAGCATTGTAGTACCACTGGATGACAACTTCCACTGCTTTGATACAACCCACACTCTTCCAATCACTACCTTCCCATCCCTCAAAACCTAGCTCTGGTGTCAACGTCCCCAGGAAGCCTTACTTGAGCCCACAAGCCATCCTAGGTGCCTTTCTCATGCATGACTGTGACTCCTATATTTTGGCACAGTTTGTTCTGCCTTGCCCTAAAATCAATGTGTGTCTCTCTGTTCTGAAACCGAGAGCTCTTTGGCATATTGCTGTGCCTGAGACTATCACAGCACATGGTGTCTCGTGCTTTGCAGGAACATAAAAAAACCGCTAACCACTGAATTTTTGTACTTGGGTATTAAATAGCTGTGTTTATTGGATATAATTCCCTTTATGAAACCAGAAATGTAAAAGCCTGCAACTAGTAAAATTCCTAGTTACAATTACAATTATAGCTTTGATCTTGGAAAAATTACAAATGTCCTCAATTTTTTCATCTGTAAAATGTGATCATTCATGGGATTCTTGTAAGGATTAAATAAGTTTCTTATAAAACTATGTAATATAACAAGCATTTAGATGTTAATAATTTCTATAATGTGATTTGTTTTTGAAAATTGAGCAAGAAAGAGTATCTTTTCTGGCTCTGGCTTGCAATAGCAACAGTGGAAAAGATGAAGTAAACCACACTTTCTTTATTATTCTCCTCTATTCATTCTGAAACCAAGCCAAAATAAGCCAGTAGGAATTATGGAAAAAAAAGAAGAAAAAGATGAAGGAGAAAAAAATGACACAAAGACCTCTTCTCGGTTAAAGTGAGTAGGTTTTCCTATTCTTCAATAAATATTTTATTTCCTTATTCAAGTTTGATATAGTGCTATGGTTTCATAATCTTAGGATTCATTTTCAACACTGTGAGAATCTGATTTGGAATACTTCAAATATCTCTTTCCCCTTCTGTGACCATTAGCTGCAAATTTTGCAATGATTTGTAAGACAAGATGTTTCACTATCTTGATGTGCCACTGAAACACAATTTGAACCACCAGAGGGGATCTCAAACATTCCCTAAGTCACAGGGGGCATTTTGGACACAGAACTATCCTATTAAAAAAAAAAAAAAAAAAAAAGCCATGTTGTATAATGGGAGACATTTTCCTGAATTGTGAAAGAACCAGAGTTCAGTTGTGATGTCAAATAATTAATTTATCCATTAAACTTCCCCTAATTTAAAATTAAATAATCTTGTTATCCCAAATAGGATCAATTCTCAATTCATTTATTAGACAACAATTTAGACTTTTATTAGCTTAGAGCTATTTTTCTTCCCTTCTATCAACTTAAAACATTTGAAAAATTGTGTGAATTGTTTAATGCTGATTTCCTTTGCAACCAACAATATAACTTTTCTGAATAGACTATCAGAGAAAAGGTGCCATGTGTGGTTAAATGTCATTCTTCAATGAAATAAAGAACTAAATCCAAAATAAGTAAAACAGATATCAGACATGTTAGAAGCCATGCAGAAACTCTGGATGAAACAGAGAAGACCCCTGTAACTGCAGGTTTTAGAATAAGTAAGAAATGCTCATTTTCTTACATGCAAATCAAAATTTATGATTTGCAAACAGTTGGAAGGAGGTAAACAGGGTAAGGACAAAACCTTCCCTGGACTCATTAGGTCTTCCTCCTGAAATGCTAAGATCCTTGAGGGCAGGGAATGTGTGGTTGTTCACTGTCATATTCCAAGTGCCTAGAACCATACCTGACATTTAGCATATTCTCAAAACAATTTTAGTAAATACCAGATGCAAGAATATGTAATAAAAAGTCACTTTGAATCAATACATTAAAAAAATAAAGAATTATATGTATGGACAATGTTAAAAGAGGTTTATTTGAAAGGCAATTTTGTGGAGAAGTTAATCCACCAACCACCTGACAGGGCCTATTGTGAAATGGGAAGAAATGATAGAGGAATAATTCAACTTAGTATTCAGTATGTGATGCCAGTGAATTAACGCATATGAAGTTCCACAGATAATCTCTTAAACCCTATGCCAAGCGATAGCAATAATATGAATCATTAAGTAGCATCTTATTCTGCAGCTACAAAAAATATATAAACCTTGCACTTATGGAAAAATTATAAGATAATGACTTATTTTAAATTTCTTTGATTAAAATAAACATATGAATTCCATGCATAAGAAAAGCTTATGCTCTCTGATTTGCAGCAGCAGATGAGTGAAAAGGGCTATTTATATGCATATATAAACTTCAATTACAAATATTTAAACATTAGTTCTAAATAGTGCATAAATATTTGCTATATTAATTGGATAATCAAGTAATTAATTAAATTATTATTATCCACCTGAGCCAGGTGTCCAGGTCTCAAAAAGGAAAAGATACAGTCCTTCCTTAAATCATAGGAACATATAACTCAGTGCTTTGGAAGAAGCCTGCCGTCACCTCCCACAGAAGATCCATTTAAAGTAGTTGGGGGATTAATTAATATAATGTTGAAAGCGGAGTATTAAAAGA
>PVKV010001870.1:155933-188048 GCA_004027835.1 Alouatta palliata
GGTGAAACCCCGTCTCTACTAAAAATACAAAAATTAGCTGGGCATGGTGGCACGTGCCTGTAGTCCCAGCTACTCGGGAGGCTGAGGCAGGAGAATTGCTTGAACCCAGGAGGCGGAGGTTGCGGTGAGCCGAGATCGCGCCATTGCACTCCAGCCTGGGTAACAAGAGCGAAACTCCGTCTCAAAAAAAAAAAAAGATAAGTAAGAGTTAACCATATGAAAAGTGTAATCCAGACACAGGAAGTATAATATGCAAAGTGTGAAGGGCAGGAGAAAGCACAGGAGGCCTGAAAAACTTCAAGAGATTTGACAGGGTCCACATCAAGAAAGATTTTAACACTGTAAGTTTATCTTGAAACCGCTATTGAAGTCAATTGTGTTGTACGGGTCAAAGTCATAGAGAGAAAAGTCAAAATTCAGATTAATTTTGGCTTAATGAAAACTCTCTTTAGGATGATGTTGCCTACTTCAAATAGATTAGGAGAAAGGAAATACATGCGCTCAAGGCACATATGTTCTATGCACACTTACAAAAATAATCTGCCAGAAAAACACTTTTAAGTTTACCTGTTAAAAAAAAAAAAAAAAAAAACGCATCTTAGTCACTAATGCACCTGATATGCTTGCTATATTTATATTACATATAATAATATTTATATTTCAAGGTGAGGTGAAAACATGTTTGAGATTGGAAAATGATGACCACATTAGTGGCTAAGTAATAAAAACACTTTTGAGTTGATATTAACTGTGCAGATAATGAAGCTGGGATTTAATTGAGAAGCCATGATAACAAGCATAAATTTACCCTCTATACATGTTTTTTCTTCCATGGTTAGAGAAATAAGGTACCTAGCTCATTAGTATGGACTCAGCTGTTTCAAGGTCCCAGTCACTGGCAATATAAATGATTGCCCCCTCTGTCATTATTAGTATAGGGTACTAGAAAAGGTGAAGGAATTACTTAATGAGCTTGGACTAAAATTTAGAAATTTTTTAATATTTCCAAAGTTTAGTTTACCTTACTGCAATTGGTAATTCTTCCTAAACTTTATAATATAAATCTATCCATATGGAGCAATCTAGCATATACAAACTCCTAATGTGTTAAAATTTATTCTTAATATTGACTATATTTTCATCTAATACTATCTGGTCAAATCTGTCTGCCCAGCCAGGAGTCCTACACCATCTGAAATCATTTTTAATATCTATTTTTAGTAGAACATCTTTTTTTAGAAGTAGTAATTTCTGTAATTCCCTTAAAAAGTATACTATATAATGTGTAAAATGTTTCATTCGACTTTAAAAAGCAATATAAATACAGAGTATTTTGAAAAGCTGTGTTTTTTTCTCTTTAAAGTTTCGAAGTCCCAGTGGGACTATTTCCTAATCACACAAAATGCCACATATGTAATAATCCTTACTTTGACTCTATTAATTTTTTCTTAAAAACATACCACAATATAGTTTCTTCTGTCATTGTTTGTTTGTTTTACACACATTTTTCTAAGGCATAAGTAGAGCTTGAAAGAAAATATTTGGTAAGAAAACCAACACAACAAGTTTTCTATGAATATGCCAGCACTGTGGCTACAAGTTTACTGAAAGACATTGAAGTCAGAATGTGCACATTACCAACGGCTTGTATCTTATTTACAAAATGACCTTATAACCACTTTGCACTTACTCTTTAATTCAGAAAAGTGGGCCATAACTATGTAAGCTGAGTGGCATAACATGGCAGGACTGAAAATCATACAATTCATACAATGTGATTTTTCATGTAAATTACCTAATGCCAAATGCCAGTTATTAATATTTCAGAAATTCAGGAAGACAGCTGGAATAGCACAGGGAGAAACTCACAACAGCACAGTGCAACCTAAGACAGGCTACAATTACAACAGATAAACTAAATATAATCTGCTATAAAATAACATCTATTGTAGATTGATAGGAGCATTATCAGAAACGTTGTTGCATTCATATTATTCCAGAAAGATTCACAAAGACTAAAGGGATGTCAAATGCCTGCAATTCCACCCAAACCAGATTGTCATACATTATAACTTTAGGTGCGTAAATGAACATTGCCTTTAAAGTTGGGGAAACCCTTTAGTAACAGTATCAAATTTAGAATTGTCTAAAGTTTTTGAATAAGAGTTTCTACAGATTAGGAAAAACAAAAAGAGTGAAAAGTGAGAATAAGGAGATCCCTAGTTATAATTTCCATGTTTTAACAAACTATTCAATCTACAAAACACATGACTATATGCTAAAGTAACTGATAAAAGAATAGTATCATGCCTATTTGGTTTTGTATCAGCAAAAAAAAAAAAAAACTCAATGTCATCTTGGGATGGCTCTGTAATAAATCAATTTTTCTCTTAATTATTCTGATTCACCAAGATAAACATAATAAGAAAACAGTTTAAATAAATGTATAAATAAAATGTTTTATTTAATTGGCCTTTTCAGTAGAGAATTTATAATATACTCAAATACATTTCTATTCTGCTGAGACACACATGGTACTGTCTATAAGTTTCAAAGATTGTTATATTTTTGTTGTGAATTCAGTAGTTAAGAGTTTTGGAAAAATAGCAATCAACTAATTATAAAGAAAAATAATTAAACATACATTTTTAAATACTCATTTTAAAACAATTGTAAACTATTAAAAAAAGATTTAAAGTTCCTGTTCATATAATGTTAGGAAAGCACATTTTATAACTTGCATATAAGTAAATTATTTCTATAAAAATTGTTTTGAATATATGCTATTTCATCCAAAAGGCTAGAAAGAACAACCAAAATGACAAATCCCTTATTACAGTCTACTTGTTAGCATAAACACACAAATGAAAACCATGTACAGATATCAAAGATTTGCTTTAACATTAGAGTGGTTTTCATAAGATTAGAAAAATAAAAAGAATGTGTTGTGAGTTACAAGTTCAGACAAGGTGAAATGCAATAAATTTATTTTCAAGATCCAAGGAAATCTGTAACACATAAAGATTACTTTTTCACAAGGTGAATAATTTCTGTTTGGTTTTTATAATTTCTCCAACACTTCAGAAGATGTGTGGGTCCATATTCCCTCACGGCCATTCTGATTTAGACACCTTGCAATTCTGAGCTCTCTCATAGAAACACATACTCAAAGGACGTGCCTTAAAGTCTTGTTATAATAAATTCATCTTATTTCATTTGGTAATGTCATCGAAAGGTAATTTGAAAAGCGACTTCATTTTAATTGTTGTAGCTATTAAGGCCAACTAAATGTTTAGGAGAGTTTGTCCTAGAACATCTAATTTATGAAAAATTTAAAATCTAAGTTTAAAAATCAAATACAAGTAAAATTCAAACATATCTCTTGTTTTTCTCCATTCTACTGATCATATTTAAAATTATTAAAATTCCATTAACATCAAACAATCTCAGAGTATATGAGGTAAAGTTTAAATGTCAGCTTCACTATTCCCCAATACATGCTTTTCTGTTCATCAGATACAATATTTGAATAACCATCTAGGCCTTTTCTCTATGCAGTTAGCACATATTTTATACATGCCATCATACGGACTTTAAAAAAAAAGATCATACTGTAAATACCTTTTGCAAATTAACAAGTTTTTGTTCCATGATGGAATATATATATATATATATATGTTTTATGTATATATATATATGTTATATATATGTTTTATATATATATGTTATATATATATCCCATCATGTTATATATACATATATATATATATGTGTTATATACATATTCCATCATGGAACACATTATCACAATTATCACAAATCTACTTGATTTTTTGTAAAGGGCCCAATACATTCCCTAATGCAGATGTACCACTGTTCAATCAAACATTCTCCTATAGATAAACACATTCGTTGCTTTTAAAAATTTCTCTTGGCCTGGCGTGATGGCTCACATCTGTAATCCCAGCACTTTGGGAGGCCAAGGCAGGCAGATCACTTGAGCTCAGGAGTTCAAGACAGGCCTGACCAACATGGTGAAAATCCATCTTTACTAAAAATACAGAAATCAGCCAGGGATGTTGGTGGGTGCCTATAATCCCAGCTACTCAAGGAGCTGAGGCAGGAGTTTCCCTTGAAACCGAGAGGCAGAGGTTGCATTGAGCCAAGATAGCACCATTGCCCTTCAGCCTGGGTGACAAAAGTGAGTCACCATCTCAAAAAAAAAAAAAATTCTCTTAAAATGTGTTACCCTGAATATCCTTTTACAGAACATAGTTGGGCACAAGTACAAACTTTACTTTTGTTTGAATACTTTGAAAGGAACTTCTGGTAAAGTTTATGTGTATTTAAAATTTAGTATGCATAGACCTCAAAAGATGATTTATTTTCCTGTCTCAATTTCCATTCATGTTCAATACTAAATATCATCCATCCTTTAATTTTTCCAATATACGTAACAAATAGTATTGATTGATGTAATAATTTCCTTTTCACTCACTTGCAATGAGTCTGAGCATTTTTCAGGTATTCATTGGTCATTTATGTGTCCTACCATAAATTTCTTATTAGCATGTTCTGCCTGCTTTGCTCTTAAATTATTTTGGGATTTTTGTACAGATTTCCAAAGGAATTCATATATAATGGATGATAATTTATTTATTTAATAAATATTCTACAGATATGCATTCCCAACCTGCATCTTATATTTCATCTTTTATATTTCACTATATTGATTTAAAATTTTATATTGTCAAATCTGTCGATTTCCTTGATAGTCCTAAAACTTAAGTAGAAAGCCTGTATGTCTTTCATCATAAAACTATTTTCTCATAGTCCAAACACTATATTTAAGATATTTCTATATTTAAGATATTTGAGCATCTTCAATTTTTGGTATAGGGTTAAGTGGGCGTTTAACATTATTTTGATACAAATCAATAGCTAACTTTTCAAAAAGCATTTATTTAATAGCTTATATTTTCTCATCTTAACCACTTTAAAATCTCAATTTTCTTTAGTGTGAGTTGAGCCCATCTCTATAATGTATTTACATCTCCTCCTTAACTGCATCCTAATTTGCACCTTAATTTATTTTCCAATTTTCCAGAGTCAAAAGTTTCTCCCCAGTCATGTAGGACCAGTAGTGGGGGGAGAAAGCAGACACATACACAATCCACTGTTTCAAATTCAATCTCTGGGATAAAATGTCAATGAATTTGCATGTTCATAAAACCAGAATGTACAATTTCATCCAATTACATAAATGGAAGATATGTGAAATAGCATAAAGTATGCCCAGTTACTATTGCTGCTGATATTTGATAAAGTATGCCAAGTTACTATTGCTGTTGAAAATAGCTGTTGATATTTTCCAAAAAGTCAAAATTAATATTTGTCACTACAGGTTTTTAAACAACAAATTTTAAAAAGAAATGGGGAAAGCAAGCCAGCAATCAACTCAATATGCTTGTGCATCCCACTGCTGTGAAGAAACATTCATCATTCTGCAGCATGACTAAACTCCTCATCCTGCTTCTACCAGGGGGCATTATTGGGCCCCAACAGTGAACATTAAAAGAAAGGAGGATTGCAGGCTAGAAAATTAACAAGAGGAAATGACAGACAATGAAAACATTGTTCTAATCATTCTGTGAGTCCTCATAATTATGAAGTTAAATCATTCCTTATGGGTTATTATGGTGATAGCTGTATAATGAAGGCGTTGGCAGATTAGGGTAAGATATGTTGTTTCTAAGATTGTATGTAAAGTAAATTTAGAAAAAAAAACAGCAAGAACGTTGTTCCTTTTATAGAAAAACATCACTTGGATTTTAGTCTAGCAATTCAACAGTAATTCTTAAAAGGAAAGTGAAAACTTGAAGCCCTTTCCAAAGCAATCTAAAGTAGATTTAGGGGATTGAACATGTTATTGTTTTGGTCATTGTTAATGGAACTGGAGCTTTGAAGATGCATTCTCCAGACATTTATTATTATTGTTGTTATTATTATCAAAACAAAATGCCTTTGGTATTACTGTTCATATTTATAGCAGTTTAGCCATACTTTCAAATTATAAATCCATAGTTCCTATGATTAAAAAGCTAGTAGTTATAAAAGAAATCAATTTACTCTTAAAATTAAGTTTAAGAATCTTATCCAAATTCTATGTGCTACCACCCCACTTCTTAAATTCATTTGCATAAATATATAAATATCTATCAATATTAAAAAAAATAAATGGTGAGGTGAAATTCACAGAAGCACAAAACAAACCATTTTAGAGAGAATAATTCAGTGCATTTAGTACACATACAATACTCTGCAACTAACTTCAGTTCCAAAGCATTTCTGTCACTGCAAAGTCACCTCTTACCCATTAAGCAGTTTCTTCTCATTCCCCACTTCCTTTATTGATGAGATAACACCGGTCCACAATGTCTATATGGGTTTATCTATTCTGAGTATTTTATGAATGGAATCATGTAATCTGGGACATTTTGTGTTTAATTTCTTTCATTAGCATAGTATTTGCAAGGTTCATTCACAGTGTAGATACATCAGTATTACATTCACTTTTATACCAAAATAATATTTCATTGTATGTACATGCAGTGCCAAAATTTGTTTATCTATTCAACTGTTGATGGAAATTTGGGCTGCTTTCACCTTTTGGCTATTATGGCTTATTCTGCGATACATAGGTGTGTACATGTACTTGTTTGAATACTTGTTTTCAAAATGCTTTTTGGTTTGTACCTAGGGATGGAATTTCAGAGTTTTATGGTAATTCTATTTTTAACATTTTGAGGAACTGTAAAATTGTTTTCCACAGAAATTGCACCATTTCCACTAGCAATATAGGGGTTCTAATTTTTGCACATTTTCATCAACACTTGTTATCCCCCACACCTTTTGTTATTATATTCATCCTGGTGGGTGTGAAATTATGGCTTTTCTTTCATTTCCTCTTGTTAGTTCTGTAGAGTACAGTTCACTGGAGAAAATTAGTTCTTAGTGCAATCATATAATATGGGATATTTTATGTATAACTTCCTTTATTAGCATAATATTTGGGAGGTTCATCTACACTGTGCTGTACACCAGTATTTCATTCACTTTTATGTCAAAATAATATTCCGCCATAAATATAATAAAATTCTGTCATTCTTGGCAAAACAGATGAGACTGGAAGACATTATGTTAAGGGAAATGAGCCAGGCGTGGAAAGACGAATACCACATGTTCTTACTCATATGTGGAAGCTAAAATTTGATCACATAGTGGTAAAGAGTAGAATGGCAGTTGCTAGAGGCTGCAAAGGGTCGGGAGGTAGGGAGAGCTTAGTTAATAGATGCAAAGTTAAAGCTAGGTAGAATTAGTAAGTTCTAGTGGTCTACAGCACTCTATGCTGACTATAGCTAATAAATCATTGTACATTTTCAAATTGAAGAGAATTTTGAATGTTCCCAAAACAAAAAACGACAAATGTTTGAGGTGTTGGGTATGTAAATTACCCGGATTTGATCAACATTTATATTTTAAGCTCTGTGAAATGAAATGTAAACTTTTAAAATTTATTTTATTCATTATAATTCTTCAAATGCCCATTCTATTCCCATATTCAAGAGACAAAATAAAAGGCCCTCACTATTCTATTTTCCATATTCTTTTGCTTCAATTTGTAAGATGTAGGTAAAAATGCCTCAAAACACATAATTTAAAAAACTGGATGTGCCCTACATATTGAGAAAGCATCCTACTAAGTCTTTTGTGGCTAATTAGAAAATTGTATGCACTAAAATGGATTTTGCCCTTAAGGCCCATGTGGTGAAATGGAAATGTAATTAAAGGAATTTGAGTCATAAGTAAATGATAACGACAGCTGAGTGACAACTAATGTGGCACAATATCTTGCAAATGACCCTTTCTTTTCTATGAATTTTAGCTGTCCTAAGCCATGTCTTACTTTACAATCAGAGCAGAACATTGGAAAAACAAATCTGGGCTCAAATCTACCTTTAAATATTCCTAGAAAGTCAATGCCAACTAGATACATAGAGAAGTTCCTCTGCCATTCTTAGTCCATTAGTGCTACTTTATCAAAATACCTGAGACTCGGTAATTCACAAACAATAAAAATTTATTTCTCACATTTCTGGAAGCTTTAAATTCCAATATCAGGGTGCCAGCAGATTCAGTGTGTGATACGGGTCCAATCTCTGCTTCAAAGATGGTGCCTTGGCACTTTGTCCTCACAGGGCAGAAAAAATGGAAAGGTGAAAAGGAGGAAAGCAGCTCCCTGAAGCCTCTTTTATATGGGCATTAATGCCATTAATTATCTCTCAGGGGGCCTACCTCTTAATATCATCACCTTGAGGATTAAGTTCCAACATATGAATTTTGGAAAGGCACATGCATTAAAACTGTAGCAGCTATTAATAAAATGATTATTTTAAGCATACATTAAATGACATCATGAATCCAAAATGCTGATTAATATATCAAGGTTGTGCCATTCCCTACATTCTATCTTTCCCCAAAGTTGCATTTCTATTTTAATATTATCTAGAAACGTGCTGGCTTCCAAGTTGACTCAGTGACTCTTCTGGTTACCCAAGTCAACAAACATAATTCATCACATAAATACCCAATGACAAAACCACGATTATCTCAATAGAGGCAGAAAAGGCCTTCAGTAAAATTCAACACCCCTTCATGCTAAAAACTCTCAATCAACCAGGTATTGATGAAAGGTATCTCAAAATAATAAAGGGCACTTATGACAAACCCACAGCCAATATCATACTGAATGGGCAAAAGCCGGAAACACTTCCTTTGAAAACCGGCACAAGACAAAGATGCCCTCTCTCACCACTCCTACACAACAGAGTATTGGAAGTTCTGACCAAAGCAATCAGGCAAGAGAAAAAAATAAAGTGTATTCAAACAGGAACAGATGAGTCAAATTGTCTCTGCAGATGACATGATTGTATATTTAGAAGACCCCATCATCTCATCCCAAAATCTCCTTAAGCTGATAAGTAACTTCAGTGAAGTCTCAGGATACAGAATCAATGTGCAAAAATCACAAGCATTCCTATACACCAATAATAGACAGAAAGCCAAATCATGAGTGAACTCCCATTCACAACTGCTACAAAGAGAATAAAATACCTAGGAATACAACTTACAAGGGACATGAAGGACCTCATCAAAAAGAACTGCAAAACACTGCATGAGGAAATAAGAGAGGACACAAACAAATGGAAAAACATTCCATGCTCATGAATAGGAAGAATCAATATCATGAAAATGGCCATACTGTCCAAAGTAATTAATAGACTCAATGCTATTTCCATCAAGCTACCATTGACTTTTTTCACAGAATTAGAAAAAACTATTTTAAAACTCATATGGAACCAGAAAAGAGCCCATATAGCCAAGACTAACCTAAGCAAAAAGAACAAAGCTGGAGATGTCATGCTACATAACTTCAAACTATACTATAAGCCTGTAGTCACCAAAACAGCATGGGACTGTACCAAATGAACCATAACAGAGAACTCAGAAATAACACTACACATCTACAATCATCTGATCTTTGACAAAACTGATCAAAACAAGCAATGGGGAAAGGATTACTATTTTACAAATGGTGTTGGAAAACCTGGCTAGCCATATGCAGAAAACTGAAACTGGACTGCTTCCTTACACCTTATACAAAAATCAACTGAAGATAGATTAAAGAAACATAAGACCTAAAATTGTAAAAACCCTAGAAGAAAACCTAGGCAGTACCAATCAGGACATAGGCACGGGCAAAGACTTCATGACTAAAATATCAAAAGCAATGGCAACAAAAGCCAAAAGAGATAAATGGGATGTAATTAAGCTAAAGAGCTTCTGCACAGCAAAAGAAACTATCATCAGAGTGAACAGGCAACCTACAGAATGGGAGGAAATTTTTGCAATCTACCCATCTGACAAAGAGCTAATATCCAGAATCTACAAAGAACTTAAACAAATTTACAAAAAAAAAAAAACAAAAGATGCCATCAAAAAATGGGCAAAGGACATGAACAGACAATTCTCAAAAGAAAACATTTATGCAGCCAACAAACATATGAAAAAAGCTCATCATCACTAGTCATTAGAGAAAAGCAAATCAAAACCACAATGAGATACCATGTCATGCCAGTTAGAATGCTAATCACTATAAAGTCAGAAAACAACAGATGCTGGAGAAGATGTGGAGAAATAGGAGTGCTTTTACATTGTTGGTGGGAGTGCAAATTAGTTCAGTCATAGTGGAAGACAGTATGGCAATTCCTCAAGGATCTAGAACCAGAAATACCATTTGACCCATAATCCCATTCCTGGGTATATATCCAAAGGATTATAAATCATTCTACTATAAAGACACATGCACATGTATGTTTATTTCAGCACTATTCACCCTATCAAAGTCTTGGAACCAACCCAAATGCCCATCAGTGATAGACTGGATAAAGAAAATGTGACAAAAAACCTTTTCCAAGATGGCTGAATAGGAACAGATCTGGAGTGCAACTCCCAGGGTGAGTGACACAGAAGGCGAGTGATCTCCGCATTTCCAACCAAGGTACCAGGTTGAACTCAATGGGACTGGGACTGGTTAGAGGGTCAGTATAGCCCAAAAAGGGCACAAGGAGGCAAGGTGGGATACTGCCTTACCCAGAAAATGCAACAAACCAGAGGAACCCCACCCCACACACAATGGAGGACATTGGGGACTTTTCCAGCCACTCCAGCACTCCGGTTCAGATACTGCACTTTTCCCACAGTCTTTACAGCCCACAGACCAGGAGATTCCCACCAGGCCAACAAGCATCATGGGTTTCCAGCACAGAACTGGGCAGCCATTTCAGCCAGTGCTGCAGGTTTCCAGCACAAATCTGGGCGGCTGTTTTATCTGGCACCTGGAATGCCTGCGGGACAGAGCTGCCCAGTTCCCTGAAAAAAAGGGGGCTGAAGGCAGGGAACCAAGTGATCTGGCTCGGCAGGTCCCACTCCAACAAAGACCAGCAAACTGAATCCCACTGGCTTGAGAGTTTTGCAGCCAGCACAGCAGTTTGAGCTCAACCCAGGACTGTGAAGCTCAGTGGGGGAAAGGGCATCCACCATTACCAAGGCAATCTGCCATAACTAAGGCAGTACGCCATTACCGGGGAAGTCTGCCATTACTGAGGCAGTCCACCATTACCCAGGCAATCCACCATTACTGAGGCAGTTCTAACCTTACCTGTGTAAACAAAATCACAAGGAAGTTTACAAAGCAGCTGGGCGGGGGCAATGGCAGCTCAGCAAAGCCACGATAGGGAAACTGTGACTAGAATCCCTACTTGCTGGGCAGGGCATCTCTGAAAAAAGGCAGCAGCCTCTCAGGGGATTATAAATAAAGCCCCACCTTCCTGGGATAGAGCACTTGGGAAAAGGGGTGGTTGTGAGTTCCACTGCAGCAGACTCAAATGTCCCTGTCCAGCAGCTCTGAAGGGACCAACAGAGCTCACAGCACAGCAATTGAGCTCTGACAAGGAACAGACTGCCTCCTCAAGCAGCTCCCTGACCCCCGTATATTCAAAGAGACATCTCATACAGGAGAGCTCTGGCTGACATCTAGTAGGTACCCTTCCGAAACAAAGCTACCAGAGGAAGGAACAGGCAGCAATCCTTGCCATTCTGTAGCCCCCACAGATGATTCCTAGGCAAGCAGGGTCTGGAGTGGACTTCCAGCAGTCCTGCAGCAGAGGGGCCTGACTACTAGAAGGAAAACTAAAAAACAGAAAGAAATAGCTTCAACTTCAACAGAAAGGATGTCCCCTCATAGACCCCATCCAAAAGTCACCAACTTCAAAGACCAAAAGTAGATAAATCCATGAAGATGGAAAGAAACCAACGCAAAAAGGATGAAATCACCAAAAACCAGAATGCCTCTCCTCCTCCAAGAGATTAAAACTCCTCACCAGTAGGGGAACAAAACTGGACAGAGAATGAGTTTGAGAAATTGACAGAAGCAGGCTTCAGAAGGTGGGTAATAACAAACTTCTCTTAGCTAAAGGAATAATGAAAGAAACTAAGAACCTTGAAAAAAGGTTAGACGAAATGCTAACTAGAATAACCAGCTTAGAGAAGAAGATAAATGATTTGATGGAGTTGAAAAACACAGCACGAGAACTTCACAAAGCATACACAATTTTCAATAGCCAAATCAATTAAGCAGAAGAAAAAGTATCAAAGACTGAAGATCAATCCAATGAAATAAAACGAGAAGGCAAGACTAGAGAGAAAAGAAATGAACAAAGCCTCCAAGAAATATGGGATTATGTGAAAAGACCTAATCTATGTTTGACAGGTGTACCTGAATGTGATGGAGAAAATGAATCCAAGCTGGAAAACACTCTTCAGGATATTATCCAGGAGAATTTCCCCAACCTAGCAAGGCAGGACAACATTCAAACCCAGGAAATACGGAGAACACCACAAAGATATTCCTCAAGAAATACAATCCCAAGGCACGTAATTATCAGATTCACCAGGGTTGAAATGAAGAAAAAAATGCTAAGGGCAGACAGAGAGAAAGGTTGGGTTACCCACACAAGGAAGCCCATTGGACTCACAGCAGATCTCTTAGCAGAAACCCTACAAGCCAGAAGAGAGTGGGGTCAACATACTTAAAGAAAAGAACGTTCAACCCAGAATTTCATATCCAGCCAAACTAAGCTTCATAAGCGAAGGAGAGATAAAATCCTTTACAGACAAGCAATTGCTGAGAGATCTCATCACCACCAGGCCTGCCTTACAAGAGCTCCTGAAGGAAGCACTAAACATGGAAAGGAACAACCAGTAGCAGCCACTGCAAAAACGTACCAAATGGTAACGACCATCGAAACAATGAAGAAACCGCATCAACTAACAGGCAAAACAACCAGCTAGTATCAAAATGGCAGGATCAAACCCACACATAACAATATTAACCTTAAATGTAAGCGGGCTAAATGTCCCAATCAAAAGACATAGATTGGCAAATTGGATAAAAACTCAAGACCCATCGGTGTGCTGCATTCAGGAGACCCATCTCATGTACGAAGACACACATAGACTCAAAAAAAGGGATGGAGGAAGATTTACCAAGCAAATGGAAAGTAAAAAAAAAAAAAAATGTGAGGGGTTGCAATCCTAGTCTGATAAAACAGACTTTAAACCAACAAAGATCAAAAGAGAGAAAGAAGGGCATTACATAATGGTAAAAGGATCAATGCAACGAGAAGAGCTAACTTTCCTAAATATATATGCACCCAATAAAGGAGCACCCAGATACACAAAGCAAGTTCTTAACAACCTACAAAGAGACTTAGACTCCCACACAATAATAGTGGGAGACTTTAACACTCCACGCTCAATATTAGACAGAGCAACAAGACAGAAAATTAACAATGATATCCAGGACTTGAATTCAGATCTGGACAAAGCGGGCCTAACAGACATCTAAAGAACTCTCCATCCCAAATCCACAGAATATACATTCTTCTTGGCACCACATCCCACTTACTCTAAAATTGACCACATAATTACAAGTAAATCACTCCTCAGCAAATGCAAAAGAATGGAAATCATAACAAACAGTCTCTCAGACCACAGTGCAATCAAATTAGAACTCAGGATTAAGAAACTCACTCCAAACTGCACAACTACATGTAAACTGAATAACCTGCTCCTGAATGACTACTGGATAAATAATGAAATGAAGACAGAAATAAAGATGCTCTCCAAAACCAATGAGAATGAAGACACAACATACCAGAATCTCTGGGACACAGTTAAAGCAGTGTCTAGAGGAAATTTATAGCACTAAACGCCCACATGAGAAGAGAGGAAACATCTAAAATTGACACCCTATCGTCACAATTAAAAGAACTAGAAGAGCAAAATCAAAAAAATTGAAAAGCTAGAAGAAGACAATAAATAACTAAGATCAGAGCAGAACTGAAGGAGATAGAGACACAAAAAAACCCTTCAAAAAATCAAAAAAATCCAGAAGCTGGTTTTTTGGAAAGATCAACAAAATAGACTACTAGCCAGACAAATAAAAAAGAAAAGAGAGAAGAATCTAATAGATGCAATAAAAAATGATGAAGGGGATATCACCACCAATTCCACAGAAACATAAACTACCATCAGAGATTAGTAGAAACAACTCTATGCACATAAACCAGTAAATCTAGAAGAAATGGATAACTTCCCGGACACTTACACACTCCCAAGATGAAACCAGGAAGAAGTTGAATCCCTGAGTTGAATAACATGGTCTGACACTGAGGCAGTAATTAATAGCCTACCAACCACAAAAAGTCAAGGTCCAGATGTGTTCACAGCCGAATTCTACCAGACTTACTTATAGGAGCGGGTACCATTCCTTCTGAAACTATTCCAAACAATACAAAAAGAGGAAATCCTCCCTAACTCATTTTATGAGACCAACATCATCCTGATATCAAAACCTGGCAGACACACAACTAAAAAAGAAAATTTCAGGCCAATATCCATGATGAACATCGTTGCAAAAATCTTCAGTAAAATACTGGCAAACTGAATACAACAGCACATCAAAAACCTTATCCATCACGATGAAGTTAGCTTCATCCCAGGGATGGAAGACTGGTTCAACATACATGAAACGATGAATGTAATCGATCACATAAACAGAACCAAAGACAAAAACCACATGATTATCTCAATAGATGCATAGAAGGCCTTCAACAAAATTCAACAGCCCTTTATGCTAAAAACTCTCAATAAACTAGGTATCAATGGTAACATATCTCAAAGTAATAAAAGCTATTTACAACAACCCACAGCCAATATGATACTGAATGGACAAAAACTAGAAGCATTCCCTTTGAAATCTGGCACTAGACAAGGGTTTCCTCCCTAACCATTCCCATTCAACATAGTATGGAAAGTTCTAGTCAGAGCAATCAGGCAAGAAAAAGAAATAAAGGGTATTGAACTAGGAAAAGAGGAAGTCAAACTGTCTCTATTTGCAGATGACATGATTGTATATTAGAAGACCCCATCGCCTCAGCTCAATATCTCCTTAAGCTGATAAGAAACTTCAACAAGTCTCAGGATACAAAATCAATGTGCAAAAATCACAAGCATTCCTATACATCAGTAACAGACAAACAGCCAAATCATGAGCGAACTCCCATTCACAATTGCTACAAAGAGAATAAAATTCCTAGGAATACAACTAACAAAGGACATGAAGGACCTCTTCAAGGAGAACCACAAACTACTACTCAAGGAAATAACAGAGGATACAAACAGATGGAAAAACATTCCATGCTCATGGTTAGGAAGAATCAATATTGTGAAAATGGCTATACTACCCAAAGTAATTTATAGATTCAATGCTATCACCATCAAGCTACCATTGACCTTCTTCAAAGAACTGGAGAAAACCACCTTAAACTTTATATGGAACCAAAAAAGAGCCCACACAGCCAAGACAATCCTAAGCAAAAAGAACAAAGCTGGAGGCACCATGCTACCTGACTTCAAACTATACTAGAAGGCTACAGTAATAGAAACAGCATGGTACTGGTACAAAAACAGAGATATAGACCAGTGGAACAGAACAGAGGCCTCGGAAATAATGTCACACATCTGCAACCATCTGATCTTTGACAAATTGGACAAAAACAAGCAATGGGGAAAGGATTCCCTGTTTAATAAATGGTGTTGGGAAAACTGGATAGCCATGTTGCAGAAAGCCGAAATTGGACCCCTTCCTTACACCTTATACAAAAATTAACTGCAGATGGATTAAAGATTTAAACATAAGACCTAACACCATAAAAACCCTAGAAGAAAACCTAGGCAATACCATTCAGGACATAGGCATAGGCAAGAAATTCATGACTAAAACACCAAAAGCAATGGCAACAAAAGCCAAAATAGACAAATGAGATCTAATTAAACTTCAGAGCTTCTGCACAGCAAAAGAAACAATCATTAGAGTGAAGCAGCAACCAACAGAATGGGAAAATTTTTTGCAAGCTACCCATCTGACAAAGGGCTAACATCCAGAATATACAAAGAACTTAAACAAATTTACAAGAAAAAGCAAACAACCCCATTCAAAAGTGGGCAAAAGATATAAACAGACGCTTTTCAAAAGAAGATATTTATGCGGCCAACAAACATATGAAAAAATGCTCATCATTACTGGTCATTAGAGAAATGCAAATCAAAACCACATTGAGACACCATCTCACTCCAGTTAGAATGGTGATCATTAAAAAATCTGGATGCTGGAGATGATGTGGAGAAATAGGAACACTTTTACACTGTTGGTGGGAGTGCAAATTACTTTGACCATTGTGGAAGACAGTGTGTTGATTCCTCAAGGATCTAGAAATAGAAACTCCATTTGACCCAGCAATCTCATTACTGGGTATATACCCAAAGGATTATAAATGGATCTATTATAAAGACACAGGCACACGTATGTTCACTGCAGCACTGTTTACAATAGCAAAGACTTGAAACCAACCCAATGCCCATCCATGATAGACTTCATAAAGAAAATGTGGCACATATGCACCATGGAATACTACGCAGCCATAAAAAAGGATGAGTTTATGTCCTTTGCAGGAACATGGATGCACCTGGAAACCGTCATTCTCAGCAAACTGACCCAAGAACAGAAAACCGAACACCGCATGTTCTCACTCATAAGTGGGTGCTGAATGATGAGAACACATGGATACAGGAAGCAGAACATCACACACTGAGGTTTGTTGGGGAGTAGGGGGCTAGGGGAAGGAGAGTAGGGGGTAGTGAGGGATACATTAGAAGAAATACCTAATATAAGTAATCGGGGGATGGAGGCAGCAATCCACCATGGCATATGTATACCTATGTAACAATCCTGCAAGATCTGCACCTGTACCCCAGAACTTAAAGTATAATAAACAAAAAATGTGGCACCTATACACCATGGAATACAAAGCAGCCACAAAAAAGTATGAGTTCATGTCCTTTGTAGGGACATGGATGAAGAAGGAAGCCATCATTCTCAGCAAACCTACACAAGAACAGCAAACCAAACATTGCATGTTCTCACTTATAAGTGGGAGTTAAACAATGAGAACACATGGAAACAGGGAGGGGAACATCACATACTGGGGCCTGTCAGAAATTGGGGTCTAAGGGAGGGATAGCATTAGGAGAAATATCTAATGTAGTTGACAGGTTAGGGTGCAGCAAACCACCATTGCACGTGTATACCTATGTAACAAACCTGCACATTCTGCACATGTATCCCGGAAGTAAAAGTATAATAATAATAATAAACGAAGACTCCAGAAGAAGAAAAAATCTGTAATTTACCTCTTTTATTTTTCTTTATTATAAATTTAGTTACACATGCAAGCCTAGATAGCACAGAAATAAAAAGTTTTTACTTTTATTTCATCTACTTATTTATTCATCCAAAAATAGTTTAAGAGAAGAGAAAGAATAATAACTTAGGAGGAGTCATGAACATATTTGAGATAGAAGAGGATCTTTAACTAAGTCTTGTAGAACAAATAAAGCAGGGTAGTAAAACTGAAATTCTTTCTATGTATATGATGCCTTTGTTGCCCAAGAACGTTTGACCTGCTCTGTCTCATCAGCTACCACAACACATAACCTTTTATCCCAGCTCCTGTTCACTGTCCTGAAACTTCCATTGATGGCAGCCATAGTGCCACATTCTCATCCAGAACACAGGATGATAAAATTTGAACGTCATCTAGAGGGTCACAGTTGTTCTTATTAATTGATTAAACGGAACCTTCAAGAATACATATACACAGAGCTCCACCAAAGTCAATGCTATCTTTTTAAAAAATTATGTAGTATTTTGGCACTGATAACAAATGACAAATGAATATAAAATTAAGGCTAACTGTAGATCCTTGACAGTGATATATTAAGATAAAAAGCACCCATAACCTAGACCAATCGCTCATGAATAAATTTCAATTTAATAAAGTTAGTCAGTATTACCAATAAAAAATTAATTATTGGGCTATAATCTTAAAATTATATATTTAAGAGAAATCGGAATAGAAAATTTTGAGATTTATAAACCATACTTTTGCCAAGAAATTAAACATTATTAATTTTTTCCTGTATTTAATTCCTATTGTTTTCATTTTTCTGTGTTATTTTCTAGATTTGTTGACCTTTGTTTAATCATTATGAATGGTGTAACTGTACATCTTCTCTCTGTGAGAAATCATATACTTCTGTTAAGAGAATAATAGGCTTTTGCCTGCTTAAAAATTCACAATGCTAATATGAGCATGCAAATGAGGGTGTGCGCATGCACATACACACACACACACACACACACACACACACACACACAAATGATTGCATCTCTTTGCTCCCCTCATCTATTGCAAAATCTAATTGTAACCACTAGCAGCCTTCAGAGTAATTAAAATTTGTTTCTATATCATTAACTTTTTTGAAAACATTGAGTAACTAAGACCCATAACTAGCCTTGGGGAATTCATGTACAATTGTGATTTGTCTTACCTCAAATTAATGTTATAAATTTATTCCTTTTGCTTGTCCTGCAGCACTTCCAGGGATTATATTTGTTATTTTATATGATATTTGAGGTGGGAAAGCTTCAAAGACTTTCCTAATCACTTCTGAAGTACTCTAAAGAGTAAATTCAGTTGGAACAGGTATCTTTCTTGAAAGAAAAATTTACCCCACCCAGAAAACTGAAGCAAATTCATATTAGTTTACATATTCACATTGTTTATTTTATATATTTCAAGCTGCCTAAGGCAATTACAATTGTTAAATAAAATTTAAAAGACTTGAGGTAGAAGATGAAATAAAATAAAGAGAAATAGGACATAAAGCAAATACATGATTAATGTGTATTTGTTTTTCTCATCTTGTTTAGAACCAAAATGTAATAAATATATTAATTATGGCTTATAAATTATATAATAGAATCATTAAGGAGAAATACGATTCTATTTTAGAAAAGCTGATATTTTGCCCAGCAATAAAATGGGAAAAATAGTATCTACTTAATAAATTATTTTGTGACCATTAAATGATATGATGTGGGTAAACACTTATACAAGGGTGTTAAATAAGTTCAAAAATTAATAAATAATTTCAATGGAATAATTAAACTATAATTTTTTATAAAACTTATGCCTGTTAATATAAAAGAATTATTAGAATGGTCCATAGACTACCAAAGTTTAAAGATAAATAATAAAATATAAATAATTGAAATTCTCATTGAATAAACTCTCACTAAACCTCTTACAAAATATCTTGTGGAAAAGAGATTAGACATCTGATAAAGTGAGCAGAAAGGAGGCAAGTGAGTTTTAATAACAAAAGAAATACTAATTTATTTATATTTTATTGGCAATAAAAGCTTGGTCTTTGGGGTAAAAAATTAAGATGGCATCTGTGCCTTTAACTATGAGGGGATAAATATAATCTTAAGGGTAGATGGCTGTTGTTGGCTTAAAATGCACAATGTAAGTGCGTTGTATTTCAAACACATTGCTAAATTAGTCTGAATTTAAAATCATCAGGACTTTAGCAATTTCCACTAGTTGTCAGAGGAAGAACTGGAAATATAAAGATGCATGAATAGAAAAGTCTCTCAAAATAAAATAAGCCCTGGAAAGTACCAAGTAGAAGATCTTAGACCAAGGATATCAGTATTTTTGTGGGGGATAGTTAATCGACATCAGGAAAGAGATGTCTAATGACATTCAAAAATATACATTGCTGCCTGAGGTATGAGATGCTCCAATGACCCATAACTCAGACCAGCAGGAAAATCTGCCACACTGTATTTTCTTTTTGCTGCTCTAACAAATTACCACAAATTTAGTGGCTTAAAAAACACAAATTATTCTCTTATATTTATGGAAGGTAGATGTCTGATATGAGTGTTG
Organism: Alouatta palliata; assembly: GCA_004027835.1. Classification (NCBI taxonomy): domain Eukaryota; kingdom Metazoa; phylum Chordata; class Mammalia; order Primates; family Atelidae; genus Alouatta; species Alouatta palliata. The sequence goes on from PVKV010001870.1 coordinate 175,973, forward strand.
TGGGGCTAAAATCATGATTGTAGCAAGGCTACCGTCTTCTGGAAGTTCTAGGTAAGAATTCCTTCCTTGCTTCTACTTTCTTCTAGAGGCTTCTGGCGTTCTTTCTTCTCTCTCGTTTATCATTTTATTTTATTTTATTTGAGACCGAGTTTTGCTCTTGTTGCCCAGTCCAGAGTGCAATGGCGTGATCTCAGCTCACTGCAACTTTCGCCTCACAGATTCAAGCAATTCTCCTGCCTCAGCCTCCCGAGTAAGTGGGATTAAGGGGTGTGCCACCACACCCAGCTAATTTTTTGTATTTTTAGTAGAGACGGCTGGTCTCAAATTCCTAACCACATGTGATTCCTCCTCCTCAGCCTCCCAAGGTGCTGAAACTACAGGCATGAGCCAACATGCCCGGCTGCATTCTTTCATTTGTAGTTGCATTGTTCCAATTTCTGCTTCCATCATCATATTGCCTTTCCTGGTACTAATTCTAATCATTCTGCCTCTCTTACCAGGAGGCTTGTGGTTACACTGGACCCACCCTGATAACCTAACATATTTTCTTTATCTCCGGGTTCTTAATTTAATGAAATATGCAAAGTGCCTTTTATCATGTAAGGTAACACATCCATAGATGCCAGTAATTAGGATGTGGATATCTTGGTGGCAGGAAGGAGACATTATCTAGTGTAACATACACACATTAATAGCTTTGGGTTAGAAATATTTTGATGAAAAGTAGTAACAATCTCTAAAACAGGAAAAGCAGTGTAATCAATAGACAGAAGGAAAAATTAAAATAAGAAAGACAAAAAATCAGTTGAAGCAAAAAAAAAAAAAAAAAGCAGTAAGTTTTGACCATAAAAAATGGAATCTATTTAAAAATTTTAGGTAGACTTCCAGGCATTTCAAGGATATCAGGATGATGGAAGGAAAGACTATGATTTTTCCAATATAAGGGATTAAGGACAAAGCAATTGAATTTAAATGTTATGGAAAAGAGTAACACAAAAATCCCAAATGATGGAGGTAGCTGTCATCGAGGTGGATGGGGAGGTCAGAAAGGGGATGGAGTGGGAAGGCCATCTGCCCCTGAAGTCAGGCTGCCACCGCCCAGCACTAGACTCTCATACCACCCCCAGTCGAATTTCATGTCCTCCCACTGTGGATGGCCTACTGGCGTCTGCTGGTGCCTGTCAGTGTGCTCTTCCACTCTCCTGCTCCTCTTGATGTCCAGCCACCTGTGTGTGTGTCTGCTAGGGTCTTGAGGTTTGTATAGGCACAGGATGGGGAGTGTGGCGGGCCAGAACGATCTTGGAAAATGCAACATTTGGGTGTGAAAACAGGAGTGCCTGTCCTCACTTAGGTCTGTGGGCACACACCAGCCCGAGGGTTCTCTACCAAGAACTTCCTTCCCCCCACCCAGCCCCCCTACCCTGTATCACCCTGAGCTCTACTGTTGTGGAGAATAAATTCCAGCTAGCTAAGTTTATCTGAGAAATTGAGGGTTCCTTTTGTCAACTGAGCCCCAATTTGTGGGGTGAGGGGTCTTCTCCAGGCACAGCACACTGAGAATACTGGGGCTCTGATTGCTCTTGCTCAACTTACTTGCAGAAAAGACCCACACTGGGAGATACAGCCAAGAAGACTAGGAACGAATGGCTCTGTCATAAAGCAGGAGTGTCATTCCGAAAGGAGTGAGCCTTTTTCTCCACCCCTAGCTCAGAATAGTGACTCAGAGTTTTTGCCCAGCGGTAGAGGCTGACCATAAGAAAAAAGAACTCTAAGTTCTCTCCAAAGTAACAGTTTACTTGGAACAAAGTGTGAAGAAGTTTAAGTCTAAGGTGTCCCATGAAGATTTTGGTGGTAAGCAATTAGGAGAAAGCCGGTAGCCACATGAAAGCCTACAGCCACATGTAAGCTGATAGTTTACTAAAGAAAACCGGGAAAAGAGATAACTAAGAAGAATCCTCCTTGGATTAGAACAAAACACAGACTGATCTCTAAAACTACCCCTGCAAACGACCCCAAATTTAATCTGATCAGATTGCAAAGCAATCTATACGCTAAGGCATTACAAGAAAGAATAGGGCAATCAGTCAGCAATTAGAGGAGCCTAATAGCTGGACTTGATACAACCTGGGAATTAACCAAACTACCAGGTTAAGGACACAGTCAGCCAGGCTGTCAAATCTTCCCAAAACCTCTGACCTCTACTACAAAGAATTAGGGTCTAAGCATAAAGTTAGAAGAGTTTACAAAAGACTATCCTCACTTATGACACTAAGTTTGGGGTGTTACTGACTGAACTGTGTTCCTCTAACATTTATATGTTGTAGTCCTAACCACCAATGTAACCATTTTTGGCAATAGGTCCTTTATAGAGGTAATCAAGGTTAAATGAGGTCATGGGGTGGTTCTGTAATCCAATATGACTGGTGCTCTTATATGAAAAGGAAGAGACACCAGGGAAGTACAGAGAGAAAAGGCTGTGTGAGGACATAGCAAGAAGATGGTCATCTGAAGCCAAGGAGAGAAGCCTCAGGAGATAAAAAACCTTTGTCACCTTGATCTTGAACTTTCAGCTTCCAGAATTGTGAGAAAATAAATTTCATTTGTTTAAACAACCCAGTCCATGATATTTTGTTATGGCATCCCTACCAAACTAATACAGGGGGATTCTCAAAACTACCCTCAGTTTCAATTTTTCACTGTAAAGACTCACAGAACATAAATATATAAATTATATAAATTAATAATTATAACAATATCATGCTTTGTTTATAAATAAATAAATATATATATTTATTTATACATACATATATATGTGGCCAGGCGCAGTGGCTCACGCCTGTAATCCCACCACTTGGGGAGGCCGAGGCAGGCAGATCAGGAGGTCAGGAGTTTGAGACCAGCCGGACCAACATGGTGAAATCCGGTCTCTACTAAAAAATACAAAAATTAGCCGGGAGTGGTGGCACAGGCCTGTAATCCCAGCTACCCAGGAGGCTGAGGCAGGAGAATTGCTTGAACCTGGGAGGCAGAGTTGCAGTGAGCTGAGATCATTCCACTGCACTCCAGCCTGGGCAACAGAGCAAGACTCCATCTCAAAAAAAACAAACAAACAAAAAAAATATATATATATATATACACACTATATATAACAATAATAGCACAAAACAAGGTAAGAAGAAATACAACTATGTAAGAGCAATGTTTCTATATATTACTGGAATTAAATTAGCACACATCTTAAGTAGATTCAATTAAATTAAGAGATATAAGGTATATCTTAAAGCAACCAATAATAATTACTCAAAAATATTGTGAAAAATTCTTAATTAAAATATTACACTAGAAAATATTCACATTGCAAAAAAAGCAATAAAGGATGATTAGTGGAACAAAAAAATGAGATATATAGAAAACAAAAGCAGTGGGTGGAGATAAATTCAACTCTAATGACAATAAAATTAAATTTTAGTGGATTAAATAACCCAATCCAAAGCAGAGACTGTCAGACTGGATATTAAAAAGATGACAATTGACTATGCCATCTTACAGGTGACACACCATAGAATCAAAATTGCAAACAGATGCATATAAAAGGAAAGAGTAAAGTATGTCATGCAAACAAAACCTTAAGAAAGCTAGAATGGCTAGGCTAATATCAGACAAAATATACTTCAAACGAAAAAGTTACTAGTGGAATAATAGGGATTTATTACTGAAAAATGTTTTATCCATCAGGAATATTTAACAATTATATGCATATAATAAAAAATTATCTATCTATTGATATGTCATATAAATAGAATAAAGGACAAAGGCCATATTCATTTCAATAGATGCAAATAAAAATATTTTATAAAACCCAACATAATTTAATGCGAAAAATTTCCATCAAATTAGTCAATAGAAAAGACCTTCTTCAATCTGATAAAGGCATCTACAAAAAGCCAAATGAATGTCATACACAATAGTGAAAGACTGAAAGCTGGTCCTCTAAGATTAGAAATAAGGATGTCTGCTCTCATTGCTTCTACTCAGCATTGTGCTAGAGGTTCTAGCCAGGGCAATTATTCAAGAAAATAAAATAAAAATCATCCAGGCTGGTATGGAACTCCTGACCTACAGTGATCTGCCCGCCTTGACCTCCAAAGTGCTGAGATTACAGACGTAGAAGTCAGGAGTTCCATACCAGCCTGGCCAACATGGTGAAACTCCATCTACTTAAAATACAAAATTAGCTGGGCACGGTGGCAAGAACCTTAATCCCAGCTACTCCAGAGGCCAAGGCAGGAGAATCACTTGAACCTAAAAGGTGGAGGTTGCAGTGAGCCGAGATCATGCCACTGCACTCCAGCTTGGGTGACAGAGCAAGATTCCAGCAGAAAGAAAGAAGTGGAGGGGAGGGGAGGGGAGGAAAGAAAGGAAGAAAAGGAAAAAATACAAAAAAAATAAAATAAAATTGGACCTCCTCCTTGTATCGCCTACAAAAATTAACTCAAAATAAATTTTAGACCTAAACATAACAGCTAACAGTAAAGAAATCTTAAAATATGTATGTATACATGAGTAAGTCTTTATGGCCTTGAGTTAGTCATAAACCCTAGTAAAACACCCAATAGTGACAAATGAAAAAATAAATAAACTGGACTTCTCAAAATTAAAACTGTGTTTCGAAGGATACCATCAAGAAAATAAAAAGACAACACACAAAATGGAAATGTTTTCAAGTCATGTATCAGATAAGAAACTTGTATTTAGAATAAAGAAATATCATTGTATCTAGAATATATAGAAATCTTAAATTTAATAATAAAAAGACAAATTTTAAAATAGACGAAGTATTTAAATAGGCATTTCCTCAAGGAAGATGTATAAATGGCCAATAAGCACATGAAAAGATGTTCAACATTATCAGCCACTTTTAATGGCAAAAACCACAATGACTTTTGCACCAATCCAATAAATGGAAACCATAATAAGCCATCACTGCATACCCACTGAGATGGCTTTTATCAAAACAAAGAGATTATAAAAAATTATGTGTGGACATAAAGAAGTGTGTAAAAGAATGTGGAGAAATTTGAATCCTCATACACTTATTATTGATGGGAATGTAAAATAGTGCAGCCACTTTGGAAAACAGTTTAACAATTTTTCCAAAGGTTATACACAGAGTTACCATATGACCTCAAGATTTCACTTCTAGGTATATTCCAAAGAGGAATAAACATATATATTCACACAAAAACTTGTATATGAATATTCATAAAAGCAGTATTTATAATATCAAAAATGTGGAAACAAACCAAAGGTTTATCAACAGAGAATAGATAAACGAAGTGTGGTATATTCATACAATGAAATTTTATTCCGCAATAACAATGTTTGAAGTACTGGTACATACTAAGACATAAATGAACCTTACAAACATTATGTTAATGAATTAAGGTGGTCACAAAAGACTATATATTGTATGATTTTATTTATAGGAAATGTCTGGAATAGGAAAATAATTAAAGATGCAAAAAGATTTGTAGTTGCCTAGGACTTGGAGTTGTGAGTTAAGAAAAAATGGAGAACTACTTCTAAAGGGTATTTCATTTTTTCTAAATTTGACTTTGGTGATGGTTGCACAACTCTGTAAATATATTAAAAACCATAGAATTATACATAATTATATGGTATGGGAAGTATATCTCAAAGAAGCTGATATACATAGTATATATATATACACACATATATATTTATATATGCATGTTTACATAGTCATGCATTCTTTAATGATGGGATATGTTCTGATAAATACATTGTTAAATGATGTCATCATTGTGTGAACATCATAGTGTACTTACACAAACCCGGATGAAATCACCTATTACATACCTGGGCTGTATGGCATAGCCCATTGCTCCTAGGCTACAAACCCATACAGCATGTTACTGTATTGAATACTATAGGCAATTGCAACACAGTAGTATTTATGTATCTAAACATATCTAAACATAAAAGAAGTTCAGGGAAAATACGACACTATAATCTTACGAGACCACAGTCATATATGTGGTCCACATTTGCCCAAAATATCATATGAGGAACATGACTGTATATGTGCCATACATGATGTTTTGATCAACATATGTGTGTGTATACACACACACAGACACACACACACATAGCATAACATAGCAGAAGAAATTATTGATGAAGCTTGATTATATATTTTCTCCTGGAATCAGCTGGATCCAGTAAAAGTACAAATTGTTAGATATCATTAAAACAATCATACAAACTGAAGAGAAACATATTTAATCTTCTTTATTACTAAAACAAAAGTCTACACTGGGCAAAGAAACTGTACTACATTCCAAGATGAAAAATAAAACATATAAAGATTAATGGAGAAATGTGAATTCTTATATTTAGAAAAGAAAAATTGGCACTTTGGGAGGCTGAGGCGGGCGGATCAAGAGGTCAAGAGATCGAGACCAACCTGGCCAACACGGTGAAACCTCATCTCTACTGAAAAGACAAAAATTAGCCGGGTGTGGTGGCGTGCACCTGTGGTCCCAGCTACTCGGGAGGCTGAGGCGGAAGAATCACTTGAACCCAGGAGGCGGAGGTTGCAATGAGCAGAGATTGTGTCACTGCACTCCAGCCTGGCAACAGAGCAAGACTCTGCCTCAAAAAAAAAAAAAAAAAAAAGAAAGAAAATAAAAATTGGGATAGATGTCACAGAACTCCATGAATGCCAATGTTACAACTAAGGTCAACATAATACAAAGGAATGATTTTGTAAATCAATAAGATAATTTAAAGATAAATATAATGACATCTATTGAAATAATTAAATGGAAAGAATTCATTAACCCAAAATATGATACCAGCAGAAAAAAAATTATTTTATTCAAAATGAGACAGTAAGTCCTTGATGAACTTGCAAAAATAGCGACCTCTAGAGTTTATTTTGGGGTGAACAAAGCGCTCCTTCATTGATGAAACCCAGCTGGATAAGTCAAGTTTCAGATTCAGAGAGATAATTCTCATTTTTAAATAGATTAGTCAAGTATGCTATTAGATATACCAGTCTGAAGTTCAAAGAAGAGCTGTGGGCTAAAGGTATACATTTGGGAGGAATTTACATGGAATTTAAAGCCATGAAACTGGATGAGATCACCAAGGCAGTATATATAAAGAGATCAGTGTAATTAATAAAGTGTAAAGAGACGCAGGTAGTATATATGGAAAATAATATGATAGATATAAACTATGACTTATCAAATAATGTATTTGAAGGGATAATTCCTAATATTGAGTTGATCAGAAACCAAGTACAGTTCAGGGCATCTGAGTTCAGGGTTAAGAAATAGTTATTGGCAGTTCACTAGATGGAAAACGGAATGAGAGGCATTATATTAAAATTTAATTTCACAGTAAAGACTGAGAGATATGATTTGAGATTGATACTTTGCAGGCTGACCTCCCAATTAGTTGGAAAATCCAAGTTTCTCTGACAATTGGCTATAGTATAGCCCTGTAAAAATGCAATCTATTCTGGTCAACTGCAAGTCTTACACAACAATATCATGTTAGGGGAGGGTCTCTACTTCCCAGTACTGGTTGTTGAGATAGAAAATCTTGATTCCAATTTCAAATATCACACAGCTGAGACCACAAGTCTCCCATGGCCTGATATCATGCCAGAGAAGGAGCTAAAGTGTATCCAATGAGATCGAGCAAAATTAAGACCAGGTTTCCTTTGGGAGGAAATGAGTGGTTGGAGTTATGAAGAGACATAAATTGCTCTGTATACTTTTTAAAACATTTTAAATTTCATACACTGTGCATGTATTGCCTAGATAATTTTTTTCTAAAAGTTCATAAGTATCTACATTTTTGACAATGAAAAGCACTGACACCATCTTATTTTTAGATAAAGCAGTGTTCTCATGAGATAAGAGTAACCTGAAACTTCAGTTTGCTCACTAATTAAGTACAAACCATTTAGTATACATTATTAATCTGCTTCTCTCTAATATCCCAGCTAGACACTTTCTCAAGTAACTTTACCCGTTTCTTCTGAAAGTTATAAAATCCCAGTTTAAACTCTTCCTAGATTTATTTGGAAGCTTTCAGCCTGATGTGAAAAATGAAACCTTATTATGAAGTTAATTTTGTCCTTGCTGAGGCTGACTTTTCTGCTTGCTTTGGAGGCTCTGCACCTTTTACAAGATACAAATGAAATCAGCGATTATTTTAATTTTTTATGTTACTTGTTCTTTTCACTTTATGGTATTTTCTAATAATTTATTTCAGTAATCTGCACAAGGTTTTGATTCAACACTATAGTTTGAAAGATTCAGCTTTTAAATTAAATGTAGGAAATCCAGTTATATTCGCTATTTAAAATAACACCTCCTCTATGCCTAGACACATGATATGTACTAAGTGGTCTTGCCCTTTTATAAAACTCAGAAAATAATGTTTTTCTTCTTCTCTTTTCAGTCAGTGAATCATTAATGCCTAATTCTAACAATCTGAAAGGTAAATGGGCCTCAAGGTTTATAAATATAGGGTCACCCAGTCTCTTGACCAACCAACAGAAGGAGCCTACACTAGATATATGCACAGCAAATACTCCCAAATGTAAAAAGAAAGTGAGAGTATTTTGTCAATGGTATTTAAAACAGGCCTGATGTATACTATTGCATAAGGGAAGTGGGACTGTGTTGCCCTACTACAGATGTAATGTCACTGGCAACAGCAACCATTTCTAGGCACCATCATTCCTCCTTCAATATGTGCCAAATGCATGATACATTTTATCTCTTGAATCACTACACTTGTGAGGCAGATACCATTATTTTCCCTACTCTGTTCTGAACATAATCCTAAGCTCATATAGCCAGAAAATTTGGCAAAGCCAGTATTTAAATCCTGATAAGCCATATGACCTTGGAGGATATGTTCTTAAGGTCTGTACTAGGCAGCTTCCCAGCAAAGGATAGGAATGAGAATATTCTCATTTGGAATAGTTATCTGCACATGCCAATGTTATAGATATACATACAAATGGGAGACGTAAATGGACACCTTTTCCTGTTGCAGCAAAATGACAAGTAGGTCTACACCACAGTTCTTTCGAGGTCAAAATTATCACTGCAAGGGCATACTTCTCGCTCATCATAAACACAATTGTGGATTAAGAAAAAAATTATTCTGTGCTGTTTGGGTGTATTAGGTATGTGAACAGTATGCTGAAGAACCCAACTGCATAGGATTTGTTTCCTCTTCAACGATCTTTGGCCTATCTATATCTTCAGCCGTGAGCAAACAGCTACATATGAATTTTTATCAGATAATGTGTACCTATCCGTAAGACGTTTCCCCAGCACTTTTATTGACATCTTGGCCTAATCCACATATTTACTCAGGAAAAAAAATATGTACAAATCTCTAAAATAAAATTGTCTAGGAAATAGCATTATTTATAAGCGTAACTTGACAGGTCCATATTCATATCCCATTATGGTATCCATGGTGCAATATATTTTAAGATAGCCTTCATGTTTATCTTTACATTTACAAAATAAATGAAAATTCCAGGAGTTTACTGTGCAGAGAAGCTATGAATATGTAATATTTCTGTTTCTGTGAACATTTCTCACCAGCTATATTTGGTTATGGGATCTATAGCTCCTTTGTTTCCTGTACTGAGTAAACCCCTCACCAAGACAGTTGATTGCTGAATTAAAATCTGAGGAGAGAAAGAAAGAAATTTCTGTACTGTTTGTACAGCAATATATTTAGCAGTGTACTGTAAGACATTATGACTTAAAGTAATGCTCTAGAATGCTAGCAACAAAAAATTTAGAGCAGACTCAGGGGAAACTCATAATCATAAAGTCATCCTTAGACAAGAATAATAAAAACACAGTTACAGTAAACAGACTGAGTCCTCAATAACACTGGATAAATCATAAGGTAAAAAATGAAAAAAGCAAACTACAGGCATCAATTGACCAGGGTAGAAAGAAATTATCAAACAATGAGGTAACAGAAATGTCACAACACTGGAGCCAGTGTTCATCAAAACTTCTTTCAGTGCCATTCATTTCCCTTAAAGGTCAAAGAAACTTTGGAAATGATGAAACACCACTTTCATTTTCCTTTTTTCCTCCTTCCCTGATCTTAAATTCTCTCTTAGGAGCCTCACCTGAGATCTGGCTTGAATGCTGCATTGTGTTGATGACAACAGCAGCCCTTGGTTTCGAGAGAAAAGCAAATACATTTTCTCTGGAAACCAAATATGACCCAAATATTCTTAAAAATAATCCTATTATTGTTAGTAAAGGAAAAGAAGTTTCAATATACTGATAGATGGGTTTTTAGAAGTACTGAAAAATTAGCAATACAAACAAATTATCTAGCAATTCAAAGGCAGAGATTCCTATTGTTTAGGAAGGTAGGACACTGGCCCTGTTCAAAAATCATGGATGACATTTCCCAGGAAATCATAAAATCAGATTCCCTGAGCCTTGTGAAATCAAACAAGTAAATGTTTCTTATTTTAAGGAATGTCTATGCATTTAACCACTTCTCCCAGGGTCCCATAATAATAACAAGAAATACAACACATGCACAATAATGAGAAAGTCTAGGAAAATTCGGTCTTGGGTCAAGAGGCTTTCTAAGAGTCAAAAGCAATCAAACTGAACTGCTAGTGTCTTGACTAAAAGGTGAAGAAATTAACTCAAGTTTCTCTTTTATAATTAAAGAATCTAAACTTTGACTTTAAAAATTTATTCATTTTGAGAGTATTTGATTAAATCTGTTTGGGATAGTTACTTTACGACTGATTTGACGTCTCAAAGCCCACTAAGAAGCATATAGAGCCAATAAATCTAGTAGGAAAGGTTAGACAAACAGCCAGTTGCCAAGATCTACTGCTAGTCTTGACCATTTGGTAGATTCTATTCACTTAACCAGTTTTAAGTCTGACATAACTCCAGAGTCTGCATCTGTCTCTGTATTTCTTAGGCATAGGCTAAGCTGCTATAAAAGAAACCCCAAAATACAGAAGCTCAAATAAGATAATACATTTTTTTTCACTCTTTCACAAAATAATCCAGAGAAAGAGAGCAGTCCAGGGCGGGTGGGCAAGTCTGTGCCATGAGAACATCCAGAAACTCAGGTCATGGATAAAGACCCTGTCATCCTTATTAGGAGCCTTTCTCACCTTTTCTCTTTAGGTCTAATGTCTCTGGCTATTCTAATCTTCATTTTCGAGGTAATAAGGAGACAGAAACAGAGAAGTGAATCAGCATTCATTTTAAGACTGTGTGTTGACAATAGTTCGTATTACTTCTACTTGCATTCCGTACTCACAGGGCCATACTTAGGGGCAAAAGAAGCTGGAAACTTAAATTTAAAGTTATGCAACACTATACCTTACTAAAACTGTGAGGGGTGTGTGTGTGTGTGTGTGTGTGTGTGTGTGTGTGTGTGTGTCTGTCTGATGAATTCCATTGCTCTAAAGAAAAAAAAAGGGAGGGAAAGTAAAGAAAGAAAAAAATGGTTGGCTCTTCACATATTAAAATGTGAAGCTAATTCAATCAACATGTCTTAGAAGTGGACCTCCTGTAACATTTTCCAATAGAGCACATTTCTAGGTGCCAATTGTGATAAGAGAACTAAGCAGTAAAATGTTTCATTCATGTAGTTTTATTGAATCATATACAAATTACAACGAATATATCAAGAACCATATTTTTCATCTCTTGTGATTTTTTGTTCAAAATGATGTTGCCGGCCGGGCGCGGTGGCTCACACCTGTAATCCCAGCACTTTGGGAGGCCGAGGCGGGTGGATCATGAGGTCAAGAGATCGAGACCATCCTGGTCAACATGGTGAAACCCTGTCTCTACTAAAAATACAAAAATTAGCCGGGCATGGTGGCACGTGCCTGTAGTCCCAGCTACTCGGGAGGCTGAGGCAGGAGAATTGCTTGAACCCAGGAGGCAGAGGTTGCGGTGAGCCGAGATCGCGCCATTGCACTCCAGCCTGGGTAACAAGAGCGAAA